>CM067309.1:10184612-10269612 GCA_034231615.1 Meghimatium bilineatum | reverse complement strand
GTTGCAGTAGTAGTAGTTACAGTAGTAGTAGTTACAGTAGTAGTAGTTACAGTAGTAGTAGTTACAGTAGTAGTAGTTGCAGTAGTAGTTACAGTAGTAGTAGTAGTAGTAGTAGTAGTAGCTGCAGTATTAGTAGTTGCAGTAGTAGTAGTTGCAGTAGTAGTAGTTGCAGTAGTAGTAGTTACAGTAGTAGTAGTTACAGTAGTAGTAGTTGTAGTAGTAGTAGTTGTAGTAGTAGTAGTTGCAGTAGTAGTAGTTGTAGTAGTAGTAGTTGTAGTAGTAGTAGTTACAGTAGTAGTAGTAGTAGTAGTTGCAGTAGTAGTAGTTGCAGTAGTAGTAGTTACAGTAGTAGTAGTAGTAGTAGTAGTTGTAGTAGTAGTTACAGTAGTAGTAGTAGTAGTAGTAGTTGCAGTAGTAGTAGTTGCAGTAGTAGTAGTAGTAGTAGTAGTTGCAGTAGTAGTAGTTGCAGTAGTAGTAGTTACAGTAGTAGTAGTTACAGTAGTAGTAGTTACAGTAGTAGTAGTTGCAGTAGTAGTAGTTGTAGTAGTAGTAGTTGTAGTAGTAGTAGTTGCAGTAGTGTAGTTGCAGTAGTAGTAGTTGTAGTAGTAGTAGTTGTAGTAGTAGTAGTAGTTGTAGTAGTAGTAGTAGTTGTAGTAGTTACAGTAGTAGTAGTAGTAGTAGTAGTTACAGTAGTAGTAGTAGTTGTAGTAGTTACAGTAGTAGTAGTAGTTGTAGTAGTTACAGTAGTAGTAGTAGTTACAGTAGTAGTAGTAGTAGTTGCAGTAGTAGTAGTTGCAGTAGTAGTAGTTACAGTAGTAGTAGTAGTAGTTGCAGTAGTAGTAGTTGCAGTAGTAGTAGTTACAGTAGTAGTAGTAGTAGTAGTAGTTACAGTAGTAGTAGTAGTAGTAGTAGTAGTTGCAGTAGTAGTAGTTGCAGTAGTAGTAGTTACAGTAGTAGTAGTAGTAGTAGTAGTAGTTTCAGTAGTAGTAGTTGCAGTAGTAGTAGTTACAGTAGTAGTAGTAGTAGTTGCAGTAGTAGTAGTTGCAGTAGTAGTAGTTACAGTAGTAGTAGTAGTAGTAGTAGTTACAGTAGTAGTAGTAGTAGTAGTAGTAGTTGCAGTAGTAGTAGTTACAGTAGTAGTAGTAGTAGTAGTAGTAGTAGTTGCAGTAGTAGTAGTAGTAGTAGTAGTAGTTACAGTAGTAGTAGTAGTAGTTGCAGTAGTAGTAGTTGCAGTAGTAGTAGTTACAGTAGTAGTAGTAGTAGTTGCAGTAGTAGTAGTTGCAGTAGTAGTAGTTACAGTAGTAGTAGTAGTAGTAGTAGTTACAGTAGTAGTGGTAGTAGTAGTAGTAGTTGCAGTAGTAGTAGTTGCAGTAGTAGTAGTTACAGTAGTAGTAGTAGTAGTAGTAGTAGTTGCAGTAGTAGTAGTTGCAGTAGTAGTAGTTACAGTAGTAGTAGTAGTAGTTGCAGTAGTAGTAGTTGCAGTAGTAGTAGTTACAGTAGTAGTAGTAGTAGTAGTAGTTACAGTAGTAGTAGTAGTAGTAGTAGTAGTTGCAGTAGTAGTAGTTACAGTAGTAGTAGTAGTAGTAGTAGTTGCAGTAGTAGTAGTTGCAGTAGTAGTAGTTACAGTAGTAGTAGTAGTAGTAGTAGTTACAGTAGTAGTAGTAGTAGTAGTAGTAGTTGCAGTAGTAGTAGTTACAGTAGTAGTAGTAGTAGTAGTAGTAGTTACAGTAGTAGTAGTAGTAGCAGTAGTTGCAGTAGTAGTAGTTACAGTAGTAGTAGTAGTAGTAGTAGTAGTTGCAGTAGTAGTAGTTGCAGTAGTAGTAGTTACAGTAGTAGTAGTAGTAGTTGCAGTAGTAGTAGTTGCAGTAGTAGTAGTTACAGTAGTAGTAGTAGTAGTAGTAGTTACAGTAGTAGTAGTAGTAGTAGTAGTAGTTGCAGTAGTAGTAGTTGCAGTAGTAGTAGTTACAGTAGTAGTAGTTACAGTAGTAGTAGTTACAGTAGTAGTAGTTGTAGTAGTAGTAGTTGCAGTAGTAGTAGTTGCAGTAGTAGTAGTTGCAGTAGTAGTAGTTGCAGTAGTAGTAGTTGCAGTAGTAGTAGTTACAGTAGTAGTAGTTACAGTAGTAGTAGTTGTAGTAGTAGTAGTTGTAGTAGTAGTAGTTACAGTAGTAGTAGTAGTAGTAGTTGCAGTAGTAGTAGTTGCAGTAGTAGTAGTAGTAGTAGTAGTTGTAGTAGTAGTTACAGTAGTAGTAGTAGTAGTAGTAGTTGCAGTAGTAGTAGTTGCAGTAGTAGTAGTAGTAGTAGTTGCAGTAGTAGTAGTTGCAGTAGTAGTAGTTACAGTAGTAGTAGTTACAGTAGTAGTAGTTACAGTAGTAGTAGTTGTAGTAGTAGTAGTTTCAGTAGTAGTAGTTGTAGTAGTAGTAGTTGTAGTAGTAGTAGTTACAGTAGTAGTAGTAGTAGTAGTTGCAGTAGTAGTAGTTGCAGTAGTAGTAGTAGTAGTAGTAGTTGTAGTAGTAGTTACAGTAGTAGTAGTAGTAGTAGTAGTTGCAGTAGTAGTAGTTGCAGTAGTAGTAGTAGTAGTAGTTGCAGTAGTAGTAGTTGCAGTAGTAGTAGTTACAGTAGTAGTAGTTACAGTAGTAGTAGTTACAGTAGTAGTAGTTGCAGTAGTAGTAGTTGTAGTAGTAGTAGTTGTAGTAGTAGTAGTTGCAGTAGTGTAGTTGCAGTAGTAGTAGTTGCAGTAGTAGTAGTTGTAGTAGTAGTAGTTGTAGTAGTAGTAGTAGTTGTAGTAGTAGTAGTAGTTGTAGTAGTTACAGTAGTAGTAGTAGTAGTAGTTGCAGTAGTAGTAGTTGCAGTAGTAGTAGTTACAGTAGTAGTAGTAGTAGTAGTAGTTACAGTAGTAGTAGTAGTTGCAGTAGTAGTAGTAGTAGTAGTTACAGTAGTAGTAGTAGTAGTTGCAGTAGTAGTAGTTGCAGTAGTAGTAGTTACAGTAGTAGTAGTTACAGTAGTAGTAGTTACAGTAGTAGTAGTTGCAGTAGTAGTAGTTGTAGTAGTAGTAGTTGCAGTAGTAGTAGTTGCAGTAGTAGTAGTTGCAGTAGTAGTAGTTGCAGTAGTAGTAGTTGCAGTAGTAGTAGTTGTAGTAGTAGTAGTAGTTGTAGTAGTAGTAGTTGCAGTAGTAGTAGTTACAGTAGTAGTAGTAGTAGTAGTAACAGTAGTAGTAGTAGTAGTAGTAGTAGTTGCAGTAGTAGTAGTTGCAGTAGTAGTAGTTACAGTAGTAGTAGTTACAGTAGTAGTAGTTACAGTAGTAGTAGTTGTAGTAGTAGTTGTTGCAGTAGTAGTAGTTGCAGTAGTAGTAGTTGCAGTAGTAGTAGTTGCAGTAGTAGTAGTTGCAGTAGTAGTAGTTACAGTAGTAGTAGTTACAGTAGTAGTAGTTGTAGTAGTAGTAGTTGTAGTAGTAGTAGTTACAGTAGTAGTAGTAGTAGTAGTTGCAGTAGTAGTAGTTGCAGTAGTAGTAGTTGCAGTAGTAGTAGTTGTAGTAGTAGTAGTTGTAGTAGTAGTAGTTACAGTAGTAGTAGTAGTAGTAGTTGCAGTAGTAGTAGTTGCAGTAGTAGTAGTAGTAGTAGTAGTTGTAGTAGTAGTTACAGTAGTAGTAGTTACAGTAGTAGTAGTTACAGTAGTAGTAGTTGCAGTAGTAGTAGTTGCAGTAGTAGTAGTTGCAGTATTAGTAGTTGCAGTAGTAGTAGTAGTTGTAGTAGTAGTAGTTGTTATTGCCGTAGTAGTAGTTGTAGTAGAAGTAGTTGCAGTAGTAATTGTTCCAGTTGTAGTAGAAGAAATTAATATAAAATACCGTATCATGGTAGCACAAGAAATAGCAATTTTACAAAAATATTGACAATACCAGCAATGTCAGAATTTATGGGCCTATAAAATAATAAATCACCTATGTCATCTGATGACTGCATCCCATTCATGTCTGCTTTTCCTGCAACCTTGACATCACCGATGAGCTGTGATAACGTTACATTTCCTGTTTGCAGCAAAGTAGTGCCTAGTTTGTAATGAACCTGCGGCAGAACCATTTGAACTGGTGGATTGCCTTTGGCCCGACATCCCGTGCTGGCCAAGGACTCTGCATACATGGAAGTGGACATGCTTTATTTACTAGTTACAAATGAAGTTACTAAAGTTACAAATGAAGTTACTAAAGTTACAAATAAAGTTACTACAGTTAAAATGAAGTTACTAAAGTTACAAATAAAGTTACTAAAGTTATAAATGAAGTTACTAAAGTTAGAAATGATGTTACTAAAGTTACAAATGAAGTTACTAAAGTTACACATGAAGTTACTAAAGTTACAAATGAAGTTACTAAAGTTACAAATGAAGTTACAAATGAAGTTACTAAAGATACAAATAAAATTACTAAAGTTATAATTGAAGTTACTAAAGTTACAAATAAAGTTACTAAAGTTACAAATTAAGTAACTAAAGTTACAAATGAAATTACTAAAGTTACAAATGAAATTACTAAACTTATAAATGAAGTTACAAATGAAGTTACTAAAGATACAAATAAAGTTACTAAAGTTATAAATGAAGTTACTAAAGTTAGAAATGATGTTACTAAAGTTACAAATGAAGTTACTAAAGTTACAAATCAAGTTACTAAAGTTACAAATGAATTTACTAATGTTACAAATGAAGTTACAAATGAAGTTACTAAAGATACAAATAAAATTACTAAAGTTATAAATGAAGTTACTAAAGTTACAAATAAAGTTACTAAAGTTACAAATTAAGTAACTAAAGTTACAAATGAAATTATTAAAGTTACAAATGAAATTACTAAACTTATAAATGAAGTTACAAATGAAGTTACTAAATATACAAATGAAGTTACTAAAGATACAAATAAAGTTACTAAAGTTATAAATGAAGTTACTAAAGTTACAAATGAAGTTACTAAAGTTACAAATGAAGTTACTAAAGTTACAAATGAAGTTACTGCAGTTACAAATGAAGTTAAAAATGAAGTTACTAAAGATACAAATAAAATTACTAAAGTTACAAATGAAGTTACAAATGAAGTTACTAAAGTTAAAAATGAAGTTACTTAAGTTACAAAAGTTAAAAATAAAGTTACTAAGCACAGCCAAAATAACGTAACACTAATGTACACATAGACACATAATTCCTTATGTAGGTATTATTTTATTGATTACCATGCTCGCACACCTACATAGGTGTTCAGATTTCCGTTTCAGTAAATATCTCAGGGTATACCAGCTGATGATTCCAGTTCTATGTTGGTTCACTGCTACTCTTGAAATATTTTGTCAGATGTCCTGTACTGGCCACGCCCATCTTCACTCACAATTCTCTCATTCTCGATATTGAGTCAATCTCATTCATCTAAAAATCCTCTATCATGCGGACTCAGGAAAAGTAATGAGTATGTCTGCTCGCTCCATAGGCTGACCAACATAATTCCCTCATTCGTTAGTATTCAAACAAGCTGTTTCCAGATACATGTCCTTATCAATAATCTCACGAAGCATCACTTGTCTGGACTCGCAACCGTCGCCAAAAGAAGACCTAACTGCTAAACATAAACATAGCCTACCTTAATTCGGTACATTTTCGATTATTGCTATTATTGACTATTGTTTTCCATTGGTTACTATTTTTGGCAGGGCATTCAAAGTATATAAATATTGGTTAATGGAAAACATGGAAATAATCAAGGAAAGTAACAAAAGAAGGCTTGATTAATTAAGCTAGACGACCTGTTAGTACTCTGTTGATAGTTATGATCGACTGTTCCAATTTTTTTCCAGTCTTTTCATTGGCTCGTCAGACAAAATGTGCGTATGCGGTTGCGTCTGTGGGTCTCACCAATGGCTCACTAGACAAACCAACCATGCAACAGAAAACCTTAGTAGATGACATGCCTTTATATTGAGGTTATCTTCTTATAGAAGCTTCATGGCACGTCATCTATAGAATCCCGTAGTCGTAACCTTCGATAACAGTTACCATGTTGTTCCGACAGGCCGACGTTGTGCTTGAACTAGTTACGGGCACGGCGTGGATGGTCGGAACAACAAAGAAACCTGTCGCATGGGCCAGAGTTGTGCTCTGATGTCGACGTCCGTTTCGGGTACAAACACCATTGAGTCGAATGACTGCTGGAACAGAGGGCAGAGTACTTATGGGAATGCCCCACGTGCTGTGAGGCAAGTTTTCTAATCAAGAATCAAGAAACAAAATATGTGCAGATTCAACAATGACCAGTCGTAAGTCAAGATAAATGACATCAGCCCACATAATTCTGGAGAAGGACCTGATTCAGCTATACCACAACGTTTATGATAATGCATGCATCAGTTATACAAATATATTAAACTAAACAAAAGTAATTTAAATGTTTCAGTGACGAAGTTCTCAGAATAAAGAAGCAGGATCATGAACAGTAAGATGATTTTATGACATGCCTGGTAAACTGTGCTGGGTTGACTATTTTATGACATGCCTGGTAAACTGTGCTGGGTTGACTATTTTATGACATGCCTGGTAAACTGTGCTGGGTTGACTATTTTGATAGATGTGACTAACTTGTTTGATTTGACTATTTTGGTTGGTTCGATTATTTTCGTTAGTTTGACTATTTTGTTTACCTCCACCCCCTCCCCCCCCCCCCCCACAACTATGCCATACCCTGAAATGTGAGCCGGAACAACAGACGTCCTATGATATATAAATTTTTTACTTCACACATACAGTCGAAGGACCTTCTTTCATTGATGATGTTTCTGTAGGTCGTTTAACGGATATGAAAGATATGGATATCAGAGAGCTGCTCCTCTTTCATGTAAGTGGATAGTGGGACATCTTATCTTTAAACTGTCATTATGACATCATGTCGTTCACCTGCACCAAAATGGTACGCGCAGGGCACTCTGGACATCCTTAACAACAATATTGACTAGTTACAATGTCATGAACATTCTATTTTAGATAATACTTTTAAGGTTTTCATTTGAAAAAATATCGTAGATAATTTGTTATTAAGTTCAAACATGGTCCTTAATAACAAAACATAAGAGACAACTTGTTACAACAGAGATGAGATGTCTGAGAAATGCCACAGGAGTGACCAGAAGACACATAATTAGAAACCATGTCATAAGAGAAAGAGTGGGTGTCATATCAATTCTACAATACATACAAAACCAACAGATACAATAGTTCGGTCATCTGGAAAGAATGATGTGTGATTCATTAGTTTATAAAGAATATACGAAGAGAGGAGAAGCAGAAAGAAGAGCCAGGGGCAGACCTAGAATACGCTGGATCGACAACATCAGAGGCATTACACGAACACCAAAATAACATTATCTGAAGCTGCCAGAAAAGCGAGAAGAAGAGCATTGTATCTCCCTCAACACCCGTAAAGGGTAAAAGAGGAAAGAAGAAGAATTTGTTATTCTCTCTGAGTAGAATACATCTCCAAACAGCCTACATTAAGAATATACGGTTTTCATTTGAAAAATTATCGTAAGTAATGTATTCTAAGTAGAACACTTCTCGAAACAGCGTACATTAAGAATTTAAACCTTCTGGGTATGAACGGAATCTCTGGGGATTTCTTCCAATTGCACAGAATGATACAAGCTCAAATAATTTCATAGAAATGAGATAAACATAACATTATTTAATCAATATATTGATTTCTAAATTGTTACATCGTCTTTAAAAACAGTATAACGAGTTTTTATTAGCAAATTTATCAGTTTCTAACTACTGGCTAATATAAATATGTACTTGCCTGATTTTTTCAGACACAAGTCAAGTGGAGTAAAGATATCGCTGTCTGTCATTGTTAACAGTCTGGCGGATGAATATGTTGTTGAAGATGGCGTTGAGACTGCAGTTGCAACACCCGTTGTTGGTGTCTTTGTAACCGGACCTTGTAGCACGTGTGAAGTAACATATCTATTACTGCTCGTGCAATTCTCGTCGATAAGGTTCCCACTATTGTTGCATGTAATGTCCTCCCCGACAGATGTTATCAGTTTGTCTGGGCCATCATGTGTTGATGATGATGATGACGCTGTTAGTATCGCATCCTCTTTTTTAATGCTACTTTGTGACATAGCAACAGAACATTGTGTTGTCATAGTAACCACAGTTGTTACTGTAGTGTTTACTTTTGTTAGTACACTCACAGGATGTGACGTCACTTCAGAGTGATTCTCCGCATCAGCAAACGTTATCTTGTCTTCCAACTTGCAAGAGCTATCTCTAGATGATGTCTTTACTAAAATATGTGCAGGAGTTTGAGAACAAGTCTGTGGCTGTTGTTTATTGACAGCAGCTGTAACGATGTTCAAAGTTGGAGGTGATGTTGGTTTAGCTGTCAATGTTTGACCAGGCACACTGGAGTTTGTTCTTTTGTCCGACCTATCCAATAAACAATTAGTGAATAAAGGGTTAATTCATTCTCTGTTTGTGGAATAAATGGTATTCAAGAGTTCAATGAGCCAGAGAAAACTCCATAAAAAGGGACAAATTTAATTTACAGTTAGCAGGGACAAAAAAGATAATGTGTAGTAAACAGTGGCAAAGTTAATGTAAAATTAGCGGTGTAAAAGTTAATGTGCAGTTCTTGGTGACAAAATTAATGTGTATTTAGCGGTGACAAATGTTAATGTATAGTTAGTGGTGGAAATGTTAATGTGCAGTTAACGGTGACAAAGCTAATGTGCGGTTAACGGTGACAAAGTTAAATTGTAGTTAACGGTGACAAAGTTAATGTGCAGTTAACGGTTACAAAGTTAATGTGCAGTTAACGATGACAAAGGTAATGTGCAGTTAACAGTGACAAAATTAATGTGCTGCAACAAATTTGCTGATTTGTAAATATGACAAAAATATTATTTAGCTACTGTAATCACCCGTTGATTACATTTTTGACAAATTAAGTGTAAAGTGACACATTTCGTGTAAAGGGACAAATTTAGTGTAAAGGGACAAATGTAGTGTACATTTCCAAATTAGTGTAAAGGGACAAATTTAATGTAAAGTGAGAAATTTAGTGTCAAGTGATAAAGTGACAATGGTCAAGTGACAAATTTAGTATTCAATGGGAAAGTTAGTGAAGAGTGACACTTTTAGTGAACAGTGACAAATTTAGTAAAGGGTGAAAACTTTTTCTTGCAGTAAGGAAGTTAGTGAGCTGTGAAATGTCAATGCCATGGGCTACTAGATCTCTCTTGTAGAGGGCAATGGGCTACTAGATCTCTCTTGTAGAGGGCAATGGGCTACTAGATCTGTCTTGTAGAGGGCAATGGGCTACTAGATCTGTCTTGTAGCAGGGCAATGGGCTACTAGATCTGTCTTGTAGCAGGGCAATGGGCTACTAGATCTGTCTTGTAGCAGGGCAATGGGCTACTAGATCTCTCTTGTAGAGGGCAATGGGCTACTAGATCTCTCTTGTAGAGGGCAATGGGCTACTAGATCTGTCTTGTAGAGGGCAATGGGCTACTAGATCTGTCTTGTAGAGGGCAATGGGCTACTAGATCTCTCTTGTAGAGGGCAATGGGCTACTAGATCTCTCTTGTAGAGGGCAATGGGCTACTAGATCTGTCTTGTAGAGGGCAATGGGCTACTAGATCTCTCTTGTAGAGGGCAATGGGCTACTAGATCTGTCGTGTAGAGGGCAATGGGCTACTAGATCTGTCTTGTAGCAGGGCAATGGGCTACTAGATCTCTCTTGTAGAGGGCAATGGGCTACTAGATCTGTCTTGTAGCAGGGCAATGGGCTACTAGATCTCTCTTGTAGAGGGCAATGGGCTACTAGATCTCTCTTGTAGAGGGCAATGGGCTACTAGATCTGTCTTGTAGCAGGGCAATGGGCTACTAGATCTGTCTTGTAGCAGGGCAATGGGCTACTAGATCTCTCTTGTAGAGGGCAATGGGCTACTAGATCTGTCTTGTAGAGGGCAATGGGCTACTAGATCTCTCTTGTAGAGGGCAATGGGCTACTAGATCTGTCTTGTAGAGGGCAATGGGCTACTAGATCTGTCTTGTAGCAGGGCAATGGGCTACTAGATCTCTCTTGTAGAGGGCAATGGGCTACTAGATCTGTCTTGTAGAGGGCAATGGGCTACTAGATCTGTCTTGTAGAGGGCAATGGGCTACTAGATCTGTCTTGTAGAGGGCAATGGGCTACTAGATCTCTCTTGTAGAGGGCAATGGGCTACTAGATCTCTCTTGTAGAGGGCAATGGGCTACTAGATCTCTCTTGTAGAGGGCAATGGGCTACTAGATCTGTCTTGTAGAGGGCAATGGGCTACTAGATCTGTCTTGTAGAGGGCAATGGGCTACTAGATCTGTCTTGTAGCAGGGCAATGGGCTACTAGATCTCTCTTGTAGAGGGCAATGGGCTACTAGATCTGTCTTGTAGCAGGGCAATGGGCTACTAGATCTCTCTTGTAGAGGGCAATGGGCTACTAGATCTCTCTTGTAGAGGGCAATGGGCTACTAGATCTGTCTTGTAGCAGGGCAATGGGCTACTAGATCTGTCTTGTAGCAGGGCAATGGGCTACTAGATCTCTCTTGTAGAGGGCAATGGGCTACTAGATCTGTCTTGTAGAGGGCAATGGGCTACTAGATCTGTCTTGTAGATGGCAATGGGCTACTAGATCTGTCTTGTAGAGGGCAATGGGCTACTAGATCTGTCTTGTAGAGGGCAATGGGCTACTAGATCTGTCTTGTAGAGGGCAATGTGCTACTAGATCTGTCTTGTAGAGGGCAATGGGCTACTATATCTGTCTTGTAGAGGGCAATGGGCTATTAGATCTGTCTTGTAGCAGGGCGATGGGCTACTAGATCTCTCTTGTAGAGGGCAATGGGCTACTAGATCTGTCTTGTAGAGGGCAATGGGCTACTAGATCTGTCTTGTAGAGGGCAATGGGCTACTAGATCTGTCTTGTAGAGGGCAATGGGCTACTAGATCTGTCTTGTAGCAGGGCAATGGGCTACTAGATCTGTCTTGTAGCAGGGCAATGGGCTACTATATCTGTCTTGTAGCAGAGCGATGGGCTACTAGATCTGTCTTGTAGCAGGGCGATGGGCTACTAGATCTGTCTTGTAGCAGAGCGATGGGCTACTAGATCTGTCTTGTAGCAGGGCAATGGGCTACTAGATCTGTCTTGTAGCAGGGCAATGGGCTACTAGATCTGTCTTGTAGCAGGGCAATGGGCTACTAGATCTGTCTTGTAGCAGGGCAATGGGCTACTAGATCTGTCTTGTAGCAGAGCGATGGGCTACTAGATCTGTCTTGTAGCAGGGCGATGGGCTACTAGATCTGTCTTGTAGCAGAGCGATGGGCTACTAGATCTGTCTTGTAGCAGGGCAATGGGCTACTAGATCTGTCTTGTAGCAGGGCAATGGGCTACTAGATCTGTCTTGTAGCAGGGCAATGGGCTACTAGATCTGTCTTGTAGCAGGGCAATGGGCTACTAGATCTGTCTTGTAGCAGAGCGATGGGCTACTAGATCTGTCTTGTAGCAGGGCAATGGGCTACTAGATCTGTCTTGTAGCAGAGCGATGGTCTACTAGATCTGTCTTGTAGCAGAGTGATGGGCTACTAGATCTGTCTTGTAGCAGGGCAATGGGCTACTAGATCTGTCTTGTAGCAGGGCAATGGGCTACTAGATCTGTCTTGTAGCAGAGCGATGGGCTACTAGATCTGTCTTGTAGCAGAGCGATGGGCTACTAGATCTGTCTTGTAGCAGGGCAATGGGCTACTAGATCTGTCTTGTAGCAGGGCAATGGGCTACTAGATCTGTCTTGTAGCAGGGCAATGGGCTACTAGATCTGTCTTGTAGCAGGGCAATGGGCTACTAGATCTGTCTTGTAGAGGGCAATGGGCTACTAGATCTCTTGATGTTCATTAAATTTGGTTTGTACTTTTATTATTTGCGACTGAGGCCTCCGTTTCATATATCAGCCTCTCAGACCTATAAAAATATCTTCGCAGGTCAGATTTCTCAGGCCGTAGATTGTTCATCGTTGCTGTATACACATTTTGCAATCAATCAATCGCCATGCCGAATGGCGTAGGCGATCATGTTTCTCCACGACTCTCTGTCTCTTGTGTTGTCAATAAGTTTGGTTGGTGAGCTTCTACCGTGCCACAATACAAGTCCATCTAGTAACTTTTCTCTTTGTCGTCCCCTATCTCTTCCCCTCTTGATCTTTCCAGTGGTTATTAAGTGTTCAAGCTGTGTTCTTCTCAGCACATGCCATAGAAACCTTGACTGTCTGCCACTAATATTTGATATGATTGATCTGTTTACGCCAGCATCAATGAGAAGATTAAGATTAAGTGGTTTTCATATGAACAGATTAAGTGGTTTTCACATGATTCCTGACTGCTATCTGATAGCGCCCTTCAAAAGGTATTGCTATACAGACACGATGTATACAATGCCAGGGACAGACTATGCACCAGGGACAGACTATGCACCAGGGACAGACTATGCAACAGATGGATATCGAAATAAAAATAAACCTACGACAACAAACATACATGAATAATACAAGAAAACCATCTCCAGAGAACTTTTCTACCCCTGACGCTGCAAGGTATAAAGGGGTAGGTATAAAGTGAAAAGGAAGATCATATGCCGTTGAAAAACGCTTGTTTTCACTCTGTATGCATTCATGTCATTTTGCATCTTGCAGTCGGTCATTTAGCATTAAGAAGAATCAATCCGTTGAATATTTGCTCAGGAATGGGGACTTCAAGCGATCATATCACAGCAACGCAAGATTTTTGTTTGCGTCTTTCTCTTTATTTTTTCTTCCATATCTTTAAACATATTATTTCTGAACAATGTTGCTCCCGAACGCAGGTTCTGCCTCCAGACATCCCAGGTTTCGGTATTGTTTTCCCGTTTTTATATTTTATGTGTGAACCTTTCATTGATGATTTATAGATGACTTTATACCTCAGCATTGATCTACCATTGCCTCAGCATCTTTATACCTCAGCATTGTTCGATGTCCTTCAGCCAGTTACCCAGTACGACCATGGAGACTATGGCGGTGACCAAGGCATTTGAGTGGCTACGCACACAGAAAGTAACGCAGGTCTGCATCTTGAGTGACTCTATGAGTATGATTAAGAAGGTACAAGTGGGTCTCGTTCGCGAACAGTGGATTGAGGCCTTGAGAAATGCGAGCTTGAAAGCGGTTACATTTATTTTCGTGCCGGGACATGTGGGCGTTCGAGGCAATGAAAGAGCGGATCAACTGGCATCGTGTGCGATTGTGGCAAAGGGCGATGGGGCAATGGATCGCGCTGACGTTTTGAACTCCTTAAGAGATATAACACGCGAGAGTGAGACGAATGTGGATGATGATTCCTTTTCAATGGCTAGGATTAAAGATCAGGGATTGAGATGCGGTGTTGCTAGAGGTGAACATTTTGGAGGGCGCAGAAGAATGATGGTCAACCAGCATAGGACCGGTACTGTCAGCAGAAGTGTGATGGCGGATACACTCAAGGAGAGATCGGAGCAACTATGGATGTGTCCAGTTTGCAGTGATGATGATCCGACGACTAACTAACTAACTAACTAACTGTTACCCAAATAGTACATGTTTTAATATGCGGCAGTTTGGCATTATTTGGGCGTTACCCAACCAACGCAATCTATTTATATTGATTGTTTCCATGGCAGATGGTAGCTGAGAACGGTGCAACACTTCCATGTTGGTGATTTTGTTGTGCCATTTAATGTTTAAGACATTGCGGAGACATCTTAGATGAAAGATGGTAAGTCTCCTCTCATGTTTAGTGTATGTACTCCATGTTTCATATCAGTAGTATAGTGTACTCAGCACGCTTATTTCATAGATCTGTATATTTGTTTTCAATTTTAGCTTATGGTTTTTCCAAGCTCGCTCTGTAACCTCTGAAATATTATTAAACGTGGTTACATCTCCCCAAAAGAGAACAGATCAAGTGGTTTTCACACGCTTCCAGAATACCAACAGACTGCATGCCACTAATGGCCATGACATATAGACATAACGGCTATAAAGTCTGAGACAGACCATGTAAAAGATGGATTACAAACATCAAAGAAGTCACAGGAACAAGCTTACAAACAGCACACAGGAAGGCCATCTCCAGTTAACTCGTCTACCCCTGACGCTGCAAGGACATTAAGGGATACAGCGTATAGTTAGATATCCCCTTTTAAATTCCAATTCATGGAATAAAGTATCAATGCGCAATGTTTACAAATTTGAAGTTCAAACAAGATAATTTTTCTCGAAACGTAGCAATTTTTCTAAGAGTGAGCACCCAGGACAGGCAAGACATCATCTGTTTGATAAGACACATGTTGATTCTGTTAGATATTACTCAGATATTGAAATGTGGAGAGCAATCGATGATTTGGATGTGTCGCTGGGGATTATTGTATAGACACTAGCAAAGACACAATCGAGGGCAAATAAGAACACAATAACACTAGTGTGATTATACGTGATAGATATCTCACCCAGGCTGTAGCTATGGCACAGAATATTCCGTTATCAGGACTATACTCTGATAAGAGTACAGGTGTTTGTTAATGGACGTCCGTCAGACGTATGTTTCAGAGCATTGGCAAAAATAAAATTGCGGCAGAACGCTTGTCCATTCTCTGGACTACACCCTGCTGGAGATCTAGTAGGACCATTTTCCTACTATAAGAGAGATCCAACGGGAGTTTGAGAATGAAAGAGAAGAAGAAAATGAGGGGGAAGAGGAGAACGAATGCAGAAAAAAACAGAAGAAGAATGTAACTGATGGTGCTAGCAATAGCAATTGAAGAAAGTTTACATAAAGTCAATTTTTACCAATAACAATTGAGGAAAGTTGACATAAAAGTCAATTTTTACCAATTACAATTGAAGAAAGTTGACATAAAAGTCAATTTTTGCCAATAACACTTAAAGAAAGTTGACATAAAAGTCAATTTTTTACCAATAACAATTACGCATGTGGTTGCGTCTGTGGGTCTCACCAATGGCCCACTAGACATACCACCCATGCAACAGAAAACCTTAGTGGATGACATGCCGTTATATTGAGGTTATCTTCTTATAGAAGCTTCATGGCATGTCATCTATACAGTTATGATTTTGTTTTGTTGTTGAAATGTTTTTCATGTTTGCCTGAATATATATGTATGCACCCTCTGTGGTTGGGAGGGAGCCAGAGATGTACTGTGCAGCACTGAGGAGGAGGAAACTGACATCACTGTTTTTCCTATGGCTGAGGCCCATCATAGTGACTCAGGACGTGACACTCCTTTTGACTTGAACATTTGGTTGCATGCCTGGAGCAATAGAGAAGTTCGGCATGACCAGTAGTCAATTGGTGGTGGGGAATGAGCACAGTGAACCCTATCTTGGCTACAGTGGCTAGGCGCAGTGCATAGGTTGAAACCTACCTTCCTGGAGGTGTGATAGTTATTCTCTGGCTCTGTCCCGGGGTGGGCCGAAAATCCACAGACTTCCCAGCAATATAATGCCATCTAATGGCATTAGGTCAAAGGGCATGAGCCCATGGACCGCTGGATCAGCAACCAACCAACCAACCATCCAGTAACAATTGAAAAAAATTGACATAAAAGGCAATTTTTACCAATAACAATTGAAGAAAAGTGACATAAAAGTTAATGTGTACCAATAAAAATTGAAGTTGACATAAAAGTCAATTTTTACCAATAACAAGAAGAAAAAAGACATAAAAGTCGATTTTTATCAATAATAATTGAAGAAAGTTGATATAAAAGTCAAGACAAAGTAACCATTAATGAGATAGTCTATAACAGGAAGAGGGTGAGTGGGTAGTTGAGCAGGTTCAAACCTTTCTCCGTTAAGAAAAGTTAGTATGACAATTATTGCTACGAAACCAACAAAATGAGAGTAAATATACCCCCCCCTCTCCCCGAAGCGGTTGAAAAAAAGATCATCAGCTACCGAAAAACAAAATGATTGAAGGACCTCTCCCCCCCCCTCTCCCAGGTCGCAGATAACATTAAGGTGAAAGGTTTACCTTTCTTCTTTGATGATTTCAGCACCAGTAGAACTGTAACCACACTGTATTACTGTCGAGGTCGACGTTTTGACCAAATCAACAACTTCATCAGAATCTATCTCTTGATCGTCTGTCTCAGTCAGGTCAATGGTCAGGTTGTGCTCATCATTACAGTCATCTGAAGATATAACAATATTCACATCAAAGTTATACGTAACATCTATTTGTCATAATTAAAATCCGGGGAACCTCTGAACTGTGACCACATCAAGTTATACGTAACATCTATTTGTCATAATTAAAATCCGGGGAACCTCTGAACTGTGACCACATCAAGTTATACGTAACATCTATTTGTCATAATTAAAATCAGGGGAACCTCTGAACTGTGACCACATCAAGTTATACGTAACATCTATTTGTCATAAATAAAATCAGGGGAACCTCTGAACTGTGACCACATCAAGTTATACGTAACATCTATTTGTCATAATTAAAATCAGGGGAACCTCTGAACTGTGACCACATCAAGTTATACGTAACATCTATTTGTCATAATTAAAATCAGGGGAACCTCTGAACTGTGACCACATCAAGTTATACGTAACATCTATTTGTCATAATTAAAATCCGGGGAACCTCTGAACTGTGACCACATCAAGTTATACGTAAAATCTATTTGTCATAATTAAAATCAGGGGAACCTCTGAACTGTGACCATATCAAGTTATACGTAACATCTATTTGTCATAATTAAAATCAGGGGAACCTCTGAGCTGTAACCACATCAAGGCATCATCATCATCAAATGCCATCTCCGCAACGAAGGTTGGCTGCAACGGATTTCCAACATCCCCTGTCTCTTGTCTTGGTGGTGCACTCTACTAGACTGTAACCTGTCCATTGTGTGATGTTACTCTTCCACTTGCATCTCTGCCTACCTCTAGCTCGCTTCGTGTTGACTTTTCCCCTCAAGTAAGGTCTTCAATAAGGTGTCATGTGTTTTAATGTGTCAAAAATATTTTATTTGCTTGATCTTTATTTCTCTTAATAGTTCTTTCTTCATATTAAGTGTCTTTAGCACCTCTTTATTTGTTTTCTTCTTTTTCCATGATGTTCTCCCTATTCTTCTATATATCCATTTCTTAAGGGCATCAATTCTGTCTTCTAATTGTTTATTTAGTGTCCATGTTTCAAGACATACATAACATCTATTTGTTATAATTTAAATCAGGGGAACCTCTTGACAATGGAGCACATAAAGGCATACTTAACATCCAATGTGATATTTAAATTAGGGGAACCTCTGGACTGTGACCACATCAAGGCATACAAAACGTCTATTGTGATGATATAAATCAGGGGAACTTATGGACCATGGACCATATCAAGGCATACGTAACATTTAATGTGATTATTTAAATCAAGGTTAGAACATTTCTGGACCGTGAAACATAAACACGACAACCGAGGTTTGACTGAACATTCAATAAATCTATGGTGTTAATACAGAGCAACATAAATTGTTTTTTTATGTGAATTATAATAATAACGTTCATACACACCTCACCAAACAGAAACAGTTCCAGTCCTCACATTAGAAGAGAATTATTTAAATGTTTGAGTAAATATTGTATTCAATAGTAATGTTGTATCACACGCGAATGATATTCTACATTTGGAAATATCCCGCGAATACAAATTTACAAATGGCCCCTGGCACACAAGAAATGTTTCCTGAAGCTGGTTGACACTATAGATTCCTAAGTTATTAATGTTGAGAACATATTTGCGCCCCAACTTAACAAATAAACAAAATGTTGTGTGATTTATTGAGTTTATCAATGACACATAAATTGTGTTGATTAAACGTTTATGTAAAGCATATATTCCTAGTCTTCGTCCATCTTTGGTAATTTTGTTGTGTCATTTCTATTTTAAAATTTTACATATTCCAGTAGCCACAAGATCTCACTTTTATTTTTACAATCACGTCAAGTCTCTATTTAACACTTTATTTTAATCTCTATTTAACACTTTATTTTAATCTCTATTTAACACTTTATTTTAATCTCTATTTAACACTTTATTTTAATCTCTATTTAACACTTTATTTTAATCTCTATTTAACACTTTATTTTAATCTCTATTTAACACTTTATTTTAATCTCTATTTAACACTTTATTTTAATCTCTATTTAACACTTTATTTTATTCTCTATTTAACTCTTTATTTTAATCTCTATTTAACACTTTATTTTAATCTCTATTTAACACTTTATTTTAATCTCTATTTAACACTTTATTTTAATCTCTATTTAACACTTTATTTTAATCTCTATTTAACTCTTTATTTTAATCTCTATTTAACACTTTATTTTAATCTCTATTTAACACTTTATTTTAATCTCTATTTAACACTTTATTTTAATCTCTATTTAACACTTTATTTTAATCTCTATTTAACACTTTATTTTAATCTCTATTTAACACTTTATTTTAATCTCTATTTAACTCTTTATTTTAATCTCTATTTAACTCTTTATTTTAATCTCTATTTAACACTTTATTTTAATCTCTATTTAACACTTTATTTTAATCTCTATTTAACTCTTTATTTTAATCTCTATTTAACTCTTTATTTTAATCTCTATTTAACACTTTATTTTAATCTCTATTTAACACTTTATTTTAATCTCTATTTAACACTTTATTTTAATCTCTATTTAACACTTTATTTTAATCTCTATTTAACTCTTTATTTTAATCTCTATTTAACTCTTTATTTTAATCTCTATTTAACACTTTATTTTAATCTCTATTTAACACTTTATTTTAATCTCTATTTAACACTTTATTTTAATCTCTATTTAACACTTTATTTTAATCTCTATTTAACTCTTTATTTTAATCTCTATTTAACTCTTTATTTTAATCTCTATTTAACACTTTATTTTAATCTCTATTTAACTCTTTATTTTAATCTCTATTTAACACTTTATTTTAATCTCTATTTAACTCTTTATTTTAATCTCTATTTAACACTTTATTTTAATCTCTATTTAACTCTTTATTTTAATCTCTATTTAACTCTTTATTTTAATCTCTATTTAACTCTTTATTTTAATCTATATAACTCTTTATTTTAATCTCTATTTAACTCTTTATTTTAATCTCTATTTAACTCTTTATTTTAATCTCTATTTAACTCTTTATTTTAATCTCTATTAAACTCTTTATTTTAATCTCTATTTAACACTTTATTTTAATCTCTATTTAACACTTTATTTTAATCTCTATTTAACTCTTTATTTTAATCTCTATTTAACTCTTTATTTTAATCTCTATTTAACTCTTTATTTTAATCTCTATTTAACACTTTATTTTAATCTCTATTTAACACTTTATTTTAATCTCTATTTAACTCTTTATTTTAATCTCTATTTAACACTTTATTTTAATCTCTATTTAACACTTTATTTTAATCTCTATTTAACTCTTTATTTTAATCTCTATTTAACACTTTATTTTAATCTCTATTTAACTCTTTATTTTAATCTCTATTTAACTCTTTATTTTAATCTCTATTTAACTCTTTATTTTAATCTCTATTTAACTCTTTATTTTAATCTCTATTTAACACTTTATTTTAATCTCTATTTAACACTTTATTTTAATCTCTATTTAACTCTTTATTTTAATCTCTATTTAACTCTTTATTTTAATCTCTATTTAACTCTTTATTTTAATCTCTATTTAACACTTTATTTTAATCTCTATTTAACACTTTATTTTAATCTCTATTTAACTCTTTATTTTAATCTCTATTTAACTCTTTATTTTAATCTCTATTTAACACTTTATTTTAATCTCTATTTAACTCTTTATTTTAATCTCTATTTAACTCTTTATTTTAATCTCTATTTAAGTCTAGCTTCACATTTCACTTTTACTCTTCATAATACTCTCAGTCTAGCTCTCGCCTCAATTTTTACTGCAAACCTCCCTTTTCACCATCGCTTTAACTTTAACTATCCCTTTAACTCTCACTTAAACGTTTACTGCAAATCTTCCTTTACCTCATTTCACCGTTTAGTGCAAATCTTCCTTTAACTCATTTCACCGTTTAGTGCAAATCTTCCTTTCGCTCTCGCTTAAACTTTACTCTTAATTAATAATATTGAAGAAATAATTAACTATTGCTTTAACATACTTTAAATCTCCCTTCAACTCCCACTTTAAATCTCCCTTCAACTCCCACTTTAAATCTCCCTTCAACTCCCACTTTAAATATCCCTTCAACTCCCACTTTAAATCTCCCTTCAACTCCCACTTAAAACCTCCCTTCAACTCCCACTTTAAATCTCTCTTCAACTCCCACTTTAAACCTCCTTTCAACTCCCACTTTAAATCTCCCTTTAACTCCCACTTTAAATCTCCCTTCAACACCCACTTTAAACCTCCTTTTAACTCCCACTTTAAATCTCCCTTCAATTCCCACTTTAAACCTGCTTTCAACTCCCATTTTAAATCTTCCTTCAACTCCCACTTTAAACCTCCCTTCAACTCCCACTTTAAATCTCTCTTCAACTCCCACTTTAAACCTCCTTTCAACTCCCACTTTAAATCTCCCTTTAACTCCCACTTTAAATCTCCCTTCAACACCCACTTTAAACCTCCTTTTAACTCCCACTTTAAATCTCCCTTCAACTCCCACTTTAAATCTTCCTTAAACTTCCCCTTTAAATCTCCCTTCAACTCTCACTTCAAATCTGCCTTCAGCTCTTTCTCAAATTTGCCTTCAATTCTACCTTCAACTCCTCTTTCAAACACTTAAGCTTAATCTCTTAAACTTTTATTTAAACTGCCACAACAATTTTGATGTTATTTCTTTTATTTCTCTGCTGTTCTTACCAGGAGATAATGCATAATTCTGTGTATCATCTTCCTCATCACCACTATGTGCCGCAACCGAAACTTCCAGTCTTAGAGACGGTATCGACTCATCATCGATGTCTGCAGTTATCCTGGAGAGGGGGAATAGATTGACAGGCATTAATTAATCTGATGGAGCCTGATGAGGTTGATGGATATCACTGACGGAATATTTTGTCATTAGAAGAGGCTATTGTTGGTGAAAATGTGTATCAAAGTCGAAGTTATTAACAGACGCAGTCAGTGTCTCTGATATTGTACAAGTAAGTGTTTTCTATAGTGTTATCAATCAGCAAAGTTATTGTTGGCAGAAGTTAGCACAGTTGGTGAAGTTGATGTGGGTAGAAGTTAGCGCAGTTGGTGAAGTTGATATGGGTAGAAGTTAGTGCAGTTGGTGAAGTTAATGTTGGTAGAAGTTAGCGCAGTTGGTGAAGTTAATGTTGGTAGAAGTTAGTGCAGTTGGTGAAGTTAATGTTGGTAGAAGTTAGCGCAGTTGGTGAAGTTGATGTTGGTAGAAGTTAGTGCAGTTGGTGAAGTTGATGTTGGTAGAAGTTAGTGCAGTTGGTGAAGTTGATGTTGGTAGAAGTTAGTGCAGTTGGTGAAGTTGATGTTGGTAGAAGTTAGTGCAGTTGGTGAAGTTGATGTTGGTAGAAGTTAGTGCTGTTCGTAAAGTTACTATTGGTGGAAGCTATTGGTAGTGCAAGTTATTGTTGGTGAAAGGTATTATTTGTGGAAGTTACTGTTGATGAAAGCTAGTGTTGATGGAAGATATTATTGATGAAAGCTAGTGTTAATGGAAGATATTGGTGATGGAAGCTATTATTGATAGAAGCTATTATTAATGAAAGCTATTGTTGATGGAAGCTATTATTGACGAAAGCTATTATTGATGAAAGCTATTATTGTTGGAAGCTATTATTGATGGAAGCTATTATTGATGGAAGCTAGTGTTAATGGAAGATATTGGTGAGGGAAGCTATTATTGATGAAAGCTATTATTGATGAAAGCTATTGTTGATGGAAGCTATTATTGATGAAAGCTATTATTGATGGAAGCTATTATTGATGGAAGCTATTATTGATGGAAGCTAGTGTTAATGGAAGATATTGGTGAGGGAAGCTATTATTGATGAAAGCTATTATTGATGGAAGCTATTATTGATAGAAGCTATTATTAATGAAAGCTATTGTTGATGGAAGCTATTATTGACGAAAGCTATTATTGATGAAAGCTATTATTGTTGGAAGCTATTATTGATGGAAGCTATTATTGATGGAAGCTAGTGTTAATGGAAGATATTGGTGAGGGAAGCTATTATTGATGAAAGCTATTATTGATGAAAGCTATTGTTGATGGAAGCTATTATTGATGAAAGCTATTATTGATGGAAGCTATTATTGATGGAAGCTATTATTGATGGAAGCTAGTGTTAATGGAAGATATTGGTGAGGGAAGCTATTATTGATGAAAGCTATTATTGATGAAAGCTATTGTTGATGGAAGCTATTATTGATGAAAGCTATTATTGATGGAAGATTTTATTGATGGAAGCTATTATTGATGGAAGCTATTATTGATGGAAGCTATTATTGATGGAAGCTAGTGTTAATGGAAGATATTGGTGATGGAAGCTATTATTGATGAAAGCTATTATTGATGGAAGCTTTTGTCTGCTGAGTATATACATTATGAATAAGACCAACAGCAAGTACGATACAGTTTATACTACATAAAATTATTTAAGGAAGACCCCCAATAATAGGCGAACAGGCACACTGATGTACATATATACACAACTTGACAATCTACATAAAATATATTCACGATTTGAAGAAAATGGAAGAGAATGAAACTGAAAGAACACGTAAGTGGGCTCACATAAATTACTTCCAGTTTTTAGGGTGTAGAGAGGGGGTTAAAAAAATTGACAATTGTTGACCTGATAGAGGGGTGGGGGGGTTGACAAAAGTTGACCGTAACTGTTTTTGATACACTAATGACAGTGTTTGAATGTAAAAATTGTTTTATAGTAATCGGGGAAATTTATGTAGTTTTTATACACTTCTACACCATAAATATTGCACCATAGCAGTACTATTGTAATGTCTTCTTCTTCTTCTTCTTCTTCTTTCGTTCACGTGAAACATGTTTTATCTGTAATTCTGTCTCCTGAATAAAACTCACTGTATTTTGTAGTTCATACAATGGCTCATAGAGCTTCCATTGTGTTTTGTGCGTTGCATCCTGATTATTTGCGCGTCTTTTGGCTGGTTGCTTCCGTCTTCAGTACACTGCTTACTTGGGCAGGACTATGGTCCTGCTCGAGTGGGACTGTCCAACCAGTCTTAGTTTCCAGCCCCTGATGGTTGAACTAAGCCCTAACACCACTTCACGGTGCTGGCCTCGATGGGGACTGTTGTAACTATATTCATTACTTTTCGTTTGCACACAATCTGGTGTTCTCAGTTGCACATTCTCTATATGTGTCGTTTTTTTAAAATTTGGTCTTTAGTGCCTCAAATATAAAAAAATACATGATAAATATATTATGTAATATGATCTTGTCATTAGTGGCGAGAAAGAGAGTTCTGTAGTGCCTTATAACTCCTATACTAACATATCGATGCGAGTCTTGGACAATAAACAAACTGGAAAGTGGAAAATTAGAAGCAATAGATATGTGGTTCTATAGAAGAATGCTGAGAATACAATGGACAGCCACAAAAAAACTAATGTGGAGGAGTTGAAAGAGTGAAATGAGAAATGGACCTTAATTAATAATAAAAGAAAAAGACAATCTTCATTTTTTTGGCCACTTTAAGAGACAGGGAGATTTGAAGAACATAGTGACAACAGGCAAGATTAAAAGCAACAGAGACAGAGGGCAACAAAGTGAAAAAATATTAGACAGTTTAACAACCT
The DNA here is from genome assembly GCA_034231615.1 of Meghimatium bilineatum. Classification (NCBI taxonomy): domain Eukaryota; kingdom Metazoa; phylum Mollusca; class Gastropoda; order Stylommatophora; family Philomycidae; genus Meghimatium; species Meghimatium bilineatum. The sequence continues at coordinate 10,245,652 of CM067309.1, read as the reverse complement.
GGCACGGCAGGGAAACAACAACGATTGATACATAATACTGGAGATGGAGAGCTGTGGAGAGCCATGGTCGCCTACGCCAGCCGACATAGCACCTGATGATGATGATGATGAGGGTGTCAAATTAAGACCTAGGTTGTGCAAATATTGTTGGTAAAACTTGTACATTTCCCGCCTGCAACATATACTGCTGCGGTGATATGGTGCTCTCTTAACAATCACATCGTAAAGTCTGCGACACCGACGGTAGAGACGAGAAGGTACGATGTAATCAGGACCTCATCCCCACACCTGGAATACGGTTCAACTGCGTGGTGTCCTGCATCAAACACCACATTACAAGATCTAGATAAAGTGCAAAACCAGGCACTTAGAATAATGTTGGGAGCAATGAAATCAACACCCATAGCAGAGATGCAGAAAATGGGAAGAATGCAAACACTTGGCGAACGCAGAGACACAAAAGTACTAATTCAAGCAGAAAAGTTTCAGTGTATGCCAAGTCATCCAATGAAGGAAAGATTCCAAAATCTAGCAATGGGACGACTGAAAAGGAGCAGCTTTATCCATCAAGCTAAACGACTCCGTAGACAACTTACAGACCTACCTGAAGTTGACATCCCCTTAAGGTCTGTACCAGAGCAAACCCCGTGGAGTGAAAGCCATGGAATGCCAATATACATTCAGACCCATGTGAAAGGAATACTAAGTGAGGACGAACAGAACAGTGTGCAGCGAATGACAGTCACCCTCAGTTTCCTGGATGAGGAATATCCACAAGATATATGGGTCAGAGTGTACACAGATGGGTCAGCACAGAATGATGTGAGGAATGGAGGTGCAGGTGTATATATAGAATATCCACACAAGCCTAGAGATACAATCAGAACACCGACAGGAAAATTCTGCAATAATTATGATGCAGAAATCCAGGCAATTAGTGTGGCAGCTAAAAAACTGCTGAACTCCAACTCTGACCTACAGCCTGTGGTATTCCTGACAGATGCAAGGTCAGTGCTTCAAGCTCTCCAGTCTGGAAAACTAACAGACTTAAAAAAACTACTTAGCGAATTGTCTTACCAGTATAGGGTAACCATGCAGTGGATACCCTCTCACTGTGGAATACCAGGAAATGAAAAAGCAGACCAACTGGCTAAGGAAGGTGCTGCCGAAGACCAACCAGATATACCAATCACCTACCATCAGAAAAAACAGATGATCAAGTCAATAAGAAAGCCACAAACACCAACACAAGATGACTATCATATTATGAACAGACCAGAACAAGTTATAATTCTACGTCTCAGAACAGGACACAACCGACTCCGCAGTCACATGTATACAAAGTTCAAGATTGGCAACACGGCCATGTGTACATGTGGACAGGCAGCACAGAGTGCCAAACATATACTTCAAGAGTGTTCTGAGCATGAAACGCTGAGGCAGACATATTGGCCAGAGGAAACAACACTGGAATCAAAGCTCTATGGGACACTGTATGAACTACAAAAGACAGTGAGTTTTATTAAGGAGACAGAATTACAGATATAGACATGTTTCAAGTGAACGAAAGAAGAAGAAGAAGGACCTCATCCTTACAATACTTGGGCGTGCGATTTGATCGTAGTCTGTGTTTCCGAGAACACGTTGATCATTTTATCGCAACGGTCTGCAGAGGACTTTCAGCTCTGAGGGTGATGGCAGCGGCTGATACTAAACAACCACAGCTCGTAATCTTATATGAGGCTCTTGTCCTCCCTGTCATTGAATATGCAGTCCCACACAGATTGAGAGGCTGGAGAGAATTCAAAACGAAGCGATGCGGATCATTCTTGGTTGCACAAGGGACACACCTTGTGTCGCTATGAGATTTCTCCTTGATTTTACGAGTATATCTCATAGAATTGATATTTGGCGTGCCCGAGCATACCTCAGAGTGAGTTATGACATAGACCACCCACTACACATCGTTCTCCCACGTGTGAAGGGAAGCAAGCTCAAGAGAGGCAAATCATGGATGGGTCGGGCCGAAGATATCGTTAAACATATCTGTGCCCCAGAAGTATAACTCCTGGCGAGGAATGGATACCTATTCCCACGGTCTTTCAAGAGGCAGTCAAGACTGTCATTACACTCAATAGAGAGTGTAGGGAACTCAGCCCCGAGAGCGTTGATGCTGAGGTCACGGCATTAATCTGCGAGAATACCGATGACACAGATGTTGTGATTTACACGGATGGGTCGGTCATCCGTCACCACCGATGCGCATGGGCCTTTACTGCCAGATCAAAAGGAAGAACAGTATACGCAGCGAGCGGTGCCTTTACCGCAACAACAAGCAGCCTACCAATGGAAGTATTCGCAGTAACGTAGGAACTTAACTGGCTGCAATCGCAATCCTATTCCCATGCGTGCATACCAAGTGACTATCTGAATATGATTCAGAAAGTCAAAACAGGTGATGTACATAGGGAAGTGGTGTAGTCATTAGAGAGAGCAAAAATGCGAGCATCACTACGAAAACTCACGCTTATTTCTGTCCCCGGACACGCGGGCGTGGAGGGAAACGAACGAGCCGACCAATTAGCTAGCCTCGCCACCACAACAGACAGTCAGCCTATGGATCTAGCAGACATACTCATTACTCTTTGTGAATCCTCACGATCAGAGGATTTTGAGATGATTAAACATGAGTCAAAATGGAGAATGTGCGAAGTCGGTGTGAGGACGGGCGTGGCCCGTAGAGAACCCCTGACAAAGATTTCAAAAAGAGTAGTGAACCAACATGGAACCGGAACCACCAGTCGTTATACCCTGAGAGTTTAACTGAAGCGAAGATCCCATCACCTATGGACGTGTCCGGTGTGCGAAGATGATAACACACCTAATACCTAAACATATACTGCCTTTGTATGTCTTATTTTGGGTATTTTTTCACATAGATTTATTCACAAAAGTTGTTTATATATCCGCCACGGTTTAGATAGAAGTAGAAGATCAAATACTGAAACATGGGCATATAACAGTGATATTCTAAAGTACAGTAAAATGGTTCGAACCATGACGCAAAAATTACGCCGTGTTTTACTTCAATTCAAATCAGTCTCATGTTACTAAATGGACACCCTGTACGTACAAAGTGTAGCGAGACTTTACAAACACTCTGTGTGTAGAGAATATTAGACACAACTAAATGGACACCCTGTACGTACATAGTGTAGCGAGACTTTACAAACACTCTGTGTGTAGAGAATATTAGACACAACTAAATGGACACCCTGTACGTACAAAGTGTAGCGAGACTTTACAAACACTCTGTGTGTAGAGAATATTAGACACAACTAAATGGACACCCTGTACGTACATAGTGTAGCGAGACTTTACAAACACTCTGTGTGTAGAGAATATTAGACACAACTAAATGGACACCCTGTACGTACAAAGTGTAGCGAGACTTTACAAACACTCTGTGTGTAGAGAATATTAGACACAACTAAATGGACACCCTGTACGTACAAAGTGTAGCAAGACTTTACAAACACTCTGTGTGTAGAGAATATTAGACACAACTAAATGGACACCCTGTACGTACATAGTGTAGCGAGACTTTACAAACACTCTGTGTGTAGAGAATATTAGACACAACTAAATGGACACCCTGTACGTACAAAGTGTAGCGAGACTTTACAAACACTCTGTGTGTAGAGAATATTAGACACAACTAAATGGACACCCTGTACGTACAAAGTGTAGCAAGACTTTACAAACACTCTGTGTGTAGAGAATATTAGACACAACTAAATGGACACCCTGTACGTACAAAGTGTAGCGAGACTTTACAAACACTCTGTGTGTAGAGAATATTAGACACAACTAAATGGACACCCTGTACGTACAAAGTGTAGCGAGACTTTACAAACACTCTGTGTGTAGTGAATATTAGACAAGTGTGGTACAAATAATACTACGTTCTTACTTTGTATTCATCGACAACAGATCATCCTCGTCGAACTTTATCTGGTAAGGAAGCTCGGGTATTTTCTCTTCAGGCGAAATAATATCGGTGTGGAGTTTTGTTTCAATAATTGGTGACATTGAATCATTCCTTTTGCCATCTGCATCAGTAATGAGTTTGGACTTGCTGTTATCTCTGTGTAATATGGGGATATCGTCATGACCTGTAGGTTTCTGTTTTGTATGGGCATCAGGGGAGCTAGGACTTTTGTTGGCAGTACCTCTGCTGCTTTGAGAATGCGGCGAGCTGGAATTAGCTGAACCGGGACTTTGGTTATACGAAGATCTCTGTAATATCTTCTGCTCAAGCCAGTTATATCTCGGTAACTCTTGGAGAATTCTGGCAGCACTGTTCTGGTTAAGCTGTTCTACAACAGGATCTGTGAAATAGATATTGACACAACACAGTTGAGATTTCAATTAAAACTATCTAAAACATCTAAGATTTCAGCTAGAACTATCTAAAACTAAGATATCAGCTAAAACTATCTAAAACTAAGATATCAGCTAGAACTATCTAAAACTAAGATTTCAGTTAAAACTATCTAAAGCTAAGATATCAGCTAGAACTATCTAAAACTAAGATATCAGCTAGAACTATCTAAAACTAAGATATCAGCTAGAACTATCTAAAACTAATATATCAGCTAGAACTATCTAAAACTAAGATATCAGCTAGAACTATCTAAAACATCTAAGATATCAGACATATAAGATTTCAGCTAGAACTATCTAAAACTAAGATATCAGCTAGAACTATCTAAAACATATCAGATTTCAGCTAGAACTATCTAAAACTAAGATATAAGCTAGAACTATCTAAAACTAAGATATCAGCTAGAACTATCTAAAACTAAGATATCAGCTAGAACTATCTAAAACTAAGATATCAGCTAGAACTATCTAAAACTAAGATATCAGCTAGAACTATCTAAAATATTTAAGATATCAGCTAGAACTATCTAAAACTAAGATATCAGCTAGAACTATCTAAAACATATCAGATTTCAGCTAGAACTATCTAAAACTAAGATATAAGCTAGAACTATCTAAAACTAAGATATCAGCTAGAACTATCTAAAACTAAGATATCAGCTAGAACTATCTAAAACTAAGATATCAGCTAGAACTATCTAAAACTAAGATATCAGCTAGAACTATCTAAATCATCTAAGATAATTATTGATACGGTTGAGAAAATTAATGAGAATAATAACGGCTTCAACAGATTCTAGATATGGCAGAACTTTCAACGTAGTCCGCATGTGTGAAACAATTAATAACACGTTTTACAGGGAATTCCCGATATGTGGAACAATGAATAACACGTGTTACAGGGAATTCCCGATATGTGGAACAATGAATAACACGTGTTACAGGGAATTCCCGATATGTGAAACGATAAGAAATATTTCAACGTGATCCCAATATGTGTGACAAAAACAAAGATTTCAACGTAATTCCAATATGTCTGACAATAACAAATATTATCAAAATGTGAGATATAACAACAATATTAACAGACTCTCATAATCTGAGACAATTAATACGGTTTCAATGTATTCTTGATATACGAAACAATTCAATTCATAACAGATATTTCAACGCACTTTCGATATCTAAAACAATTACTAGAAGAAATCTCAATGCACTTTCAATATCTAAATCAATTACTAGAAGAAATCTCAATGCACTTTCGATATCTAAAACAACTAGTAATCGAGATTTCAACACATTCCGCAAAATATTAAATAACTAATAACTGATTTCAAAGTATTCCTGGAATATGACACAATAACAATGATTTCAAGGTATTCTAGATATGAAATAATTAATATAGATTTCTCTCTCATTGCAGTGCTGTATTCTAGAAATGTGAAATAATTAATAGAACTTTCAGAGTATTCTAAATATGTGAGATAATTAATAACAATTGATAACTTTAACAAATATTTCATAACTCTATTAAATGCGAGAGTTTTAATCAGGAATTTTAAAATTCCATCACGATAAATGTTAATTATATGCGCGTCCTTTCTATTGGCAGGCGGCGTGCCGCTTCGCTGAGAGGGGATGAGTAAATATAGGCAACCTCAAGTACAGTGAATCAATCCCCAACAAAATTTGAGATTTTAAAAAATTTATTTACAACAGATGTATGTGATCGTCTGTGATACACAGATGGCCAAACGGGGAGCATAGAATAGTGGCTCTGTTAAAACTCGCAAAAATCAACAAAAGACCATACTCCGCTAAATTATTGCTTCTAAAAGTTGATGCTCCCAACCATCAACAAAAGACGATAATCCGCTAAATTATTGCTTCTAAAAGTTGATACTCCCAACCATCAACAAAAGACCATACTCCGCTAAATTATTGCTTCTAAAAGTTGATACTCGCAAACCTCAAAGAGAATTGTGTGTATTCTATAAGTTATATTTCCTTCTTATTTCATGCTGTTCGTCCGTTGAAGACGACGATGACCAATCAGCTCAACTGGGATGATGATGATACCCATTCTACTCAACTGGGATGATGATGATACCCATTCTACTCAACTGGGATGATGATGATACCCATTCTACTCAACTGGGATGATGAGTACCATTAAGCTCAACTCGAATGGTTACATTAGTGTACTGACTAGCTCTGTATTTCGTTTAACGTTCTTTGAAGTAGTTGTATAATTCGTCGACTACATTATCTATTTCTTATAAAACTGTCAACATTCTTTTGTTATATTAAGAGTTCGCATAGAGAATGACTTCATTCATCAGGGCACTATTTATGCAGAATTTCTATAGACAAAGGCACATAATATATGGAACATAACTCCACATACAAGACTGAGGTATGCATCATAATAAAACTATGAGCTCTTGAAAGACAACATATAGTTGTATATACATATACAGGAAGAAGATCGATATATGATATTTACGTTTTGGCAGGCAATTTGTTCTTAAGTAAAAATAACGTTCAGTAAATGTATTCAGGAACAAGGATCATAGTCAAAGCAATAACACGCTTCATTGGCGACGTTGTCAAATTCAACGAAGCATGCATATTTTAAGTAAAGATACATCTATAGATTGTGTGTAGGAAGTTGTGTTCGGTAGTAATATGATATCAAGCTGTGGTCTCTCTCTTGCTAGCAACTGTGATCTCATTGTAGCAAACTGTGGTCTCATGCTAACAAACTGTGGTCTCATGCTAGCAAACTGTGATCTCATGCTAGGAAACTCTGGTCTCATGCTAGCAAACGTTGGTCTCATGCTAGCAAACTGTAGTCTCTCTCATGCTAGCAAACTGTGGTCTCATGCTAGAAAACTGTGATCTCATGGTAGCAAACTGTGGTCTCATGGTAGCAAACTGTGGTCTCATGCTAGCAAACTGTGGTCTCATGTTAGCAAACTGTGATCTGATGGTAGCAAACTGTGGTCTCTTTCATGATAGCAAACTGTGATCTGATGGTAGCAAACTGTGGTCTCTTTCATGATAGCAAACTGTGATCTTATGATAGCAAACTGTGGTCTCTTTCATGATATCAAACTGTGATCTGATGGTAGCAAACTGTGGTCTCTTTCATGATAGCAAACTGTAATCTCATGCTAGCAAACTGTGGTCTCTTTCATGATAGCAAACTGTGATCTCATGATAGCAAACTGTGGTCTCTTTCATGATAGCAAACTGTGATCTCATGATAGCAAACTGTGGTCTCTTTCATGATAGCAAACTGTGATCTCATGATAGCAAACTGTGGTCTCTTTCATGATAGCAAACTGTGATCTCATGATAGCAAACTGTGGTCTCTTTCATGATAGCAAACTGTGATCTCATGATAGCAAAAATTGATAGCTTGTCTCTCTAGAGCCTGTGATCTCAAGTATTTCTATAGAATGGATATAAAATAAGAGTCAGACCGTGGGATACAGTAGAACAATCAATAAGTCAAGTGACATGCTGCGTGGCGTATGCGATCATGTCTGTTTACATCTGTGTCTCTTGTGTTAATAAGTTCAGTTGGTGACATTCTCAAATGCCACAATGACAATCCATCCAGTAATTTCTTTCTTTGTCGCCCACTGTCTCTTGTTTCTTTGTTATTTGCAGTGCTGTCTAGATGTTCAAGTTTTGCGTTTCTTATTACGTTCTCTATTGATGCGAGTAAATAACTGCTCTCTTTTATCTGGCTATGGTATTCCTAATATACTTCTATAAAGTCACATCCATTCACTATTCTGTTGATTGTCCAAGATTCACTTTCATACATAAATGTGATCTTCGTTGATTTTCGTTAGTTTAACCGTAGACTGCGTAGATCTTCATTAGTCTGGCATTAGCCTACGTAGATTTTCGTTAGTTTAACGTTGTTCTACGTAGATCTTCGTTAGTTTTACGTTATTATACGTAGATCTTCGTTAGTTTAACGTTATTATACGTAGATCTTCGTTAGTTTAACGTTATTTTACGTAGATCTTCGTTAGTTTAACGTTATTTTACGTAGATCTTCGTTAGGTTAACGTTATTATACTTAGATATTCGTTATTCTACGTAGATCTTCGTTAGTCTAACATTATTCTAAGTAGATCTTTGTTAATCGAACATTAGTCTAACGTTTGTCTACATTGATCTTCGTTAGTCGAACGATGGTCATTCTATAATCATGACCAACTTTAAATATTTCACTCGTTAATGTCGTCCTTTGAGAAAGTACAAAACATGAGAAGTAAAAAAAGGCATGTATAAAACAACATAAATAACCAATGATAAACACGGCAATAAGGGCCTCAAGAAATCATGGAAAGATGGAAAAATGACTTGAATCAGCTGTTAAATTTAAAGGAATGAAGTAATAACAACAATAAATACACTAGAAGACCTAAAACCATACATCTGACATCCGAAATTAAAGACGCAGTTAAACATGCATCAAATCAGAAAGACCAGGAATAGACGGAATACCTATAGAACTAATAAAAATGCTAACACTGACAGGTAAAGTGGTAACACAGACTGTTCAATATAATATGGAAGGCACAAACGGCTCAACAGAAGTGAAATACAGCAGTGATTGTACCCATCTGCAGGGAAAAAGGCAGTAAGAGGGACTGGACTAAGTATAGAGGCATATCACTCTTAAGGTAAATTTAAAAAAAATCTTTAGCAAGATACTAGAGAGAAGGATGCAGGCATATATAGAAACGCGGCTCAATAACACACAATTTTGCTTTCGGAAAAATAAAAGCTGTACAGGCGCAATCTTCGCCCTTAAACTACTATCGGAAAGACCGAAGGAACATAACCAAGACTTATATCTGGCTTTCGTGGAATAAGAGAAAGCTTTTGACAGAGTGAATAGAGCACAACTATGGACAACATTACAAACATATGAAGTTCCTCGGCATATGATAAACCTTTGTCAGAGCATATACGACGCAATGTTTTTATGAAAATGATAGCTCTACAAAATACGGCACATGATGATTATCTTGATAATTACAAGATGCAGTTTTGATATATTTTTTGGAGAATACAGTCCCACTTACCTCCCATTGTTATTGAATAATTGTGTCATGAAGTATCCAGGAACTGGTGACAAGATCAGAAGGTAGCAAGTAGGATTGCGAAACGAAATTGCTGTCAGCTGAATGGACTAAGTTCAAACTTCACTCTGTGTAGTTTAACTGCTGTTAGCTGAATGGACTAATTTCAAACCTCACTTTATGTAGTTAACTGCTGTTAGCTGAATGGACTAAGTTCAAACCTCACTTTATGTAGTTTAACTGCTGTTAGCTGAATGGACTAAGTTCAAACCTCACTTTATGTAGTTTAACTGCTGTTAGCTGAATGGACTAAGTTCAAACCTCACTTTATGTAGTTTAACTGCTGTCATTCTTTTATCGCACATATGCATTATTATTTTCTACTAAGACATCAAGAAATACTTCTATTTTTAAATCAAGAAATACTCTATTATATTAAGAAACAATCATCAATAAATACTATATTATATCAAGAAATAATCCTCTATTATATCAAGAAATAATCCTCTATTATATCAAGAAACAATCATCAAGAAAGCCTCATATTAACGTATGAAGTATGAAACCCGTATCAACTTCACTTAGAGTTTACCTATTACCCCTGTAACAATTACATCTCTTCAAACACCCCTTTAAGGTAAACATCGGGGTTCAACTATTTATCGTTATGATGCCGTCCCTATCACCTCTTAGACCAACCTGCCGCACCAGAAAACTAAAAATATCATATATAAGTGTATAGTAACTCCTGAAACTATTACACCGGACTGGAACTCTATGATATATATAAGGAGTTAATAATGTGATCACACTGTCACGAAAATAGCCACGTCTACCAAATAAATAGTTTGAAAACACATAACACATTTCCATTATGTACACATGTAAACTGTGCATTGTTTTAAACATTCGTCGCAGATGTAAATATTTACACACACATACTCGTATATATATAAGGCCTATATAAATAAAGGATCTACGGTCACAGATGATGATTGAATAATGTTTAATTAGTTGTAAATTAATTTGAAAATAAGGAAACAAAATTTGCATTTGAAAAACGTAGATGCAACAGTTTCGTGAACTTGAGTATTGTTCTATAGTTCCATACCTCGTGAAATAAGTCGAACTTGTTGAGCATGTGTATAGTTGAGTATAATGACAAGTATTGTGCCTATCGAAAGTTGTTGCATCTCTGTGTGTGGCAATGGATATCACACGGTGTTGTATTATTACCTAGGCGCAGTATTTATGCAGAGAATAGACCTGAACTCATGACCCATGACATACCCATTATTATGGATAGCATTAGATCGGAGTGAAGTAAACATTTATATAGGGCACACATACATACACATACGCATATATATATATCTTTATGATGCCGCCCCTATGACCGCTTAGGCCAACCTGCCGCACCAGAAAACTAAAAATATCTTATAAGTGTATAGTAACTTTTGAAACTATTACACCGGACTGGAACTCTCTGACATAGATAAAGAGTTAACAATGTGATCATACTGTCGGCCTAAATCATGCATCATGCGATATATATATAATCTTATAACTATGTTTGTGGACACTGCCATTTCTTACTCATAATGTGCTATTGTGGGTTCCTGATAAATGTCTTTTCTGTAGAAATGTCAATTTATGTGTATTATCATGCGTGTTACCAGTGATTAGCACACACATTGCATCACCCTGTTCCAAGTGTTCCTCCTGTTAGGGATACTCGAATGCAACTCGAATTGCCTACGCGGCTATGAATTACACAAAATGTATCATAAACGATATTTCTAAACAATCTTTATTTTTAAATAGGACAATTGGATCGAAAATTAACGAATTATTCGTATTCTAATGATAATTGAATAATTTTTAATTAGTTGCAAATTAATTTGACGAAAACTAAAATCTTTTTGCGTTTGAAAAACGTAAGTGCAACCATTGTGTGAACATGAATGCCTATGAATCGATATAATTATTCTAACGGAGGTCGAATGCTCGAAACGTGGAATTTGATTTTTTGTTATTGGAGAAAAATAGGATTAAGAAAATTAACGTACGTGCAATCATATCATGAGAAGATTAGAATATTGCTTTGTTGCTCCATGGCTTATAATAAAAAGTATCGTATTTCCACGTGAGAAAAACATCGCACCCCACGACTGAACCATTTTCCATCCTTTTTCCAACCTTTGGAAAATTTGTATCCAATGTTCTATATTGAAAGATCACATATAGGAGGTAGCTTCGAAAATATTCCCGAGTAGTGAACTAGTGTTTAAATGAAAGTTGACGTTATGGAGATTATATGTTTAGAAGTTGGTGATGGAATAGCCTACTAGTGTTTGAATGAAAGATGAAGTTATGGTGGTTATATGTTTAGAAGTTTGTGATGATATTGACGAAAGGATATAGTAAAGTGACCCTGACATATATTCTCGAAGGGAAGATACAAATGTCTGTATGCGTACTATGCTTGTTGCAGTTGAAGTTGAACATTTCCAAAACGAGATTAACCCTAGCAGGCGAGATAATCACTATGTGGTTTATCAAGATAGCAATTTTCTCAGCAACATAATCACATGACATGAGACCTAGTGTTTTTTGCACTATTCTCAGTCATCTGTCAGTCATTTGTCAATCATCTGTCAGTCATCTGAATGGAAATCTGATCTCCCCGACAGAAGTTTAGTTTGGAGAAGAGTAAGAAAAAAATTACTTGTGTACTAGCTACATGGCACAAGATTCAGAGATGTAAGACTGTTTTATTGAAATAACTCCCACTTTGCATTCTTCGTTATGAGAGCAGGTTGTGTTTCATATTTGAGCTGTCTACAGACGATGAGAGCAGATTGTGTTTTATATTTGAGCTGTCTACAGACGATGAGAGCAGATTGTGTTTTATATTTGAGCTGTCTACAGACGATGAGAGAAGATAGTGTTTTATATTTGAGCTGTCTACAGACGATGAGAGCAGATTGTGTTTTATGTTTGAGCTGTCTACAGACGATGAGAGCAGGTTGTGTTTTATGTTTGAGCTGTCTACAGACGATGAGAGCAGGTTGTGTTTTATGTTTGAGCTGTCTACAGACGATGAGAGCAGATTGTGTTTTATGTTTGAGCTGTCTACAGACGATGAGAGCAGGTTGTGTTTTATGTTTGAGCTGTCTACAGACGATGAGATCAGATTGTGTTTTATGTTTGAGCTGTCTACAGACGATGAGAGCAGATTGTGTTTTATGTTTGAGCTGTCTACAGACGATGAGAGCAGGTTGTGTTTTATGTTTGAGCTGTCTACAGACGATGAGATCAGATTGTGTTTTATGTTTGAGCTGTCTACAGACGATGAGAGCAGGTTGTGTTTTATGTTTGAGCTGTCTACAGACGATGAGAGCGGGTTGTGTTTTATGTTTGAGCTGTCTACACACGATGAGAGCAGGTTATGTTTTATGTTTGAGCTGTCTACAGACGATGAGAGCAGGTTGTATTTTATGTTTGAGCTGTCTACAGACGATGAGAGCAGGTTGTTTTATGTTTGAGCTGTCTACAGACGATGAGAGCAGATTGTGTTTTATGTTAGAGCTGTCTACAGACGATGAGAGCAGATTGTGTTTTATGTTTCAGCTGTCTACAGACGATGAGAGCAGGTTATGTTTTATGTTTGAGCTGTCTACAGACGATGAGAGCAGATTGTGTTTTATGTATGAGCTGTCTACAGACGATGAGAGCAGATTGTGTTTTATGTTTGAGCTGTCTACAGACGATTGAGAGCAGGTTGTATTTTATGTTTGAGCTGTTTACAGACGATGAGAGCAGGTTGTTTTATGTTTGAGCTGTCTACAGACGATGAGAGCAGGTTGTTTTATGTTTGAGCTGTCTACAGACGATTAGAGCAGATTGTGTTTTATGTTTGAGCTGTCTACAGACGATGAGAGCAGATTGTGTTTTATGTTTGAGCTGTCTAGACACCTGAGCTGTCACATAGGCAGCTACATCGAGTTATGAAACGCATTCTTCAAGAGCAAATAAAAATTTCTCCCGTAGCTCACCCAACCACAAGAAAGTAGGGTACCAGAGCTCATGATGAAGGACGGTCGAGGGATGTCGAGATATCGTTATTGAGCAAGTGCGGAAGGCAAAGCAAGTAACTGGTTTCTGATCATCCACTGACAAGGCAACTCAGAAATGCAAGAAAAACCGTGTGCAGCTAATTCATAACTCAGTTTATCTTTATTTTTATATAACGCCCCCTCCCAATTTAGACCACCATCTTTTTTTTATATAGGGGATCAAGTTGTGATATATAAAGCTGAATTCTGTCCAATTTTGGGTATAGGTAAATGCGCTACATAACAGTCTGCTAGCATTAAGGTAAAGGTAAGCTGAGTTTTGTATTACTGTCATATCACTCGGTTGATCTCATGAAAGGTAAGATGTCTGGTCATTGCTGGACAAGAAACCCCCGGACTAGCATCCGAGATCGTATGTCTGGTCATTGGCGGACAAGAAACCCCCGGACTAGCATCCAAGATCATATGTCTGGTCATTGCTGGACAAGAAACCCCCGGACTAGCATCCGAGATCGTATGTCTGGTCATTGCTGGACAAGAAACCCCCGGACTAGCATCCGAGATAGTATGTCTGGTCATTGCTGGACAAGAAACTCCCGAACTAGCATCCGAGATCGTATGTCTGGTCATTGCTGGACAAGAAAAACCCGGACTAGCATCCGAGATCATATGTCTGGTCATTGCTGGACAAGAAACCCCCGGACTACCATTGTCTACCGCACTTGCTTAAAAGCGATGGCACCGTTCCTCTCTCAGACCAAGACAGCTGGCACTAACGATCTCTGTACAGAAAGTAAACATTTTTGACAACTGTTGGTCACTATTTCTATACAAGGAATGGCATACCATGAAAAAAACATGAAAAGCCAAAGAGGACCAACAAAATACACGGAAATATCATAGGGTTAAGGTAATGTACACTTTCTGTACAGAGGTCTTTATTGGATCGCGGTCATGCCCATAGTGTGAGGCTTGATACATTTCTTTCCGACTGCTGGGTAAACCATGGGAATAATGTTTATTTTAAAGCGCGAGTAACGAGTGAACTGGAAAATCGGGTCTGCTGGCTGGTGGTCGAGTGACTGACTTCAGAATACTGCCGTTCCCAAACATTACGGTCAAACATTTGAAACTATTACATTTACCTAGAACGTTTTGAACAAAGAACTATTGTATGCTAATTTAAAAAAAAAATAACTTATCCTTTCACAAAATTAAAGTTCACGAAACTGGTTAACATAAATTAAACTCTTACCCTTGATTAGGTGACACAATGCTTGTTTTCACATTACCATATGGTAATTATCTCCTACAGTAAATAAACGTGTCGATGGTTGGAAATACTTGGGCACAAAGCAATGTTTGGGAAAACCGATTTTTTATTATAAGTTATGTTACCTGCCTGAAATCGATTAAGATTACCGCTGGAATTCTTTTGTGTGTTTCGACTAAAAGTTCTTGAAAGAATATGAAATCATTCTTGAAACAACAAGTGAAGGAAAAATCATTATTCGTCACATTAATGAAGAGGTGTTCATTAGCATAACGTGAGATTTCACAGGTAAGGAAGAGGTGTTCATTAGCATAACGTGAGATTTCACAGGTAAGGAAGAGGTGTTCATTAGGAGAAGTCGCTAGAACGTGAGATTTCACAGGTAAATTGAAATTGAGATATATCCCGAAAATTGTATATAGATCACTACTGTGTTGCAGGGGCACAAAGGGGAGCATAAAATATCATTCTATGTATGTAATAAGAGACGACTGAGCAGGTCGTGGGATGGAATTCGCTGTAACTGGGGCCATGGGATGAATTTGGTCAAAATAGCATCGAAATCATGCTGAAATAGGATGCGTCATGCCGAAAGGGACAGATATCACAACAAAACTGTAAACCATGAAACAACACATTCTGTTCTCCGGGCTACATCCTGCCAATGTGAAGGATTTTGAGAACGAACGCAGAAGAGTAACAATATAGATTTACTCTAATTATTGCTATATGAATGTAGTTAAAAAAGGATGTTATCAATAGTTGTAAAAGTGTAATTGTCAATGATAAGACTACACGACGTTGTGTAGCTGATACACATACATCTAGGCGCACACAGATTTAGAACACGTCACAGATATAGGCGACTGTCTCTAAGAAGCAATCGTGATTTCCCGTTATGAACTAATTCTCACATAAAATAAGCACTTTTCTATTGTAACTCGTCACACTGTGTCCGGCATCCTCTGACAGGTTTTGGTTATTTATTTACACTTCTTTGGGATAGTTTGCAAGTCGTCTAGAGTGATTGCTTTCAATAGTGAAACGACGAAAACTACTATCATGGTTTGGATATTAATGCAGACACGATTCCATGTAAAAGAAACACAATACTGCAGGGAACAGTCGAAGGGACGAAGAAGCCGATGAGGAAATATAAAGAAATGGACAAAGAGCATCAAGCGATGGACAGGACACAATTTTTCCTCACTCATCTGCATCGCTAAGGATATAAATTGCTGGAGGACTCTGTGTGCTGAAGTATCCAATGTTGTACCTCTACGACGCTGATTACGGATTTAGCATGATGATGATGATATCACGCAGCTTCACTTATCTTTGTGTATCCGACTTATTTGTGTATCCGACTTATTTGTGTATCCGACTTATTTGTGTATCCGACTTATTTGTGTATCCGACTTATTTGTGTATCCGACTTATTTGTGTATCCGACTTATTTGTATATCCGACTTATTTGTGTATCCGACTTATTTGTGTATCCGACTTATTTGTGTATCCGACTCTGCCAACACAAACTATACGAAAAGCGATAAATGATACGTTGCACCAGCCAATACGAGTGACGCTGTGGGAGATTAGCACGCGTCATTATTGTGGAGAAAAACTTTCCGTCTATTTCTAGTAATATCCACCTCTTTGTGTGACGCTTGTATGAAGTCATTGTGTTTCTAGAAGGCTGTGCAAGAATTATCTAATAGAGGCTTATTTTTGGGTTTTTAATTTGGACTTTTTTTTATTGACCTGGGCTTAAGAGGAGTAGCGTAGGATTTGTGTTTGTGTTTATTTAGGGGCTGCATTTGAGAAACGTTGTGGGTTAATTGGGTCTACTGGGATTGTCAGATTTCAGTATTAGGGTCCGTACACAAATTACACCAATACGTGGGAGCGGGGGGGGGGCTGAAACGTAAAACATTTAACTTCTGTTGTCATGGGTAAGAGAGAGAGAGGGAGGGAGGAAGTATGTGAAAGTTAATGTCATTAATGATGTTTTTGCAGCATTATAATCTTTGAATTTTCAATCTTTATTAAAAATCCGATAAATTCGTTATATTGTTCCGTTCTTCTTTTGCTAGTGTTTAATTTATTATAGGTGAGGGAAAAAGGGGGGTTGGTGTAGAAGTAACATTTTACATTTTGACATAATTAAGCCATGGTTTGGTTTGTGGGGGGGGGGGGGTACATTTTGACATATTTAATCCATGGGAGGAATCACTGAATACTAATTTACATTCTTGAAAGTTGATGATAAAGGGAGGGGGAGGTAAGGGGGAGGAAGGTTAAACAAATTTGATGCAATTTATGGAGAGACGCCCCACCCTTATTGGGGTTTGCAGTTTATATTTGAGATCAAAGATTGTGTTTACCCTTGGGATAAGGATAAGGTTTGGTTGGATTTGTGTTTGAATCTGTATTCTATCTATCTCTATTGCCATTTCCACTTGGTGCCTGCGCCGTGTGTGGATTTTGGAGTTGTCTGTCTTTGGTCATTTCGGTGTTGTCTCTGTTTTACATTGATATATTGTCTGCATCTTTCTTCTGTTTTACATTGATGTATTGTCTGCATCTTACTTCTGTTTTACAGTTATAAATTGTTTGTTTCTCATTTAAGAAATTGTCTGGATCTTACCTTGTTGTTTGTTTTTCTACCACTATTAGTTGTTGACAAGGGGAGCTAGAACTTACATTACTTATAATCCTGTTAGATATTTGTTATTGTTCTTGTATTAATTGTTTCAGCGGTTCTCGCTGTATTTCTCGTGTAGCAGGGCAGTTTTCCTACACGATTTCCAACATAATGTAGTTCCGATAATGGAAATACGCCATGTCGCCGTCTATTTTTATGCGCTTATCGTCCGACACATCCGACACATCCGACTGGTGGTTTATATTAGTATTAAATTACATGTGACAAAGTTTTAAAATAACTTAGACTGACCCGTTTCAAATAAAGCCCGTATTATCTCACGTTGTATTATGGGTTACTATTATGTATATGTTAATTTTATTTCTTCACATAAATTGTCTAATGACTTGTACAGCTATTTTTTAAAGAAAAAATTCTATGCATAGTATATCCATTTGTAGAGAGACTTATCCAGGAATGAAAAAACAGCTTAAAAATAGTGACTAGACCGTTAAAGTGCTTTTTAATTCAGCAATAAGCCTGGTAATGTGGATTTATAACGGTTTCGTAAACTGGGATTACTGCATGGAATTCTGCGGGACGGATGGGACACGTTTTCATAGTCACATTAGGTAGAATGTTACAGGGATAAGTCTTAAGGGAAAGCACATGACAGGCGGACAGTAGAAATACTCCAAGGACTCTCAAAGTGTTCCTAAACAGATTCAACATCAACGTTACATCCTAGGAGTCTGTCGCTCAAAATTGTTCTGTGTGGCTAAGCAACACCAGAAAAAATATTGCAGCAACGAAACACATCAAATCTCAGAGACAAAGGGAAAACATCAAATCTCAGAGACAAAGGGAAAACATCAAATCTCAGAGACAAAGGGAAACATCAAATCTCAGAGACAAAAGGAAAACATCAAATTTCAGAGACAAAAGGAAAACATCAAATCTCAGATACAAAGGGAAAACAACAATCTCAGAGACAAAGGGAAAACATCAAATCTCAGAGACACAATGAAAACGTGCTGCACGAAAGCATAGAACAACAAACACTCAACGATTAATTATGATGATAGGTGTCTCAAAATGTATCTGGTGATTTTATGGACGTTCCAGTCATATCTTCAAACACAACAGAGATACAACATCACAAGTCTGAAACTGTTATCGTCCTCACACACACCAGAGAGATACAACATCACAAGTCTGAAACTGTTGTCAGCATTGTCTGCGATAGGCGGCTATTGTATTTCTATTGTCATGTGACGTATTCCTTCCAGAACGTTGTCTTCCGAATGAACTCTCTGAACCTCTTTCTATAGGGAAATGAAATGTGCAGTTCGCAAAAAAAAAAGTAGTACTGACCTTCCATGCATTTTGTAAAAGAAAAGTAAGGATTAGGGGGGGGGAGTAGCATTTGCTGCCTAGGCAAATGTTTAAAAGTGACCTAAAAGTCATGCTGAAGTCAGATGTTGAGGGGTATATGGCTGAGATCAAGCTGTAATCTAGCTGTAAACCATGGCACAATGCATTTCCGTTTTTCAGACTGTTAATATTGCTAATAATGATAATATCATATATAATGATATATATTGATTATAATGATATATCCAAACTGAGAGAGCACATTCAACAAGGTGGAGAGTGCCACAGTAACAAACTGTCAGAGGACATCCAACAAGGTGGAGAGTACCACAGTAACAAACTGTCAGAGGACATCCAACAAGGTGGAGAGTACCACAGTAACAAACTGTCAGCGGATCTTTCCTTCCGTCTCTGTCTTATGTATAACTCGGACTCGGTTTCAAATTTTGAGATGCCAGCCGTGATTTGAGTGTGCCAAGCTGAGGGATCAAGAGCTGTACTAGCTAGGATCAATGCTGTAGTGTTTTAGAGAGTTGTATACGTGATTTCAACATGGACACTAAATAAACAATTAGAAGACAAAATTGATGCCTTTGAGATGTGGGTATATAGAAGAATAGGGAGAACATCATGGAAAGAGAAGAAAACAAAAAAAAAGAGGTGCTAAAGACACTTAATATGAAGAAAGAACTACTATGAGAAATAAAGATCAGGCAAATAAAGTATTTTGGATAAATTAAAAGACATGACACCCTATTGAAGACCTTACTTGAGGGTAAAGTCAAAGGGAAGCGAGCAATAGGTAGGCAGAGATACAAGTGGGAGAGTAACATTACACGATGGACAGGTTACAGTCTAGCAGAGTGCACCACCAAGACAAGAGACAGGAGATGTTGGAGATACGTTGCAGCCAACCTTCGTTGCGGAGTCGGCACTTAATGATGATGATAAGTGATTTCTGAAGCGTTTTTTCCTGCCCTCTGCTAGATCGTCTACAATCGCACAGCTCCGCATTCAACAATTCTTTTTAAGGACGTTTCTCTGACATACGGACTGTTTACTAATATAGCTAACAAATAGCAAAAATAATGTCAATGAGAAATAACAAAAACAACACCAAAAAAAAACAGCAACAAACAAACAAAGGAACAAAGGCAATATTCACGCTACGGTCCAATATGGGCCTTTTCAATGGTTTTACAACCGTATTTCATCTATTTAATTGTAACGTAATTGTAATACATTTGTATGTGGGTGAGAACAGTAAGTGAAACACATTTATTATGTTTATACATTACTTTGTGGGGTGCAAAGGTTCTCACATTGCTCTCCTGTAGACCCAAGGTTAGCAGATAACCAATATTCTAAAAGTACCTCCTCGTGGTGCACCCTGTAAATATAAATATTTCTGCTCTTGCTGTATTCCCGGCTAACATTTTTAGGCTCGTGTCCGTGGATGCTGTAGATGGAATGAGAATTGCATGCAGAGAGACAGAAAATATCTCCGAAAACTCTGCGTCATTACATCCAACATCACTGTCGGAACACAGTGACGCAGGGCATCTGTGCATTCCGACTTTGCCGGCTTAAAAAGCTGAAACATTGAAAAGGGCGACCAATGTCAATGTCCCTAATATACAGTGATCTTACGAGTACACACCAAATCTGGAAAAGGTAACACACGCTAGAAGGTAGCGTAGTGTACGTGAGTCGATTCAGTGGCATCGGAGGTACAATGGTCAAGCACAAGATCGACTGGTGACGAAATGCTATTAATGCACGAGAAGGCACAGAAGCCTTCGTGTTCCATCAGAATTGACCCCATTCAAAGTAGGAGTCATGACTCAAGTATTGGATACACTAACTTGAACATACACTCCTGGGTATGGAAGAAGGCTTTGAATACAGCTCTCCATTGCACACAGGTGAGATAAAATGTCTGATAAAATGTCTGATAAAATTTCTGATAAAATGTCTGATAAAATGTCTGATAAAATGTAGCATTGATAGCTATAATCTACCATTGATAAAATGTCTGATAAAATGTCTGATAAAATGTCTGATCAAATGTCTGATAAAATGTCTGACTGAAGCAGTGTTGAGATTCGGACTCTGGACACTGCGGGGAACGTAGAGGGCGGGCACAAGTCTCTAACGACACTTCAAACCCAGCCAAACTCGACTGTCGGCCGTTGCCCAACATAGCTCATACAGAGAGAATTGGGTTCAGCACCCATGGGTTCACTGCGAAGCTCCTTGTCCGAGATTCGTATTTTACCTTTCTCTTTGGGTAATATGCGCAATGGCAAAATACACTGGCCACTCATGGCAATGTATTGGAAGGTCATTTCAAACAGACGAGGCGAGTGCACAGGTCAAATCCCAGACCACAGACGTGTTTGACAAAGCAGCGCCTCGTCTAGGAAGGTGTACCAACCCTAATTCGACTGTCGTCGTTACACAACATGGTTCATACGGAAGGAATTAGGTTTTGGACCTAGGGACACAAAGGTGATATTGGAATGGTCTTCCTACATGAGGAGCAGTTCGCTGGCTGTGATGTCTCGTCAGAGGATAGAAAAGCAATGGGTGACGCAAGCACCCTATCAGCTCGTAAAATGTGCCCCTCCCCCCCCCCTCGAGCAGAAGGCTCCTCCAATAGGCATTGAACCAAGCGCCGAAAGGTAGAGTCTCCTGGGCATAAATGAAAGCTCAGAAACTTCCCCATTGAACATAGGAAGTAAGAGCTAATCGCACGTAATTACTGGGGTTTTCAAACAAACAACAACATATCTTTATGGGATTGGATTCTAAATATTTACTCAATTGAAACGAAAATAAGAATTATGTTGCATGTTGATTTTGACGAGTAGTTGCATTAACTGAAACACAACCGCGAATTTTGTAGCTTGCTAACGAGTTACAATTTCACTCATTTTATTAAATATATCAAACATTAAAATTATATTGTTTTACATTATACTGAACAATCTTTATGAATATATTTTCTTTTACTCTACTAAATTTGATTATTTTTAAATGTTGTGGTCGTTGATACTGTCTAGACTCAATCAAACACGTGTGCAATCGAATTTAGAGCAGCACTTCTCAATCATCTGTAGCTCCTAGAATGATCTATGGCATCCAGTTTCAGACTTTTTTTGGATTGTAGTGCAACGGAAATAGCTGAGGGAAGTGAGTGGGGTCAGATTTCTCACTGTGAGAACCATTCATTTAGAGTGTCTAAATTAGAAGAACACTTCTACGGATCTCTGCACAAGTTACAAAAGACAGTCAAGTTGATAGAAGAAACAAGACTTTAGACATAAAGTAAGCATGTTCCAGGTGAACGATAGAAGACGAGTATCTAATCTAGAAATCTGCATATGTATTCAAACGAACTCTCTAAACTGCAGTTAACTCACCGGGAGAGTCTGGTTTACATACTGTAGCTGGTGGGATGTCTGCTTGCTTTCGCCTTCGTTTGGTTGCTCTGGCAGCGGTCTCGCCCAGTTCTGAGAGAATGATTAGGAATAAGTCATTTAAGAAGCTGTTTGAAGGAATAACACAATTTGTAACAGTAATTTTAACACCTTTAATATATAGGCGAGAGCAGCAATTGTAACAAATTTACTATATGGGCGAGAATAGTAATTTAAATACTTTTATTATGTGGGCGAGAAGAGATAATATATTAGTATATTTCTAAACCGGATGATTGACCGAGGAACACTTTGAAGTCACTGCCAACGATTGCGATTAAAGTAGCGAATAGAAAACCGTTCAAGGAATTGTGGGTGTGAACATATGCTAGACATAAAAGTGACCGTTAAAAGGCTTTCGGGTTTTAAACCTCATGCTAATGACAGTTGAGCCTCATGTTAGTGGCAATTCAGCCTCATGTAAGTGAAAGTTGAGACTCATGTTAGTGGCAGTTTATCATTTCACCAGCTCTTATCCATTCCTCACTTTGAGTATTCCCTGAACAGGGGTAACCTGGGCATTCATCTTCTCCACACTTGCCACACATCGATGGGTTCTTGAACCTATAATACCCCGCTGAAGACGGATGTGTCGGGCCATTGGCGCAAATAAAACGGCGACACAACGCATTTCCATTTTCTGGACTACATCCTGCTGGAAATCTAGCAGGACCATGATCCAGCTAGATCCAGTTGGAGTTTGAGAATGAACGCAGAAGAAGAAGAAGAACCTATAATACAGGTATATTTCCCTGCATAAGATGCAACGTATCACTTATGCAACTTATCACTTATGCAACTTATCACTTATGCAACTTGTCACTTATGCAACTTGTCACTTATGCAACTTGTCACTTATGCAACTTGTCACTTATGCAACTTGTCACTTATCACTCTCATGTTTTACCGTACATTTGCATGTATTGCAGTGATAGAAGCTAATCCCTGATGTGTGACATCATCACGGTATGGAATATCATTAGTACATCCCAGACCTATCCACATACCCTCTTTCTGAAAACTTTGACTTTGTGCAATTAACAGTGTGAGGAGCTCTAAATCATAATCAATGTTCCCTCTAAGACAAGAGTGCATGTGAGCAAAAATCTATCTCCGTCGGCTGATTTTCTGCCTAAAAAATAAAGTCTTCTTCATCAAGTTCTATTTACACTAGTTCTATATTTTTTTATTATAATAAATTTTACAAATATTTATAAACATATTTTTTTATTAAGACTAAAGTCTTATAATTAGAGATTATACGTTCAAAATATGTTCACCAGGGAATAAAAAATGTGTGCGCTCGCGCACGGTAGCGCAGCTTAGCAGGAGCAGTGACCATAATATATATATATATATACCACTGAAGGATTCAGTTGTTAAAAACAGCAGCACAAGTAATCTCTGTTCTATACCCACAGCTTCCATTATTTTAATGCTGTTTGACTATAAACTACTGAAGTCATGAGTGATTCAAACATATGAAAACTTGAAAGAGGTTCAATAAAGAGACCGGTGTTGTGTTGTATTATTAAATGTAGACCTATGCATCAACTATACATTTCTCTACAGCAGCCAATTCCAAGAGTAGACTGTTCAAACAGGTATAAAATGTTCGCTTAACGATTAATACCATTTAGAGTGCAGATAAGATAAGGCTAGATATAGTCGAGGCAGAACATTTTCGAAAATTAATATTAGACCGAATCTTTCAAGACACTGAACATCTCCTGTAACCCCTAACTTTATCACACAAGACACTGAACATCTCCTGTATCCCCTAACTTTATCACACAAGCCACTGAACATCTCCTGCAACTCCCTAACTTTATCACACACGCCACTGAACATCTCCTTCAACTCCCTAACTTTATCACACAAGACACTGAAAATCTCCTGTAACCCCTAACTTTATCACACAAGCCACTGAACATCTCCTGTAACCCACTAACTGTATCACACAAGCCACCGAACATCTCCTGCAACTCCCTAACTTTATCACACACGCCACTGAACATCTCCTTCAACTCCCTAACTTTATCACACAAGACACTGAACATCTCCTGTAACCCCTAACTTTATCACACAAGCCACTGAACATCTCCTGCAACTCCCTAACTTTATCACACACGCCACTGAACATCTCCTGCAACTCCCTAACTTTATCACACAAGCCACTAAACATCTCCTGTAACTCTCTAACAGGAAAAAATGCAGTAGCCAGTTATTTTACAACTTATAATATTGCAGTGACAGAGATATCATTCTGCTCCTGTACGAGAACCCTTTAACTCTTCAATTCTTCGAGGACGTTGATTAATAACGTCAACACTTTTTGATCTACCACCCTTCCACCTCAATTATGAACAACCATCAAAAATTTAGGAACCCATGTTTAATTATGTCAAACTTGTTTTGATATTATTAACCCCCTCCTCCCCCCTTACCGCAATAAAAAAAGTAAGCAAACGATTTGTAATTTTTATTTTGCTAAACACTTTGTGATTTGTTTCACATTTAAAAATGCATTTTTCCAATTCAAATAATTTAATTTATGTATAAAAACTGATATTTTTATCGTCAACGTTTATGAAACCTTCAACTTCTTTGTCAACAAATGACATCCTAATGCAAACTAATGTAATTTCCAATTAGCTGTTTCTGCAGATTCAACCAAAATATTTGTTTCCAATATTCCAGGGCTACATTTGGACAAGATTTGATCGGAATAATACTCTTCTCCAAGGAATGATACACGGGAGGATAATTAATTTAATATTACCTTTTCTGAATATATAATAAATAAGTACAAGTCATAAGTACAAGTACAAGTATAAGTACTATATCAAGGAAAAAATGTCTATGTCAAGGAAAAAATATGTCTATGTCAAGGAAAAAATATGTCTATGTCAAGGAAAAAATATGTCTGTCAAGGAAAAAAATATGTCTATGTCAAGGAAAAAATATGTCTATGTCAAGGAAATAAATATGTCTATGTCAAGGAAAAAATATGTCTATGTCAAGGAAATAAATATGTCTATGTCAAGGAAATAAATATGTCTATGTCAAGGAAAAAATATGTCTGTGTCAAGAAAAAATATGTCTATGTCAAGGAAATAAATATGTCTATGTCAAGGAAAAAATATGTCTATGTCAAGGAAATAAATATGTCTATGTCAAGGAAATAAATATGTCTATGTCAAGGAAAAAATATGCCTATGTCAAGGAAGAAAAATAATGGATTTATTAATGAAAATTTCAAAATAATATTACGGGATACTGGTATCCAGTGAAAATGATAAAAGTACAATAACATCTGATAGTAAAAATTCTAAAAGTACGTACAGTGTTATCTTATACTGGAATCCAGTGAAACTGATAGATGTACAATGTTATCTTATACTGGAATCCAGTGAAACTGATAGATGTACAATGTTATCTTATACTGGAATTCAGTGAAACTGATAAAAGTACAATGTTATCTTATACTGGAATTCAGTGAAACTGATAAAAGTACAATGTTATCTTATACAGTGAAACTTTTTTATCCAGTGAAACTGATAAAAGTACAATGTTATCTTATACTGGAAGTCAGTGAAACTGATAAAAGTACAATGTTATCTTATACTGGAATTCAGTGAAACTGATAAAAGTACAATGTTATCTTATACTGGAGCTCAGTGAAAATGATAAAAGTGCAATATTATCTTATACTGGATCCAGTGAAAATGATAAAAGTACAATATTATCTTATACTAGAGTCCAGTGAAAATGGAAGAAAGCACTTCTCTAGAATCACACTCCACTATTTACGCAAACACAATATAATTCTGCTGTTACAAAATACATTATATTTGTCAGATTTGTAATACTTGTCACTAAAGTGCTGAATGGATAACAATCGCGCTTGAAGATTTCCACCAAAATATTTACTGTAATTAGATTGTGACTTGAATCAACATTTGTTAGAGATGTTTATCTAGAGGTTAGTTGACGACATGATTGCATGAGTTAGTTATAAGTTATAATAGTTATAAGACGATAAGTTATAAGTATTGCTTCTTAGGAAAAAAAACCACTGTTTATATGAATATCAGAAATTGATAATTACTTGAAGTATTCAGTCTAGAAAAATTATACGCCATATAATCCAAGCAAGTGATTGAATGCTATCTGATCTTGAGAAAAAAAAGACAGTTTCTGCGATGTGACTTTAAAACAAGAATGGCAGTTCTGGTCATATGGTGGAACTGTAACCAGAGGCGTCGCTATGTCGGTGTGGGGGTGCGGACCGCACCGGGTGACACAATCACTTGGGGTGACACAAAAATGCAAAATATTACTATCTATGATTCTATATCACACTATGGAATTACTACTATGCATTTATTCTGCTCGACGACAGGAATTTATTATTAAAATATAAAAATATCCTAATTCTGTTAATTATAAACACAAGAAATTGTTATAGTTCTGTGTGAATAATAACTCCGCCAGAAGGATAACATTAGCCTAATAAAAGAAACAAGTAAACCAAATGATTAGGTTTGTCCGTTTCTTTGTACTTATTTGTGGAAACTTGCATCCATATAACTGTCCAATTTAAAATATTTGCAACAATTCACAGATTAGTTCACGAAAAACGAACTTTATAAATGAACGAATTGTGTGCAGTTTCGCACAGTTAGCTAGGTGACGAAAAACGAACTTTATAAATGAACGAATTGTGTGCAGTTTCGCACAGTTAGCTAGGTGACGAAAAACGAACTTTATAAATGAACGAATTGTGTGCAGTTTCGCACAGTTAGCTAGGTGACGAAAAACGAACTTTATAAATGAACGAATTGTGTGCAGTTTCGCACAGTTAGCTAGGTGACGAAAAACGAACTTTATAAATGAACGAATTGTGTGCAGTTTCGCACAGTTAGCTAGGTGACGAAAAACGAACTTTATAAATGAACGAATTGTGTGCAGTTTCGCACAGTTAGCTAGGTGACGAAAAACGAACTTTACAAATGAACGAATTGTGTGCAGTTTCGCACAGTTAGCTAGGTGACGAAAAACGAACTTTATAAATGAACGAATTGTGTGCAGTTTCGCACAATTAGTTGACGTCTAAGCTACAATATTGTTTATTTTACTTTGCTTATGTAAAGTAAACTTGATTATTATCTATAAGGGTGTAGTGGTGACAGGTGGGTGCCTCCGTATTTTTGTGTGAGTGTCAATGCACTATTCCGGTACTTTTTCCTAGCGACCTTTTTGAATACAAGTTGAATTTGACTGCTCTGGAATTTATTGTAGATGCACGTTGTTTTAGAAAAAGCTCTGTCCATTTTTCTTATTACTGCACACCTTATTATCTAAAAATAATTGTCTCTCGTCTTTGTCATTGTTCACAAATAATACTTTTCCGTGTATCCTTTTTGATTCTCAGACATTATTTGTTTTTATTCGCATAATACAACAAATATATACAGGCGTATAAATATCACATCTAACAAACTTGTTAAAGGTTTTGAGTTTAGTTTTTGAGTAAAAAGAAAACTGAAAAGTTATATTATAACTCGTGACGTGAAAAGTTATATTATAACTAGTGACGTGAAAAGTTATATTATAACTAGTGACGGCAAAAGTTATATTATAACTCGTGACGTGAAAAGTATATTATAACTCGTGACGTGAGATCCGGTAAATTCGAATTTTTCAATTTTTATTACAACAATTTGAAGAAGAAAAATCACAAAAAGTATCCGTTTACTTGTAATATATCACATATAACATATTATCACATATCACAGATTAGTAAGCACGTTTGCTGTTAGTAATTACCAAACAATTAATGGAGGTTGTTCAATAATAATAATGATTAATGTTGTGATTCTGCCATTTGTTTTGGTAAAAATATTTTCATGGTTGATACCATGAAGAGAGGGGTTAACACCAACCCTAGTGACGCCTCTGACTGTAACTCGTACAAATGCACAGCATGAAAGCCAAGAAATAAAACAATACGATATTAAGATACATACATCTGTGACCAAGTGTTAGACACGAAAAACAATCGAAAATCCTGAGAAAGATGGATGGTTTTATCACCATTGTATCTCACACGAATGTTGCTAACACCAAAGATGCCACGCTTACAACATATAATAAAGAACAAAACAATAGCAACGAATAGAAACAATATGAAGTATATTATCAATAATTGTTTGTAGATAAGCAAATTCAAGAATAGTTCTGACTCAAGAACAAGAGAATAATTGATTGACAATAGACAAAAGTAATAACGTACAGACAGTTATTGAAGAACAGCTGTGCGTGGCATCTATTCACCAAAGTTTCAACAAAACAATCGCTAGGCAAGAAAACTGAAGACACAGGATTGCGGGTTTTCATAAATATATACAATATGAAATCGGTTCTCATAAATATACAGAATATGAAATCGGTTCTCATGAATATACAGAATATGAGGTTGGTTTTCATAAATATAACTATGAAGTCAGTGTTGGAGTTAAAATCAAACTGTACAAGTCGCTGGTGTTTTCTGTTGTATGGTTGTGAGAGTTGGACACTCACTGCTGACATGGAGAGAAGTTTGCTGGCTTTCGAGTACACATGCTACAGACGAATTCTACGAATTTCCTATAGGGAACATAAGACCAATGTGTACGTAAGAAATAAAGTAGAGATGCGTGCAGGTGTCCAGGAGCCATTGCTTTCAATAGTGAAACGACGAAAACTAGCATGGTTCGGACATGTATGCAGGCACGATTCCTTGTCAAAAACAATACTGCAGGAAATTGTCGAGGGTGGAAAAGGCAGAGGAGGACAAATAAAGGCATGGACAGAAAACATCAAGGAATGGACAGGGCAAGATATTTCCACACTCATCCGCATCGGCGAGGATAGAATTCGCTGGAGAACCCTGTGTGCTGAGGCATCGAATGTGGTACCCCTACGACCCTGAAGGGTTACGGGTTTATTGATTTGATTGATTGATATGAAATCGGTTCTTATAAATATACAGAATAGGAAGTCGGTTATCATAGATATAAATAATATTAAATAGGTTCTCATAATATACATATGACATCAGTTCTCATAACTATACATATGAAATCGGTTCTCATAATTATGTATAAAAGACAGACAATTTTCATAAATATAAACTATAGGAAGTGTATTTTAATTAAATATACGTCACAAGAATTAGAATTTAAAAAAAATTCATCACAATGGGTGAATTTCCTAGAAATATATCATAAGAAATGGGTTGTGATAATGGTAACGAAATAAGATGAACAAATATTGAATACCATCGAGAATATTGAATCCCATTTAGAAATATGAATGTCATCTAGAATATTGAATCCCATCTAGAATATTGAATCCCATCTAGAATACTGAATACCATCTACAAATATGAATGTCATCTAGAATATTGAATACCATTTAGAATATTGAATCGCATCTAGAATATTGAATGTCATCTTGAATATTGAATGATTATAGTTTGTCACTATTTATATACTTGGGAGTCGTCCGCCAAAAATAGTCAAGGCACACCAATGAAAAACACGGCAATAATCATAATGTGAAACCTATGTCATCAGTCCACAGGTCTGTACTGGAGCTCGGTCGTGACTCAACACACAACACTATAGCGACATACGAACAGACTCCACACAACATGTCAAAAATGCAACATGAAGATTAATACTGAAAAGAACGAAATAATGGCAATAGCAAAGAAAAAAGAAATATCGCTATCTCCATCGATATTAAACACCGTAAACATGTAAAGGAGTTCACTTACTTAGAAAGAATTTTATGGAAGAAGGGAAAATCAGTAAAGAGATACAAAATAGATGCAACAAAACATACCAGATCCTAGGACAGATGACACGTATTTTCAAGAACACAAATATAAACATAGACACTAAAGTTGCATTATGCAAGATTATTATTATCCCATCACTGTGCTATCAGAGCCAATCATGGACAATAACAACACAAGACAAAATAAAAAATAGTGACAGCAGAAATAGCACGTCTGTGAAGACTACTCGGAGTGTCATTAAGAGATAGAATTAGACATGATAACATCAGACAGATAACCAAAACAATAGCAGTATTGGAACACATTAAAAGACCTCAGTTCAAGTGGCTTTCACACACTTCCAGACTATGCCACAGATGACCATGACACATAGACATAACGGCTATAAAGCCAGAGGCATACCTTGCACAAGATGGAACACAGAAATAAAAGAAGCTACAGGAACAAGCTCACAAACAACACACAAGAAAGCCATCTCCAGAGAACTCTTCAACCCTTGACGACGCAAGGCAAACAAGGGCCAAGCGTATACATAGATAGGCTACAGCGACTTCCAAAATGGCGGTCTATATTCAATTCTTCAATGTACATGTCCAATGTAAATCCACTGTTATTTCCCCCAAATATTGGTTGTTTGATGTCATCTCCTATTTGCATGCTTAACGATAGATTACACTATCATAACATATATTTACCGATGTGTAGTGATACATCTCGCATTCTAAATACTCCTCTGAATATTCTTGTAGATAATGATAACAAGATCACATGGAATTCTAAACATAATATGCTCAACTGCATATGAGTTAATATATGCCACCATGACACATTATTATATTAGGCTTTGAAATGTTCATGAAATATTTATAGCACATAATTTGATACTTATTTCATGTTAGATTAATTACAGAGTTACAGGTGTCGACTTGGATGTGAAATGATATTAATACAGACTTTTAAAGAGACATAAGTTGGCGGTCAAATATTTGTAATTCAAATATTAATATCAATTTTTAAATTGTAAATTTGTAGCTGGTCAGTTTAATCATTCTGTAGACTTTTGTGGCACAGTATGTTTCAGTAGAATAAAGAGGACCGTACGACAGATCTAGCGAGTCGGTAGATGATTTATTCTGTTCATAACAGGTAATTCGCTAAAATAAATTTCATGTGGAGAACATTCCAATAAAGGCGGGCAGCGATGTGAACAACAAAGGCCATACTTCACAATCGAGATACCAGCCTCCAAAATAAAGACCTAGAGTACGCTGGACAACATCAAAGAGACATTACATAAAAACCAAATAACATTATCTGAAGCTGCCAGAAAAACGAGAACAAGAACTTTGTATCTCCCTCGACACCCGTAAAGGGTAAAAAGAGGAAGGAAAGAAGAAGAAGAAGATGTTTCAGCTGTAGACATAAATTGTTAGGTCTTTTTCTAATTTAGCTTGCCCGGTCTGTGACGGAGAAGTACTGCAATCAAGACATCAGAGGTACCACGACCGGGAGAAAATGGAGGCTGTTATTCTAACTGCATCTCTTAGATGACGGGGATATCAACGTACATTTCATTGCTAACTATTGAGATATCAGAAATGAAATCATGGAAGATAATATCCTGGGAATAAAAAACAACATTGCTATCTTGATCATCCATAGTGATTAAATCTCAAGCCAGGGACAATCTTGTTTTTTTCAGTTCAAGAGATAACATTTTGGCAACTATGTGTTGACAAACACGGTGCACGTGGCAACTATGTGTTGACAAACACGGTGCATGTGGCAACTTCTATCTAATGTATTTCCCCTGGTGGTTTGTTATCCACTCTTGCCGTTAGTCGCAGGGGTGATTGGAGCTCGAACTTGCGTTCCAAGGACATATGTGTGGTGTCGGCTGTGCTATGACCGTGTCTGTTCAGGATGTCTCTGACGTTTTCTATCCATCTTTTTCGCGATCTTCCTCTGGCTTTGTACCCTGATCTCCTTTGTTTATGAGCCTGTAAGGGCAACTTGTTATGCATTCTCAGAATGTTGCAAGCCTACTTGATCTGCTGCCTTTCTATGTACCGCTTAGTAGAAAAGATAAAAATCCTGAAGCTATCAGTTTCCAACGAAGAAATCGGATATCTAACCTTTGACACATAATATTAAGAATGGCGATACACCGCATTTCGGTTCTTTGATTACACTGTAACTGGAATTCTAGTAAGAACATTGTCATGTTATAAGAGAGATCCAGTGGGCGTATGTGAACAAACGCAAAGAAATAGATACACTAGAAGTACAAGAGATTCGATTTCAATATGTACAACAAAATGGGCCAGGTCGATTGTACAAGAGTTACTATATTTCATCATCTTGTGATAATAAAACATATTACGTTTCAGTAACTAATAGAATATCATGTTCCAAATATTAGCATTAGCAAATGGACCGTGATCAATCTTGCTAACCTTGAATCAGTATACCGTGTCAACTGTACGTCAAGTCCTTCACCGTGTCAACTGTACGTTATGTCCTTCACCGTGTGATTGTAAGAAATCGTTAACGGGAAGTAAATACATTAAATTGTGAAGACTATGCTCCAGATTGCATGCAGTAAAATGTGAAGACTATATACTAGAGAGTACAGGTAAAATACGAAGACTGTATACCAGAGATTACAGGTAAGATGTGAAGACTGCATAACAGAGATTACAGGTAAAATGTGAAGACTGTATAACAGAGATTACAGGTAAGATGTGAAGACTGTATAACAGAGATTACAGGTAAATTGTGAACAATGTATACCAAAGATTATATTATACATTACAATGTGAAGACTGTATGCCAGAACTAGTTATGGGGATGTACGTAAATTTCGTCAACAGTGTTTTGCGAATGTTTGCCTCCATCTGTTATATAAACAACAGTCAAATTTCAAGAAATGGAAATAAATGTCAAGATTTCAAGACATGCAAACACATTTCAAGATTTCAAGACATGCAAACACATGTCAAGATTTCAAGATACGCATACAACTGCTTGAATATAGATAAACTGTGATCGTCTGCCCGCGTCAACTATTGCCCAATTTTTTCCAGACCCACCCCCCCCCCCTTACTCTTGACGTAATTTAAAGACACCCGCTATAATACATTGTGTGAAATAGTGAATGTCTTGTCATTGTTGGACCACAAACCCAACGGAAAAACCCGATAGTTTCTATCATAACAGTGGTTCTATCATATCAGTGTCTCTACCATATCAGTGTCTCTACCATATCAGTGTTTCTATCATAACAGTGGTTCTATCATATCAGTGTCTCTACCATATCAGTGTCTCTACCATATCAGTGTTTCTATCATAACAGTGTTTCTATCATCACATTAATTCTTCCATCATAACAGTGTTTCAATCCTAACTGTTTCTATCATAACAGTGTTTCAATCCTAACTGTTTCTATCATCACATTAATTGTATCAATAACAGTGTTTCTATCCTAACAGTGTTTCTATCCTAACAGTGTTTCTATCCTAACCGTGTTTCCTAACAGTGTTTCTATCCTAACCGTGTTTCCTAACAGTGTTTCTATCCTAACCGTGTTTCCTAACAGTGTTTCTATCCTAACCGTGTTTCTATCCTAACAGTGTTTCTATCCTAACAGTGTTTCTATCCTAACCGTGTTTCCTAAAAGTGTTTCTATCCTAACCGTGTTTCCTAACAGTGTTTCTATCCTAACCGTGTTTCCTAACAGTGTTTCTATCCTAACCGTGTTTCCTAACAGTGTTTCTATCCTAACCGTGTTTCCTAACAGTGTTTCTATCCTAACCGTGTTTCCTAACAGTGTTTCTATCCTAACCGTGTTTCCTAACAGTGTTTCTATCCTAACCGTGTTTCCTAACAGTGTTTCTATCCTAACCGTGTTTCCTAACAGTGTTTCTATCCTAACAGTGTTTCTATCCTAACCGTGCTATTCTTACTCCTTGTCTTGGATCCCGACAACGCAATGCGAGAACATAATTTGAGAGTTGATAATGTCTTCTAACATCGAATAAGATGAGAAAACTGATTCACATAAGATATCAAAAGTTGAATGCGCGGTAGAATGCAGTAAAACTGTGTACCAAATTTTGGTAACATATATTCAGGACGTAGCCATCAACCAGGTATTTTTGGTTGTAATGATTTTCTAGGCAATATAAATAAGTTTAATAATTTACCATTGCTTTCTGAACGCTCCGGATGCACAATTGCCAGCGGTTTAATTTGAACACGATACATTGACCTACCCAGATTCAATAGTCAAGATTTAGTTTTTTATCACACTGCCACAGAACTGGATCGTGCACCATATGGTAACTAATTAAATTAAAAACAAGAAAATGTGTTATATAACAGATGACTGAAAGGCACATTTGGGTCAGTGTCCAGTTAATTACATCATTTCTTGTAGTCTTTCCACTGTATTATTATTGTTATGCGATTGTTTTACCATACAGTGATAACGAGGTTTTTGTAGGAGTGTCGATTTGTTCTGTATTACATCTATCTAACGTAAACTGAGACTGAAATCTTTATCTAATCTAACCCAGCCTAACCTAACAAAAACATAACCTAAATATAATCTAATCCAGTTACCAATCTAATCTAACCCAGCCTAAACAAACAAAAACATAACCTAAATATAATCTGATTTAATCTAGTTACCAATCTAATCTAGTTATCAATCTAATCTAGTTATCAATCTAATCTAGTTATCAATCTAATCTAATCTAGTTATCAATCTAATCTAGTTATCAATCTAATCTAGTTATCAATCCAATCTAGTTATCAATCTAATCTAATCTAGTTATCAATCTAATCTAGTTATCAATCTAATCTAGTTATCAATCTAATCTAATCTAGTTACCAATCTAATCTAGTTATCAATAGAATCTAATTATCAACCTAATCTATCTATCTTTCTGCCTATCTGACTTCCTGCATGCCATTCACTCATCCATCCATCTATCCATCCATCCTTTTTTCTTTTCTTGGAGGAAGTTAGCTATCCTGAGAAAATTAAGTGGAACCACATGGAGCCAGTGGGAATATACACTGTAAAGTGTACCAGCAATGCATAAGATCAGACATGGAATATTTTTCAGCTGCGCGGTGTCCTGCATCAAACACCACATTACAAGAGCTAGAAAAAGTGCAAGACCAGGTACTTAGGATAATTTTGGGAGCAATGAAATCAACACTCATAGTAGAGATGCAGAAAGGGGAAGAATGCGAACACAGAGACACAAAGGTGCTAATACAAGATGAAAAGTTTCAGTGTATGCCAAGTCATCCAATGAAAGAAATATTCCAAAATCTAAAAAATAGGGAGACTGAAAAGAAGCAGCTTTATCCACCAAGCTAAACGACTTTGCTTTTGCTGAAAGATGTTGCAGGATGCATTGAGGATAGGTGTTCAAGCTATGTCACATTTCGTCGATTGATATTTAGTTTTACTATGACGTCTCAGAACGTTGGTAACTTCTTCAATCCACCTTTTTCTTGCTCTACCCCTTACCGATTCAATTTTCATGTTGTTTGATTTTGTTACTGCCAAATCAATGTTCATTCTCATTTAGTGGTCAAACCATTTTAGACTCCATTTATAAATATATCAGACCACAGACGTTGTTCCGACAGTGTATACTATATTTTCTTAAACGTTTTTAACACATTATATATTTAAATAGTGGACCAAGAAAACAGTGGATAGAAAACATCAAGATAGCCTTGAACAACCATGGATTAAATGCAAACACGGCGACACATCTGGCCTAAGAACGACAGCTTAAGCTCCCACTCCTACGTTTAACGGCAAGTGTGAATTCGATCAACCATTATTCACCTGGGGACAGACAATAGACAATATATTTAAAAAAAAATTTTCTTCAGAAGATATTGTTTGGCTTTGGTGGGGTAGCAAAGTACTGATCTCGGACTGTCAAGGTGCCATGTTCAAATCTCATCATAGGAACAGTGCACCGGGACCGTTCAGATGGCAATGGCAACGTACTCAATGTATTTATGCCGACTAGAACATTACTACAATAAAAAATTATGGGTTGATAGATAGGTCCTAACTGTGATATACTTCCAACATGCAACAAATAGACTTCCTGAACATGAATAAGGAATATCCTTTGAATAAGGAATATAAGCTTCTCATCGGTATACGTACAGAACGATTGATGACTGTTGCAATCTGTCTAGGATATACTACCCGAAGATGGTGCATATGTCCAAGTGTTCAATTCTTTTTTCCTTACGAGTTTACCAGTCTCGTCAGTTATATATTTAGATCTCACTAGAAAATGCAGAATTTATTGTCTTATTAGTATAGCCAACGTATTTCTGTACGATATTTATTAACTATATTTATGTACGATTTTATATATATATATATTTATATATAAAATCAATATCTAAATATCTAAATATATTTATATTCTAATATCTCCAAATATCTCAAATATGTAAGTATCTAAATATCTAACTATTCCAGCATCTCAATATGTCTCAACTTTAAATATCTAAATATCTCAATATGTAACTCAATCAATATACCTAAATATCTATATCTTAATATCTCTAAATATTTAAGTATCTAAATATCTAACTCTATCATTATATCTAAATATTTTGATATCTCTATCTAAATATCTCTAAATCTCAATATCTTTAAATATCTAACTTTATCAGTATATCTAAATATCTAACTCTATCATTATATCTAAATATCTAACTATCATTATATCTAAATATCTTCTGCGTGCATTCTCAAGGTCCTTCTGGACCTCTGGTAGTAGGACAATGGTTTTAATAGATTTCCAAGAGAATGTTGTCCAGGGAATGGAATTCCGTCATGTCGTCGTTTCAGTTACGCTAATGTCCCTATATATCCGTCCTCGGCAGTATCTCAAAATCTAACTCTATCACTATATCTAAATACCTCAATATCTAACTCTCTCAATATCTCTAAATATCTAAATATATCTAAAAATCTCTAAATATCTAAATATAGAAATATCAATGTCTAACTATCACAATATCTCAATATTTAAATAACTAAATATCTCAAACACTAAATCTAAAAAGTCTCTATAATTTAGAATCTAAATATCATAATTTCTCAATCTCTAAATATCTCAGTAAATATATATATAAATTATATATATATATATATATAAAACTATATCTGTAGTATTACCGACTTACTGGACATATAGAGCTGATTCATCAATATATGCGGTAACCTACTGCATACTATTATACTGTTACTGCTGTACACAACTGACATAGCTGTCTTCATCAATGGTGTGCCGACTGGTGAAGACGATTATAAATCTCCTCAAACCTCTAGTATTTCTCATCGTTCCCTCATCCAGGATCGATAAGTTGTTAAGCTATCATTCACTCTGTAGTTCACTGTTTTTTTCTCCTTCAATATTGCCTGCTGTCTCTTTCTGTTATCTTATTGTTGCCTCTAATCTTCTATTATCTTATTGTTGCCTCTAATCTTCTACTATCGTATTGTTGCCTCTAATCTTCTACTATCTTATTGTTGCCTCTAATCTTCTACTATCTTATTGTTGCCTCTAATCTTCTAATCTTATTTATTTATTGTCCAAAACTTTATCCATGTTAAAATCTGTTTTACCGCACTGAAGAACTCTCCCTTACATCGAAGGCCATGGGCACATTACAGAGCATATTTCTTATGTAACTAAACTTGTATTCTGTAAACATATATTGTTACCCATAATCTTCTCTTATTATCAGAATATGCGTTTCTTGTTTAATCTGTAAATGGGTACTGTTATAAATGCTCTTTTCCCGATTCTATTTTCACTGAATTGTCTGGTAAGCGTAAGCATGTGTACGGGTGTATGTCTGTACGTGTGTATGTGTACACAATGGACAAAGGAGGAATTGGGATTAATGTTTTGATTAATTTCTGAGAGGCACATCTTTCGAGACATGGACCAGAGTTCAGATATCTTATATGTGGCATTTCCAGGAATTATTGTTAGTTACTGAATATAACTCCACGCTGAAGACGGGTGTGTCGGGCCATTAACGCAAATAAAACGGCGACACAACGCATTTCCATTCTCTGGACTACATCCTGCTGGAAATCTAGTAGGACCATGGTCTTTCTATAAGGTAGATCCAGCGGGAGTTTGAGAATGAACGCTGAAGAAGAAGAAGAATATAACTCCATTTTACTCAATGTGTATGCATTATTCGAATTTTTTCATTTTGTATGCCGGTATTGTGTGTCGGTTCAGTGGGTAAAATGTTTAGCACAAGCAATTCATATGTGTGGGGCAATTGGCGCAACTCAAGTGGTAATACAACTCGCCTGTTGGTTATCTGGGAATATAATATGGTGCATCCAAGTGAAAGCAAGACAATATATCGTACATAATAAACATCCGCCAACCCGAGTTCTTTTTTCTCCCATCAAGTGAAACACCGTCAATTCCCTGCCTGTGTGCGTCACTACGAGAGGCTACGTTGTTCATTTAAATGGCTGACGACACCTGAGTGGATAGATCTCAGATTAGCGGATGTAAACTATTTAACTACTCGCCTTCTGTTCAGTTTATTGTGACTACAACGTACTGGAAATCTAACAAACGAATCATGTCACAAGATACATCCACCGGATTTTAACAAACCAACCATGCCACAAGATACATTCATCGGAAGTTTAACAACACTAATATATTTTATATATATATATATATATATTACTGTAGGTTGCAGCTGAGGGTTGAAGAAGCAGATGGGTAAAAAGAAAATCATGAACAGACAGCATCAAGGATTAGACATGCCATGTTATAAATTTTCCACATTCAACCCTCAAGCTAAAGATATAAATCGTTATAGGATTCAATGTTGATGTTTATCATGTGTTTATCATTATAACCCTGACGTGTTATAGTTTTATTAGTGTTGGTAGACACATACAATTAATATTCTCTTCCTTGTTTTAAGAAAAAGCTTCTTTGTTTTATCTATATTGATTTTTTCAGCACGCTATGCACATCTGGTACGAGGATTTTCATATAACATTGGCAGATGTTGCTGGCGTGGACACAAAATATATTTTTCTAGAGGTTTAAAAAAAAAGATTGGCTGATTCCAACAATAAAACGGTAGACCTGTGACTTTGATGTTACCATTATGATAGATAATAAATAATATATTTCATGTGTTTGTCAAGAAAACGAAATGTAGCGAAAATAAGTAGGGTCATGAATCACACAAGGTGATTGGCGATGTAAGGTTGAACTTGCTTCACTTGAGTACAAGTTTGAACGTGACTTATTATATCAACCGCGACAGCTAGCAGTATAGGAGACTGTTCTCTAAAACGTAAATATGAACCAGTCTACGATTTGAGTGAAATCTATTGGTTGGTCTTGGCGATTTTTGACATGTGGCTCCAAGTCGAATTCTACTGTCCAATTTGGGACCAATTAAAGTCCAACACTAATCAAAAACGTGACGAACGGGGTCTAAATTAATTCAGCTAATAGGCCTGTATGTTCGAGCGCTATGGCTTCAACACCAGCCGCCTAGAAATATGGGGCATTCGAGGTGCTCAATTCCAGCTGGTAACTAAAAATTTATGTAAAATGATCAAATTATCAACGAAAAGCATTCGTCAACCAAAGACTTCTTCAAATATAGTCATAAGGACTGGTCACACTAGCCAGATGACGTTTGATATATCCACGCTTTTTATTGGCTGATGACATAAGGTATACTCAAAAGTGATCAATAAAAAAACAAAACAGTCGAATCAGGCGGGATGAGTGATGCAGTCCGCAAGATATACACGTAGGAATGGGATCACACAAGGAAAGTGGCTAGGTATATATCTTATATATTTTATATACCATATGTCTCTAGTCGATTGTGGCTTGACAAACATTACCTAGATTTACCTACATCATTCACTACCTAGATTTGCCTACATCATTCACTACCTAGATTTTCGTACAGCATTCATAACTCATATTTCCTTACATCATTCACAAGCCAGATTTGCCTACATCATTCACATACCAGATTTGCCTACATCATTCACAAACCAGATTTGCCTACATCATTCACAAACCAGATTTGCCTACATCATTCACAAACCAGATTTGCCTACATCATTCACAAACCAGATTTGCCTACATCATTCACAAACCAGATTTGCCTACATCATTCACAAACCAAAGTATCTCTATATCGTTCACGACTTAGATTTACTTACTACATTCACTACCCAAATTTCCTTTAATCGTTCACTACTTAGACGTGCCTACATCATTCACTACATAGATTTGCCTACACAGTTAAACAATCCAGAAGATTTCCCTACATCATTCACAACCGATGTGACAAGAGCGCATGGCCTCGTGGTTAGAACCTTGAGATCCAGAGTTCAATCCATGGTTGGCTGATTCTTTCGCAGGTACAATCAAAATCCTTTCTGTACATGTCGCGGCGTCTGCTATGGCAAAGCGGCCTTTATTTCCACAGCCCATAGAAAACATCCCTACACTCCTTCACATGAAAACATGCAGTAACAAAGTTATTTTTATTCACAACAGAAATGTCCCTACATAATTCATCCACTACCCAGATTTCCCTGCATCATTCACTGCCAAATTTCCCTACATAATTCCTTCACTACCCAGAATTCCCTACATCATTCACTACCAAATTTCCCTACATACTGCATTCACTATCAAATTTCCTTGCATAATTCATCTACTACCCAGATTTCCCTACATAATTCATTCACTACCCAGATTTCCCTACATCATTCACTACCAAATTTCCCTACATAATTCATTCACTACCAAATTTCCCTACATCATTCACTACCAAATTTCCCTACATCATTCACTACCAAATTTCCCTACATAATTCATTCACTACCAAATTTCCCTACATAATTCATTCACTACCAAATTTCCCTACATCATTCACAACCGAAATTTCCTTAGATCATTCATTCACTACCCAGATTTCCCTACATCATTCACTATCAAATGTCCCTACATAATTCACTACACACTTAACACAGATGCCACAATAGATATTAATCTTGAATAAAGTTATTAATTGACCTATTTAATCAACACGTTTCTGTCGTCAATGAAATGACGTCGGGTGAGAGCTTATCACCTGTACGGACTGGGTTCAAATCTCAAGTTCTGATTAAGCACCTTCTGTTCTTTTCAGTTAATCGTGTGATTTTATATGCCCTGAATGTGCAAAATATCTGAATGTAAAACAATTATGAATGCAACGTTTTAGTCCCTAGAATTCAGAGATAACATAAGAGAGTATAAATGTGGCTGCAGTAACACAAGGCAAAATACAATGTTACGACACAAATACGACATAAGAAACATTAATAAATACGTAAAACATAACAGTACATTAAGAACCAAGGTCAGGATTAGACGACGTTTCTACTAAAACGTTTTCATCAGCTGAATGTAACGGAACGTAGGTACATATCTTTAATACATGAAAATATACAAAACAATTATGTTAACATTTTTGTCAGTCTAGAATCACAATTTTCAGCTGAACGCTTGTGTAAGATAATTCAAAACTGACCGCAGGTAAATCAAAAAACCATAATACATGAAACTAAAATGTAGTGTAAATGTGTGAAATAAAATCCACCATAAGCGCAATTCAACAATAAGTGGGAAAATATCATGTAGAAATCCACCGTAAAGATAAATTTTCCAATAACACCACATGCACTTTATACTGTATATTAAATTATATCATAAATCAAATATATTTGCCTGTAAATCAATTTTAAGTAGAAAGACCACTTTAATTGTGAATCCACCATAAATGTACATCCACCACAAAATTCCACCACAAAAATTCACGATAAGCATAAAAAATAAGACATGAAAAACATTAACAAATACGTAAAACATAACAGTATGTTCAGAACCAAGGTCAGGATTAGACGACGTTTCAACTAAAACGTTTTCATCAGCTGAATGTAGAGAAATATTACGTCATTCAAATGACATAACCACGAACACGTCATTCGTCATTCAAATGACGTGTAGAGTACTGTCTTCAGTCCACTTAGATTATCATATTTCTATTCCAACCCACACAACAAAGTAGCACGTCGCCTTTGGATAGTAGCACGCGCAGCACGTAACTCTGTAGCTCAAAACAGAAACCGAAAAAATCAATCACTTTATAACCCGGACGTCACGTGAATATAACCCCCCGGCTTCGTGTGCACAAATGAAACAGCGTAACCACTACCCTAGGAAAATAACCCCAATTAGAAGACACTCAAAAGAAGAACAGAAAAAAGTTGGAGAAACGTGACAATAGCGGAGGAATCATGACTATAGAATCTGTTATATAAATTATATTGCATGTCATCAAGTCAGTGGCATATCATATGTAGTATATTATAATGCAATATATTGCATGTCATCGCCGGTGGCATATTCTATATAATATATTATAATGCAATATATTGCATGTCATCAGGAAGAGGCATATTCTATATTATAATGCAATATATTGCATGTCATCAGCCGGTGCCATATCCTATATAATATATTATAATGCAATATATTGCATGTCATCATGTCGGTGACATATCCTATATTATAATGCAATATATTGCATGTCATCAGTCGGTGACATATCCTAATTTAACACCTAGTGTTTAAATAAGAAATTGGTGCAACAAGAAATAAAAAATGCGACAAGACATCGAGAATAGGACAAGACATCAAGAGTGCGACAAGACATCGAGAATAGGACAAGACATCAAGAGTGCGACAAGACATCGAGAATAGGACAAGACATCGATAATAGGACAAGACATCAAGAGTGCGACAAGACATCGAGAATAGGACAAGACATCGAGAATAGGACAAGACATCGAGATTAGGACAAGACATCAAGAGTGCGACAAGACATCGAGAATAGGACAAGACATCGATAATAGGACAAGACATCAAGAGTGCGACAAGACATCGAGAATAGGACAAGACATCGAGAATAGGACAAGACATCGAGAATAGGACAAGACATCGATAATA
Source organism: Meghimatium bilineatum (assembly GCA_034231615.1). Lineage (NCBI taxonomy): Eukaryota > Metazoa > Mollusca > Gastropoda > Stylommatophora > Philomycidae > Meghimatium > Meghimatium bilineatum. The sequence goes on along the minus strand of CM067309.1, from coordinate 10,202,255 downwards.
GGACAATACATCGAGAATAGGACAAGACATCGAGAATAGGACAAGACATCGAGAATAGGACAAGACACCAAGAGTGCGACAAGACATCGAGAATAGGACAAGACATCGAGAATAGGACAAGACATCGAGAATAGGACAAGACATCGATAATAGGACAAGACATCGAGAATAGGACAAGACATCGAGAATAGGACAAGACATCGAGAATAGGACAAGACATCGAGAATAGGACAAGACATCGAGAATAGGACAAGACATCAAGAGTGCGACAAGACATCGAGAATAGGACAAGACATCGATAATAGGACAAGACATCGAGAATAGGACAAGACATCGAGAATAGGACAAGACATCGAGAATAGGACAAGACATCGAGAATAGGACAAGACATCGAGAATAGGACAAGACATCAAGAGTGCGACAAGACATCGAGAATAGGACAAGACACCAAGAGTGCGACAAGACATCGAGAATAGGACAAGACATCGAGAATAGGACAAGACATCGAGAGAAAACAGGAATATATTAATTAGGAAATAATAGAAAATCACTATAAATAACAATGAGATTACTAAAGTAAGCAATAATAAGAGGTAACCGACTGGTGTTTTACTGATGTCTGAAAAGGGAGCCATTCACTGCAACATTAAGACTTGCCATGTATATCATTGAGACGACTAAGAAAGATTAGGAGGGGGAGGATTTTCCTGCGCTATCCTAAAAAACAAAGTGATCTGAAAGTTATTATTAAAACATATATGTCAGGCAAAGATCAGATAACCGCATATCTTAAAACATATATGTCAGGCAAAGGCACAGATATCGCAAACAAGCTGTAAACCATTCCACAAAGTATTTTGTTCTCCATACTACATCTCACTAACCAGCAGGATTGTGAAAATGAACGCAGAAGACACAGCCACATATATTTAAAATAATGAACCATAAAACTATACTTCATAATGAACGTTCAAATTATACTTCATGTACATTTGAAGTAAATGTTACAGACACGATTAAGAAATAAACACTCATACAATTAAAATATGTTTAACAAATTATGAACGATAGCACGCATTCCAAAGTTATCAAAGAAACATAAACAAATTACATTAAAATAACGAACAATGAAGTGTACCTTGACAAAAATTATAATTACCAGCAAGATAAAAGATTAAAAATATACGGAGAGATAGTACAACAAGTAGAACATTACCATTATCTTGGAGGCATAATCACAAATGATAGAAGCTGTGAAACAGAAGTTAAAAGGAGAATAGGAATAGATAAAAGTACTTTCAATGATATGAGGACAATATTGACATCTAATCACGATATGAATGGATAAAAGTACTTTCAATGGCATGATATCAATATTGACACCTAAACACAATAGGAAAGGCTAAAAGTACATTCAATAACAAGGGGACAATATTGGTATCTAAACACAATAGGAATGGATAAATGTACTTTCAATAACAAGGGGGCAACGCAGGTGTGTTACCAGGGCCCGAAAAGGGAGTAAAGAATAGCAACACTGTTTACCTTCCACGCATATCGTAAAAGGCGACTAAGGAGGTTATGGGATGGAGTTGGCTGTCCCATCCCATATAGGGTCAGTGATCCAAAGCCATGCTGAAGTCGAATGTGTCAGGCCGAAAGGCGCAGATATCGCAGCAACGCTGTAAATCATGACACAACGCATTCCGTTCTCCGGACTACATCCTGGTAATCTGCAGGAGTTTGAGAATGAACGCAGAAGAAGAAGAAGACAAGGGGGCAATATTGGTATCTAAACACAATAGGAATGGATATAAGTTTCATTGAAAATCGACTGCACAGTTTGAGAGAAAATCGATTGCACAGTTTAAGAGAAAATCTACTGCACAATTTGAGAGAAAATCGATTGCACAGTTTGAGAGAAAATCGACTGCACAGTTTGAGAGAAAATCGATTGCACAGTTTGAGAGAAAATCTACTGCACAGTTTGAGAGAAAATCGATTGCACAGTTTGAGAGAAAATCTACTGCACAGTTTGAGAGAAAATCGATTGCACAGTTTGAGAGAAAATCTACTGCACAGTTTGAGAGAAAATCGATTGCACAGTTTGAGAGAAAATCTACTGCACAGTTTGAGAGAAAATCGACTGCACAGTTTGAGAGAAAATCGATTGCACAGTTTGAGAGAAAATCTACTGCACAGTTTGAGAGAAAATCGATTGCACAGAGAGAAAATCTACTGCACAGTTTGAGAGAAAATCGTCTGCACAGTTTGAGAGAAAAGTAATTGCTCATCTGTATACAAAAGTGGCTACACGAAAAGTGTCTACACAATGTGTGAGAAAAGTGTCTACACAATGAGTGAGAAAAGTGTCTACACAATGTGTGAGAAAAGTGTCTATACAATGAGTGAGAAAAGTGTCTACACAATGTGTGAGAAAAGTGTCTACACAATGTGTGAGAAAAGTGTCTACACAATGAGTGAGAAAAGTGTCTACTCAATGTGTGAGAAAAGTGTCTACACAATGTGTGAGAAAAGTGTCTACACAATGTGTGAGAAATGTGTCTACACAATGTGTGATAAAAGTGTCTACACAATGTGTGAGAAAAGTGTCTACACAATGTGTGAGAAAAGTGTCTACACAATATGTGAGAAAAGTGTCTACACAATGTGTGAGAAAAGTGTCTACACAATAATGTGTGATAAAAGTGTCTACACAATGTGTGAGAAAAGTGTCTACACAATGTGTGATAAAAGTGTCTACACAATGTGTGATAAAAGTGTCTACACAATGTGTGAGAAAATTGAACCCCTATATTGGTAGAGAAGTGACTGCACAGTTTCAAAGTCAGGTGATGATGCACTGAAGTAGAGATAACTAGGAATTACTCAGACCCGCAGGACTTTGATGTTAACCATTACCGTACAAGCTGTGATATACATACATACATATATAATATATATATATATATATAGTGAGGCACTGTGAGACGTGGCAATGAATATATAACACATCTATTTTATTTTATATTGATCCTATGGCGCTCCAGGCTTTTCAACTACTAAACTATACACGATGAAAGTACATTCCAAATATCTAATTATGGTGGAGTATTATGTCATGTAAAGTCCGTTATTATATGTGGGCTCTACCTGAACGGTATCATACATTTTGACAATGCATCAAAGTAAAACCGATGAACTATTACTAGAGAGAGGGCTTTTTAATGCTCTATAAAACATTACGAGAAGAAAAAATCGTTTCATTCTTTTCTTGTTTCTGTGTCGAATGGCTAAACTGCTGCAGAACAACAAAAAATAACATTCCTAAGAGCTTGCATATTCCCAGTGATAGTATATGGTTGTGAATTATGGACAATCATCAACAAAAGTGAAATATTAAATATCAACATTTGAAACAATGTTACAGAAAAACTAGAAATAATAAAAACAAGAAATAGTAACAACGGATTCGGTAAAAATGTGGAATATTTTATAGACAGCTAAATATTGTTAAAATAAAATATAATGGTTAGGTTACAATGTTACCAACATACTTACAACAAACTTGGCCGAACACGTGAGAATAGAAAAGCTTACTAGAATTCAAATAAAAGAATTATATTGGCAACACTATTTACCGTTAATTTTATGTTAAAAACAAATCCGAAATTCAAGATGTTAAACGTTACATTTCCATAAGCAACTTGGCAGTTCCAGTCTAGAAATACTTTGATCTGTCCTAAGGAAGGCATGTATTGTTCCAGTTTTCTGATATATGACGAGACATCTAAACAATAATATTTTAAATATATTAATAATTGGAAAAGTCTTATGTGCTTGCTTATAATTTTACATAACTCAACGGCTTCTCACAAATCTGAGATCTGAGAAAAGCAGCTTTGGAAACAGCTGAAAACAGAATTAAAAAAATAGGCGTGCATCAGTGAATTGCCAACTTGGATATCAAGAAGCTTTTTTTTTAAACAACATAATAAACACAAAAACAAAACACGGAAGGATGTTAATCTAGGATTAGTAATATAAGACGTATTGATATACTTTCCCAACTAGTGTTCTTAGTTTCGTTATAAGCCTATAGGCATCTTAAGGTAATCTAAATCACTAGAGATTAGAAAAACCGAAGGGAAGAATATGAAATGGGATTAAATATGATTACAGCAAGAAAATTCTCTGATGTCTATTTTAGTGATTTATTTACATCATATCACTTAATCTGATTAAGTTGATTTATTATACATAATATATCGATTCCCGGGAGTATGATTGAAGACATTTATGTGTGTTTACTGAAAGATGCATCCTGCGTATTAATCAGATATATAAGCATGCTTTGATCTTGAGTTGCGCGTGTGTATTGGAAGGTATGTATTTAAAAAAAAAATTATATACACAGTGTTGTGTATGTGGCATGTTATAGCTGTGACAAGAGATTGATAGAGAGGGGTGATTGAGGGGGGGGGGGTGATGAGCTAGTCGTCAGATCATCATCACGGCGCTCTGGCCACGTTCATTTGTGATTCGATCTCATATTCAGTTCTATGGAATTCTATGCAGATTACAACGAGATAAACGATTATATGTAGATTACGAGATAAAAGATATATACATCTACGTGATTTAAAATGTTATGCAAGCACGTACGTGATGAAATGTATATACATTACCTGCAAGATCAAAGATTGAATGTATGGCTCTATATGATTAAATATTATATACATACTTCTATGTGATTGAAGATTATATGCATACCTCTATGTGATTAAAGATTATATGCATGTCCTTACGAGATTAAAAACAATATTCTTGCTAATACAACATAACAGATTAAATACATGCGCATATGTGATCAATGATTATATGGATGCCCTTATGTGATGAAAGATTCTCTACAAGCCACTACGAGATGAAAGATTCTCTACAAGCCACTACGAGATGAAAGATTCTCTACAAGCCACTACGAGATGAAAGATTCTCTACAAGCCACTACGAGATGAAAGATTCTCTACAAGCCACTACGAGATGAAAGATTCTCTACAAGCCACTACGAGATGAAAGATTCTCTACAAGCCACTACGAGATGAAAGATTCTCTACAAGCCACTACGAGATGAAAGATTCTCTACAAGCCACTACGAGATGAAATATTCTCTACAAGCCACTACGAGATGAAAGATTCTCTACAAGCCACTACGAGATGAAAGATTCTCTACAAGCCACTACGAGATGAAAGATTCTCTACAAGCCACTACGAGATGAAAGATTCTCTACAAGCCACTACGAGATGAAAGATTCTCTACAAGCCACTACGAGATGAAAGATTCTCTACAAGCCACTACGAGATGAAAGATTCTCTACAAGCCACTACGAGATGAAAGATTCTCTACAAGCCACAACGAGATGAAAGATTCTCTACAAGCCACTACGAGATGAAAGATTCTCTACAAGCCACACTACGAGATGAAAGATTTTATGCATGCCTATATGAGATCAAGTGCTCTCATCATCATCAGGTGCCATGCCGGGTGACGTAGGCGGTCATGGCTCTCCACAGCTCTCTGTCAGCAGTATTATGTATCAAAGTCGTTGTTGTTTCCTTGCCGTGCCAGGTTGTCAAACTGTCTAATATTTTCTCACGTTGTCGCCCTCTGTCTCTGGTGCCTTCAATCTTGCCTGTTGTGATTATGTTCTCTAAACCTGCCTGTCTCATGAAGTGGCCAAAAAAAGAAGATTGCCTTTTTCTTATATTGTTGATTAAGGTCCGTTTCGCATTTAACTCTTTTAACACCTCTACATTAGTTTTTCTGGCAGTCCATGGTATTCTCAGCATTCTTCTGTAGAACCATATCTCTGTTGCCTCAAATCTCTCCCTTTCCAGTTTGTTTATTGTCCAAGACTCGCACCCATATGTTAGTATAGGGGTTATGTAGCACTGCAGAACTCTCTTTCTCACCTCTAATGACAAGGTCATATTACACAGTATATTTTTCATTTTTCTGAGTGTTGTTTTTGCCTGTCATATTCTGCATCTTATTTCTGTTGAACTTCTTCCATCTGCTGTAATCATTGTACCTAGATATTTGAATTGGTGGACCTGTTTTAATACTATATCATTCACTATGATCTTGCAAGGTGTGTTATTTTCTTTCTTTGAAATAACCATTACTTCTGTTTTCTTGATATTTAGGAAGAGGCCTTTCTCTTTGCTTTCTGTGACTACTACTTTAATTAAGTTTTGAAGGTCTTCCTCACTTTTTGCAATCAGAACAATGTCATCCGCATATCTCAAATTATTTATGTTATGTCCTCCAACTGATATTCCTCGAATATCTACTATTGCACGCAATATGTTTTCACTATATAGAGAGAACAGGTCTGGTGAAAGCATGCATCCCTGTCTGACTCCTTGTTTTATTTGTAGAAAAGGGCCAAATTGATTTCTAACCATTATTGCTGCTGTGTGTTGCCAGTACATGTTCTTGATTATTCTTAAATCATTGCTGTCAATGTTCAGATTCTCTAGCATGTGTATAATTTCGCTATGTTTAACTTTGTCGAAAGCTTTAGTGTAGTCTATAAAACAGCGGTACAGATCTGTTTTTACCTCTATAGACCTCTCTATTAGTGTTCTCAATATATAAATAGCATTGTTGGTACCTTTGCCTTCTACAAAACCACATTGTTCTTGACTTATTTCTGATTTTATTTTGTTTCTCACTCTCTTCATGATGATTCTGAGAAGTATTTTGGTTATTTGGCTCATGAGGCTGATTGCACGGTGTTCTTCACATTCGGTGGTCCCTGGTTTCTTATGTAATGCTATGAATATGGACCTCATTAAGTCATCGGGTATGTTTCCGCTGTTATATATGTCATTCAGCAATTTTGTGATTATTTCAACTCCAAAGTCATCTATAGCTGCTAATTCTTCTAATGTGATATTGTCTCGACCTGGGGCTTTGCCATATTTCATGTGTCTTAGTGTCTCCCTTACTTCTGCTGTGAGTATTGATGGTCCCTCGCCGTTATCTTGTATATTTATTTCTGGTCTATTGTCATCATAAAGTTCTTTGATATATTCTGACCATCTCTGTACTATGTGATCTATTCCCATTAACACCTGCCCTGTCTTAGATTTTAGACACCCTGTAACTGTTTGCGTTCTCTTTCCTGTTATCATCTCAATTTTCTTATATAGTAATGTTGTATCTTGGTTGTAATGCAATTCTATTTCTGTGCATTTCTTGTTCAGCCAGCTTTCTTTTGCTATTTTGCATTTCTCTCTTATCTCCTTATGTATTTTCTGATATTCCACTATCTTGTGTTTATTTTTCCTTCTGGTGCTCATAAATTCTAATATTTCTTCTGTCATCCATTTTTGTTTTGATGTATGTTTTACTTTTGGTATTATCTCTTTAGATGTTTGGTTTATCGACTGTTTTAGCATGTTCCATTGATCTTCAATACTCTGAATCTTTGCAATGGCATTGTATCTATTCTGTACAATTATGTTGTATCTTTCTTTAATGTCAGCATCTGATTTCAATAAAGCTAAATCTAATTTCATATTCCTTGGTGCTCTCTTGATCTTCTTTAATCTTATATACAATTTCGCCACCAGTAGTATATGATCACTGTTGCAGTCAGCACCTCGCCTTGTTTTCATAGATCTATTGCTGTTTCTATGTCTTTTAGAGACTAAAATGTAATCAATTTGGTTCCGAGTATTATAACCTGGGCTAATCCATGTACACAGCCTTCTTGGATGTTGCTTGAACCATGTATTCCCTATTATTAAATTATATGCTTGTGCCCACTATCAATAAATCACATCTTTCGTTCTTAGTTCCTAAACCAAATCTTCCTGTCACATCTTTTATTTCTGTTTCACCTACTTTTGCGTTAAAGTCCCCCATTACTATAGTTACTTCATGATTTTTACACTGTTTCATTGCGATTTCTAGATCTTCATAGAAAATTTCGATGTCCTCCTCTGAACTGCTTGATGTAGGTGCATATACCTGCACAATGTTGATACCCAACGGTTTTCCAGTTAGTTTAACTAATATTACCCGATCTGATATTGCCATAAAACCCTTCACCGTTTTTCCTGTTTCTGTGTTTAATAATACTCCTACCCCCCTCTCGTGTTTTTGTCCTCCTGAGTATATGACTTTAAATTTATCCGACTGAATCTCTCCTGCCCCAGTCCACCTCATTTCGCTCATTCCTAGGATATTTATGTTCATTATTTCCATTTCTTGTTTGATGTTTTCTAATTTACCACACTGCGCTAACGATCTGACGTTCAATGTTGCTATATTAACACTAACTGTAGGCCTACTTCTGTGTGTCGCCATGACTTTCATCTTGGAAGAATAATGTGGTAGTTTCCCGTTGCTTTCCACATCCATATGGGGGATATCCATTTGTATCCGCTCCCTTTGACAATATATTATGTCGGGACAAATGGGTGCCTCGCCCTGCCCAGTTTCAGAGCTACCACTTATACCGGTGGCTATCGGTCGCTTCCTTGTTCGCGCCTAGCGAACATCATGACGGCACGATCAACGACTAAACTCCAGACATCCCTCCAGGAATATTCAACTCTCCACACTAGAGAACACACAAGGAATTTTCTGCACATTACAGTTATTAGTCATTCACTTAAAATAACACATAATACAATCAAAATAATCCTCAAGTCTCTAACTCTAAATGTCTTTAACTATCTATTCGCTAAACCCTTTGTTGCCTTTCAGAGTCAGAGATAGAAGAGTTTTCTGGAGACAGCCCTCTTGTGTACTGAGAATATTGTGGAATTTGTCACCTCTTTCATTTTGGTGGTCCATCGTTTTCGTGGTCGGTATCTAGGTCTGCCTTCACTGTATCTGTGTAGCATAGCTTGATGTGGTATGCTGTCTGATGGTAGTCTGTTGATGTGTGCAAAATATTTGATCTGTTGTCTCTTAATATACTCCAAGATTGAGGTGGTGTCGGTTCTTTGTCTAAAGTCCTCATTCTTCTGTATCTAGCGATATTTCTAGGATTATTCGTAAGCATGCCATTTCAGTAGTTACAAATTTAATTTAATATTAGACCTACTAGTAGTCGTCTTCAGAAAACTCTCCATTTTACTACGAGACATTGTGTTCTCACTGACGGTTTGCTAATCCTGTCTCAGTGTTGTATCAGGAAATTCACATGGCTACACCGTGATCTCTAACACATACAGAAAGAAACCACATATTCCATGTGAATAGTTCTAAAATATTGAACTAGATTTCCATTTGTAGTCATAAGAAATAACACAGCTGACCCTTCGCGCTACTTTACCGGAAGTCTCCTGAATGTCTTCCACCTAATGTAACAATGTCTTCCAATTGAAGTAACAATGTCTTCCAATTGAAGTAACAATGTCTTCCAGTTGAAGTAACAATGTCTTCCAATTGACATAACATCCTTCCAATTGACGTAACAATGTCTTCCAATTGAAGTAACAATGTCTTCCAATTGAAGTAACAATGTCTTCTAACTGATGTAACAATGTCTTCTAACGGATGTAACAATGTCTTCTAACTGATGTAACAATGTCTTCTAACTGATGTAACAATGTCTTCTAACTGATGTAACAATGTCTTCTAACTGATGTAGCAGTGTGATTTCTAAATGACAAGAAACGATGTATGTAGAGATTTATTTATCATCACATATGTTCTATATCAGACACAATTATCCGTCTGTCAACCGAAGTAAACAGTGTGCTGAAATAACAGTGAAATTTGTTACTAAAATAACTGAAAGACAACATAATTGTTATAACAATCAATTGACAAACAGCAACACTCTTTAAATTTACATAATCAGGAAATGACACAATACAAAACAATTTTATATCAAAATCAGTTTCTTTGACGAACGCAAGATAGCACAACTCAACTAATCAACATTTCAAGCAATTAGGCATTGATTCACGTTAAACAAGAGATTAATAATCGATAAATTGTCCTAAAATCACGCGGAGAAGAAAAATATAATTTCCGAGAAGTTGAATACGTGATTCTGTTAATGAAAATGTGATTCAGTGGCTGAATGTTTTCTTGCCTACGAGTTAACATATTACATTTAAAACAATAGGAACGCAAATTCTGGATTTCAAATATGATTATAACATGCATGCGAGATTTACGCGATTATTAGAATAATGTATTATTGTTTCTTATTTAACTAATAACTAAAAAATAATAAAACATATAATAAATATTTAAATAAAGGTTAAAAAGGATTTTAAAAAAAGAAAGGAACAGGTTATTCTTGTTACCGCTTCCTGGTTACCGCTTCCTGGTTACCGCTTCCAGGTTACCGTTACCTGGTTATGTTACCATTCTCCACCTAGTCGATACCCTCTGACAGTTTCCTGGTTATGTTACCACTCTCCACCTAGTCGGATACCCTCTGACAGTTTCCTGGTTATGTTACCACTCTCCACCAAGTCGGATACCCTCTGACAGTTTCCTGGTTTATGTTACCACTCTCCACCTAGTCGATACCCTCTGACAATTTCCTGGTTTATGTTACCACTCTCCACCAAGTCGGATACCCTCTGAGAGTTTCCTGGTTATGCTACCACTATCCACCAAGTCGGATACCCTCTGACAGTTTCCTGGTTATGTTACCACTCTCCACCAAGACGGATACCCTCTGACAGTTTGCTTATTTATGCGAGATTTAATACATTAAAAAGAGATAGAATACATTGTATGTGTGACTTTGATTATTTTGAAATTGATCTCAGTTTATTTTGTTTCTCTATCCCTCTCTATTTCCTTTTCTATCACTTTCTTGATTCTTGATTAATTCTGGCTTCACAGCACGCGGGGCATTCCCATAAGTGCTCCGCCCTCCGTTCCAGCAGCTATCCCAGTGTATGTAGACACAGAGTCCCGGTCAGGTGTTGATTGTGTGATCTTAGGGACTTTCCAAAAAATTTAACTTTTCTTCCCTCACCTCTAGAAACTGTCATTTCTAACATTCTCTGTATGTGTACCTTCTCAGCCTCATTGACATCATCTGCATCTTGAAATGAATTTATTACTGCCTCCATTAAGTCTGCTTCATCTCTTCTCAGCAATGTGCCGTCAATAGCCGCATTGCCTGCAATACGTCGACTCTCTTGTTTCCTCTGACACCAACATGACCAGGGCAGTATATCCATGTAATGCTCTGGACAACTGAGTTGTTCAATAAGTCCCACAATTCTTTTCTCAGCATGAACTTTTCGATCTTGCGCAACATGCTTTGAGAGTCTGTGAGTATTACCGAGTGTGTTGATGTATCCGTTATCAACAAATTAAGTGTTGTTATAACTCCCTCTATCTCCATTCTCATGCTTGATGCGGCAGTGAAATATGTTGAATATTTCTCAACCAACATCACACCGTTTCTGTTAACAACAAAGCCCATTGTTTCTGTTAACGGAGCAATAGGAACAACATGGTAGCTGTTATCGAAGGTTACAACTACATGAAAATCTCCCTGTCTATTTATTTACAATTTCTTAGAGAATACGAGATGTTTATAATATTATTTCTATAGATGTTTTTATTTTGTTCTCAACTTTGAACTTTGCCTTTGAATAATAATTTCTAACTATGCTCCTTATAGCGAAACTGCATTCTTGTATTTAATTAGCCCGTTATGCCAATGAAGACATTATGATGGGGTTTCTTATCTGAGGTGTTAAGACATTGTTATGTTTTTAGTCATAGAAACAGACAATACATCATTTATGATAGGATTAATTATAAATATTCATCATTATCAAGTGCCGTGCTAGTTCACATAGATTGTCATGGGTCTTTACAATTCTCTATATTTAGTATCGTGTACCAGGGCAATACTTCACAATAAATTGAAAACTGGGCAGGCAAACAAATTCATAGCCAGATACATTAGACAGATAGATACAGATAGATAGATACATTAGACAGATAGATACATAGATAGATAGATTAGATAGATAGAGAATCAAGGGTTGGGAACCTTTTTGTCTGAGAGAGCCATGGACACCACGTATTTTGAAACGTAATTCTACGAGAACCATACATTATGTTTAAAACTAAAAATTAAAGTAAATGTGTGCATTTTGTGTAATTTCAACACTAAAAGTACAATAATTATGTCTCTGAATTATTTTTAATAACATTGTTATGCTTTTGCTAATCAATAATGAGTATTTCTTACCATTAATGCGACTTCTGATGCTGAGCTACAGTAGAATTTAGCTCATTTGTAGAATGAAATATTGATATGCAATTAATATGTAGATCAAAGGAGTCTAAAGAAATATTTTTTTTGTATAATCGAACATTTGTCTGCGAGCCAGATGCAGTCATCAATAGAGCCACATCTGGCTCGCGAGCCATGGGTTCCCGACCCCTGGATTAGATATACAGACATAAAGACAGACAGGCAGGGGCAGACAGGCAGACAGGCAGGCAGGCAGGCAGACAGACAGATATATATATATATATATATATATATATATATATATATATATATATAATTAGAAAAGATGAGGCAATGGGCGAAAGAAGAGGAACATTTCTGTATATCCTAATATCGAGCATATAAAATAAAATGTCAACGTATAAAGATATAGTAACCAAAAAAAATAATCGAGCTGGTACATGTACCAATACAATAAAGCCGGCATGGCACACCATGATGATGATATATATCATGTGATATCTTTGCTATATAAGTATATTAAATATTTGGTTATCAAGGTATATGAAGGATTTCACTATAGGCAAACAAATGCATCGACTTAATCTGATGCGATTATAACATCAAACGTTTTCCTCTCTGATGATGCCATGTTTCTTTAATCTATGATCTCCCGAATACAATATGGGGAAATTTCACTTATCATGAGAGGTAGAATGTGACACGAAAAGCACACTTATTTGTCATGAGAGGTAGAATGTGACACGAAAAGCGCACTTATTTCTCATGAGAGGTAGAATTTGACACAAAAAGTACACCTATTTCTCGTGAGAGGTACAATGTGGCACGAGAAATATACATATTTTAAATAAAATGACACTTAGCAATGAAATAAAGTTCATGGCTGTGGACACATTCCTGAGAACATTTCAAAACTAAACACTAGAAATTCTGAAAATATGTAGAATTTGATAGAATTATCATTTCAGTAATATTGATTTTACAGGTTGATTTGACTAACAATAATCACTTTTGGCGGTAATGAAACGCCGTAAGGTTGTTTGCTTTGATATATAAAGGGGACAAGATTCACATTCTAAGACTAGTTTCTAAAAAAAAATGTGAGACAATGCCTCTACGATATGCGGCTGCGCGGTCGCGAACCTCGCCAGATGGCACAGCGCACGGAATTTAACACTTCACACACAATTCAGAACTCCGCTTCTAAATTGAGCACACACTTTAAGCGTAATTTTATAATACGATTTAACCAAATCTCTGTAGGATTCATGCATCCACGAAAACTATTAGAGTGATTGTAAAAGGGAAGAAGCATAAAAATAAACCCTTGTATGACAACATCAACGATTGATCAAGTATGATCTGCTCATTCCAATGACTTAGGATTAATAAATGTGAAGGGATTTTATGATGATGTCTCCAATGTGAATACAGTATGTGTTCCTGATGGGCTGTGCACTTTATAAAATATTTATTATTAGTGTTATTAAAATATATAGAAGAAGGGAAAATGTAAGACGTCACTATTACAACAGATTAACAGTCTCATTGATGATGATGTTCCTCCTTCGCAAGAGAAGATGAGCATGGCATGAAAAACAATAAATGCGATGAAAAAAATTAATAATAATAATAAATTGGTAATTGTCTAATTTGGTTTGTGAGTTCGTAGATGTCCGATGAGTGCAATTGATGAGTGCACGGAAAGTTCTATTGCAGTGCATGCAGGAGTGCTGAAGGTTCGGGGTAGAAGAATTGTCGGATTTGTCCTTCCGCTTCTTGTGCTTGTGGATTGCCCACAGTGTTCTTTTTTTTCTTCAAATTTCATGATGCCAGCAATGATCTATGTGTGTCAGGTAGTTCTCTTTACAAACGTAAAATACGTCACTATTACTACTGATTAACAATCTCTTTACAAACGTAAAATACGTCACAACAAACAATAACAGGATACTACTAATCACTAAATTTTTGGTGAGAATATTTTATGAACTAATCACTAACTTTAAATAAATTTGTGTTTTTTAAGCGATGATTTAGTTAAAATTCGCTATATTAAAATGATAAAACATGTACAATAATAATAATAATAAAATAATTATTATTATAATAATATGATTCTTGATTAGGAGCCAGCAGCACATGGGCAGTTCCTATATATGTTACCGTTGTTATTCTGTCATCCATCTAAAAGTCATTACAAAACGGGGATACTTACCAACATTTTAACGAAACAAATCATACGCTTGAAAAGATCTGTTCCTACATTATTAAACGCAACGTAACATCTATAAAGACGAATTTTACAGTCACTAGATGCATCGATTTGCTACAGGATGCATCAATCTGCGCGCTATGCACTTACAGCCCCTCACTTCTCCAGTTTAGAGGATCACGGGAGGCCGGGGTGCTCTTAATGTGTACCGTGCAGATCAATGTGTCCGGCAGCAGTCCTAACGACTCTTAATCCCCGATTAAATCATCTATTTTGACAACAAGATTTGCTAGTGACGTTATTACAGTGATATATATATATATATTAAGAAAGCTGCATATACTATGACCGAGCTGAAATGAAAATGCGCACAATATTAAAAAGTTGGAATGTAGGTACTTCTTCCCGTTAGTGTCGAAGGGGTGTAGCATTAATCAGCACACATATTCTCGCAAGGAACTCCCTCCTCAGAAGTTCGGATTGGTGTAGAAAAATCACGCGCCGAGATTCTATACACCACAACAACAAACCACAACCCCTCAGGGCCGTAGGGGAGTCACTCTGGAAACATCAACACCAAAATTGTGTCATGTTTATCTGTTATCAGGTCTTTGTTTCTGTGTGGAGAATATTAATCCTGTCCAGTCTTAATATTATTAATCCATGCTTTCCTCCTACCTCCTCTTCTTCTTCCACCCTCAACTGTTTCCCCACAAGATATTTTTGGAAAGAGACACATGTCTCATCTCGTGAACAAACTACACAAGATTGAGGTGCTTCATCACTGCCATGAGATATTCTTGTTGGTCTGCAAGAGAATTCATTTTTCATCTCAGGAATAGAACTTATATAACCGGGATTTCAAACATAGATCTAAATTCTGTTTATATTTGACGATGGAGAGAGCGACATTAGAAAAACAAATATTCACTTAATATTTCATTTCATACAATCATTCATCATCATCGTCATCAGGTAACATTTCCTGAACAGGATGTAACAGTGATCACATCATCATCAGGTAACATTTCCTGAACAGGTTGTAGTAGTCACCACAGCCTTACGAAACCTCTGTGGATTTTGAGCCAGTCTTCCTGCTTCTGTTAATGTCATGTTCATGTGGTCTTTGATGTCTTGACTCTATCTTCTTGTTGCCCTGCCTCTTGTTTGTCTAACTGGCATTATCACCTCCGTTATGATCTTCTCTAGGCTGTCATGACGTTTGATATAGCCAAAATATTGTAGTTTTCTAGAAAAAAACAACTATACTGTTTAGCCAGTTTTCTTTTACATTCATTTCTCTCAAGATGGCTACATTGGTGATATTTTTGATGAATATTTTTCTTCTTCTTCTTCATCGTTCTTCAGTCAGATATCAGGTTACAGCACCAATAGCTTCAGTCAGATATCAGGTTACAGCACCAATAGCTTCAATGAGTTGTGTGATTCGCTTCAGGTCATCCATGGAACCCCTCAAGTCTGGAAGCAGTGCCGTCTCAGTAGGCCATATTTTCTCCCTCTCTTCTTGGTAGAGTTGACAGGCATGAAGAATGTGTTCTGCAGTCTCTGGCTCAGTCCACAGTTGCACAGGTCTGTCTCACCAATCTTCAGCTTTCGAAACATGTGACTTCTCAGTCTGTTGTGACCAGTTCGTAGTCTGAAAATGATGGTTTGTTCCTTGCGTGACATTTGGTGGTAGGGGTCATTTGGTTCTGCAGTTGGGTACATTTGCTTCCACTTTTTCTTATATTCTGCTTTTAACATGGTCTTACTTTCATAGTACGTATTATCATTTTCTATTTGTTCCAGTGATCCCCCTTTCCTTGCCAGGAGATCAGCTTTTTCATTTCCAGGTATGCCACAGTGACCTGGGATCCACTGCAGTACTGTTTCTTTGGTAGTACTGCTGAGGTGTAGTAAGCAGGCTGTAAGTTCATTCATGCTCGTGTTCTTTGGATCTTTCAATGCCTGCAATACTGACTCTGCATCCGTTAGAAATACTACATGTCTGTTGTGACTCGGCAAGCAATTCATGAGCATTTTGGCTGCCTCTATTATGGCTTCCATTTCTGCTTTAAAATTTGTGGAATGTTTGCCTGTGGGTATGGATTTCTCTATTTCTTTTCCATCTGGATGAATATTATCCTGAGGATTTTCTGTATCCTTTTTTAAAAAATGCTGCTATTTTATTTTTCACTTTGTTGGTGATTGTCCTAAATTCACATCCATATATTGTCACAGGTAATATACAAGCTTTTACGAATGTTAGTTTTATTGTTGTTTTTCAGCAGCTCATCCATTTCTGTTTCAATCGACACAAAAACAATAAAAAAAAAAGGAAACGTTTTTTCCGTCTCTCAATGTTTTAGTGAGCATTAAACACCCCTCAATAGTTTATAAGTTTTACTTTGATGCATTGTCAAAATGTATGATACCGTTCGAGTAGAGCCCGCATACAATAAAAGACCTTACATGACATAATACTACAGCATAATTAGATATTTGGAATGTACTTTCATCGTGTATTGTGTATTAGTTGAAAAGCCTACAGCGCCATTTGATCAATATAAAATAAAATAGATGTATTATATATCCATTGCCACGTCTCACAGCGCACCACTATATATATATATATATATATATATATATATATATATATATATATATATATATATATATATATATATGTATATCCCAGCTTGTACAGTAATGCTTAATATCAAGGACCTGCGGGTCTGAGTATGCGTAGTTCACTTTTCTTCAGTACAGTCATCTCTCTCTCTCTCTCCTTCTCTCTTTCTATTAAAAGAAACTGTGCAGTCACTTCTCTCTCAAAGATTTTAGCTCACATTTTGTAGCAACTTTTGTATACAAATGAGCAAATACCTTTAAACTTAGCAGTCTAATTTCTCTCAAAATATGCAGTCGACTTTCTCTCAAACTGTGCAGTCGATTTTCTCTCAAACTGTGCAGTCGATTTTCTCTCAAACTGTGCAGTGGATCTTCTCTCAAGCTGTGCGGTGGATTTCTCTCAAACTGTGCAGTGGATTTTCTCTCAAACTGTTCAGTCGATTTTCTCTCAAACTGTTCAGTCGATTTTCTCTAAAACTTCTCAGTCACATCCTCTCACACTGTTTCTTCACTTCCTTCTCAAACGAT
>CM067309.1:9802112-10182112 GCA_034231615.1 Meghimatium bilineatum | reverse complement strand
CCATGATATTGTCATGACTACATGATATAAACTCGTAAAGGTAAAGGTAAAGGTAGGTCCCATGGCATCTGCCGTCGGGGATGAAGATAACTCTTCATGTACTAAGCCGCAGCAACTATTAGGTGGGGTGGCCAGTTCCCTTCCTTGCTGTTTTTTTTAAACCTTCCCTAACTCATGCGTCAGGTACTCATTTACAGCTGAGTCGACTGGAGGAGTGGTCGTGTGAAGTGAGAAATCACAACCCGGATTTTTTTTAATGTCCGGACGTGGTTTCGAACCTGGCACGCTGTAACCAGATGATATCAAGAAAGCTCACTATCCACTAGGCTACCGCGCTCCTCTATAAACTCGTAAACAAAGAAAATATATCAATAAACTTCCAAAATGTATTTACTTGAACAAACTATGCCCACCGATGACGGATGTTTGACATTTTCCGTGATTTTCATTGTCCACTTTGTGTTGACAGTAAATTGAAATCACATAAAATTCAAATATTGTTATTTTTGAAAGATGAAATTCCATATGCCAACTGTAAAATTGACGAGAGACTCGCTCAAGCCAATGTCACTTTACACACGTTATCAATCTCACACCCACCAACTAGTGTCTTACCTTTTTTAGAGTACAGACAAACAAAAGTGTTGAGAAAATATACCGGCAGTGGCCACATTCTTGACTAGTCTTAGAGATAGTTTTTATATCTCATTGTTAGCTCGTTTCAACTGTTTACAATATTGAATTGTTTATATAATAAATACCCATAGAAGACGGATGTGTTTGGCCATTGGCGCAAATAAAACGGCGACACACCGCATTTACATTTTCTGGACTACATGCTGCTGGAAATCGTCTAGGAGTATTGTCCTGCTATATGGGAGAACACTGAACAAGAATAAGAATTCATAAAAACCCAAGTAGAAATTAAATTATCCGAATCCCAATTAACCGAATCCCCAATTATCCGACTCGAATTGTGGTGAAATAATTTTAGAGCGAGAGCTTTAGCTGACGCGGTAGAGAGTTCCCGGGGCAGTGCGCACGTGCCGTTACTATAATGACACATGATGAGATCACCAAGGGTGTCATGGACAAGCAACAAGGTCATAACGAAGACAATGATGACACCGGGTGAGAGGCATAACATATTACACACACGGGGGAGCTTTTATGTGCTTCGACAACGCTGTAAAGTGGATGTACCGGCAACCGGAAAGCGACACTGTAAAACTTCTTTCCGTCAAGCGCCTCGGGACCTTGCCGCTCGGAAACGTTCAACTACGGCAAGGCAACGCACTCTACAAAGATGATGCGATTTTGTCAAGACATTCAAAACATCTTTATTTTTTTGGAGATGAGGTTATTCAAGTAAGGAAAAAACCCGTTTAATCAAGTTGGTTTGCAACGATTCGGTGCCGTTTGAACGGATCTGGTTGAATTCTCGTTAAACTCAAGAATTTGTAATGTATTCTCATGCTTCCTACTTACATTTACTTTGTATACCCACCACTTAGCTACAAATGTCAAACATGGTCTTCAACAGTCACGCAGCACAGGAAAATCATTACAGGACAAATGAAGTGTCTGGGAAAAGCTGCAATGGTTACTAAATATCTATATAAAATAAGAAATGAAGAAATTAGAAAAAGAGTTGGTTTAATAACATTTATAGAAAAAAGGGCTCTTATTTGGAACGTGTGTCCTCATTTATATGATTAATAATTTGATTATTCCCCTTGGCAATGCTTGCCAATTGATGTTTATCAAGTAATAATTTAACTATTAATTTTTTTAGGGTTTTGGTTAGGAGATGTATTTGTTTTACATAACTAATCCTAAAGAAATTTATATTAAGTTAAATTAATAAAGTATAAACATAAACAGCAAACATTGTCAAGGGAAATAATCACATCCGGAATAAATAGGAGGGGGGGGGGCACACAGGTTAAAAACAAGAACCGAAAATATAGAAAGACAGCAAGTAAAATGGTTCGGTTTTGTATGAGAAAGAATACAAACCAAATTCCAATAACACCATATAAAAAAACTTCATATAAGACACAGCCAAAGTAAACCAAGAAAACGGTTGATAGAAAACGTCAAGATAATCTTGAACATATATGAATGTAATACAATCACGGCGACACATCTGGCCTTGGAGCGACAGCTGAAGCTCCCACCCCTACGCCAAACGGCAAGTGTGGATACTATCAACTATCATTTACCTGGGGATATACAATATACACCTTTGATATTTTGAGCTGAACAATATTGTGAAAACAAAATATGTTGAAACAAGTATCTGCCTGGAACGTTTGTTGTGTCTGTTAAGACATCAGACTACTGGCAGCAAATTATCTGATGACACGGTCGTCTTGTAAAATAATATGCGTTGGTGTGCAGCAACATACATTTTGAGATGACCTGTACACTCAATAGACTGAAATATATACTCAAAATACTGAATATACTTGTACGTTCAATAGACTGAAATATATACTCAAAATACTGAATATAATTGTACGTTCAATAGACTGAAATATATACTCAAAATACTGAATATACTTGTACGTTCAATAGACTGAAATATAAACTCAAAATACTAGTACGCTCAATAGACTGAAATATATACTCAAAATACTGAATATACTTGTACGTTCAATAGACTGAAATATAAACTCAAAATACTAGTACGCTCAATAGACGGAAATATATACTCAAAATACTGAATATACGTGTATGTTCAATAGACTGAAATATAAACTCAAAATACTGAATATACGTGTATGTTCAATAGACTGAAAAAGTGTTTCTCAGATCTGTCCGATAGCACAGTGGTTTGCACACTTGGGGGGGGGGAGGTTTCTCACATAATCGGGCGTGAGGTGATGTTAAAGAGGGGAGGCATGAAGAGAGCTGGGAATATACCGCAATAAAGGAATGGTAGCTTTTCATTGAAAAATATAAGCATGTTTCAAGAAATATTTCAGAAAATGCCAGAGATGAAATGACCAATTTGTCCAAATACAAATAATTTGTACAACCAAGGTTAATGTGACTATGTATTTATGAGAAATCTCTTTCTGACCAAAATAGCGGAAACTATTTTCATCTACGTCACACCGACACCAAGTTTAATCTGTCGTTTCTCAGAAATATGGCATGTTGAAAAAGTAGAGTTTGGGTTAAATGGGAGTCTTAAATTGGCGGAGGAGGGGGAGGGTGTCGTAATATCTTTGCAAAATGTCTTAAGGCTGGAAAAGTTTGGGAACCACTCGCCTGAAAGGTATGATCTCACATTGGAAAATACAATACTAAACAGTGATAACTTATCAAGGATGAAATAATTTTCATATTAAATCTTTGATGTTGCTAGCTGAAAACACAGTTGCACGCAGCAAACTTTCGACATTCGACAATGGATATCTCAAACGCTGCAAAGTTTTATAAAGCAGAGCAAGTATTCCGGGCTTAGCCACAACTACTTCGATGTCCTTTGAAGCTTCAAATTAGAAAACAAAAGTATGTTGGTAGAGTCATACATCAGAAATGATGAAAACTACCCGTCGTCCACACAAATATTGCCCGCTTCTGTAATATGACAAAGAACATATAGACTAAATATAAATAAGAATTTATTATATATAGTAAAAAGTAAAATAACCATTTATTAATGCCGTAGGGGTGTTAGCGGCGATCACATTTCAGTGGATCTATAATGAAGGCGGTATCCATCTCCTCTCCCTCGGAGTCTTTACTTCCCGGATTATTTATTATATATAAATTACTCTAAAGGTGCTATAGCAAGTTTGAAAATCCCAAAATAAATGCAGAGTTCCTTTAACATGTTTTTGTTCCATAAATATGTATTTGTCTTACATTCACCAAATCTTTGTAGATAATTTTAAAATTCAATATTTTCTGAAAGTTTTGTTGTATCACGGTTCTGAATCAAGAAGTCTATACGATAGATTGTCATAGTCTTGATAATTTACACAGTAGGATCCGTAGTATTGCTTCATAAATGTCAATAGTACTTTCACAGCAGCCTCGCGTATTGTAGAAATGTCAAGTACTTCTTAACATTGATTTCAACCCACTCATAAGAATACAAGCTATAACTCGTTTATAGCTTAATCCACTCATTAAAACAGATTACACGCTCTTCCTTGTTGATGCCTTAATCCACTC
Source organism: Meghimatium bilineatum (assembly GCA_034231615.1). Classification (NCBI taxonomy): domain Eukaryota; kingdom Metazoa; phylum Mollusca; class Gastropoda; order Stylommatophora; family Philomycidae; genus Meghimatium; species Meghimatium bilineatum. The sequence goes on along the minus strand of CM067309.1, from coordinate 10,177,921 downwards.
ATAAAAACAGATTACAGGCTTCATCATTAGGTCCACTCATCAGAATATATTGCTAGAGTTTCATCCTTGTTCACTAACAGTTATCATGATTATACACAGTTGCAAACTCCTACTGAATAGAAGGCTCCTTCAATAGACACTACACTAAGTCGAAAGCTGAAGTCTTTAGAGTATGAAAGAAAGATCAGAATAACCACCCAACTATTCCACATAAAAAGTAAGAGCTCGATTTCCCTTGAGTTCTCAATAAATCAATCAATCAATCAATCAATAACACTCGGAAATATAACAGCAGAGGAGGCAAATAGAAGGGCAAAAGACCGTACACTCACTCTCCCCTCAACACCGAAAGGTACATGAGGACAGAAAGAAGAAGAAGAATCAATCAATCAATCAATACACAGCTGCGCAATTTCGACGATGCAGGCTCCCCAAGTCGGTCTATTTGTGAGGAAGATGGAGATTTAAGAATATAATCTTCCATTGTTGAATGAATTTGTCTAACACATGTTGTCACAGATAATACTGATACATCCTCGTTTTATCTGCTTACTGGATCCATTTTTTTGGGGTAGCATATTCTATTCAGGACGTGGCTATCAACCCAGCATTTTTTGACTGTAGTGATTTTCTATGCACTATAAATACGTTCAGTAGTTTGCCAGTGCTTTTTGAAAGGTTCGGATTCCTAATTGCCTGTGGTCGGGATCGAACTCGGTACATTGGCCGTTAGAGACGGGCACTGTACCACTCCGTCATGGAGCCGGACTGGAACCATAAAGATATCTAAAAATGTCAATTGTATGACTGTTTGAGCACGAGCGTTCACACTTGCATAGTCTAAACATCAGAACACGCATGTGGTTGCGTCTGTGGGTCTCACCAATGTCTCACTAGACAAACCACCCATGCAACAGAAAACCTTAGTAAATGACATGTCGTTATATTGAGTTATCTTCTTGTAGAAGCTTCATGGCACGTCATTTATACAATTATGCTTATTATGCTTTTATGTTGTGTTTCATGTTTACTTGAATATATGTATGCACCCTCTGTGGCTGGGAGGGAGCCAGAGATGTACTGTGCAGCACTGGGGAGGAGGAAACTGACAGCGCTGTTTTTTCCTATGACTGAGACCCATCATAGAGGCACAGTGACTCAGGGCGTGACAATCCTTTTGACTTGAACATTTGGTTGCATGCCTAGAGCAATAGAGAAGTTCCGCATAACCAGTAATCAATTGGTGGCGGGGAATGAGCACAGTGAACCCTATCTTGGCTACAGTGGCACGGAACAGTGCATCGGTTGAAACCTACCTTCCTGGAGGTGTGATAGTTATTCTCTGGCTCTGTCCCGGGGTGGGACGAAAATCCACAGACTTCCCAGCAATATAATACCATTTGATGGCATTAGGTCAAAGGGCATGAGCCCATGGACCGCTGGATCAGCAACCAACCAACCAACCAATGGCATTGTGTCAAAGGGCATGAGCCCATTGACCGCTGGATCAGCAACCAACCAACCAAACATTAGAACAGCATGGACCTTATAGCAAACTAACATGACAGAAAGAGCTGATACGATGCCCTTTCTTTTACTAACTCTGTTATTTATTTAAAATGCTTACCTTTTCCCTACTGAATTAATGCATTATACTAGTCTTAAGGAACGATGACATATGACACACTGCCGCCGGAAATTTGCATTGGAAATAAAGTGTAGGATGAATGCAAGTCTAATTCTGACCAGATCGTCATTTGATATATCACATTATGCAAAGAATATATTCAAAAGTATACAGAATTATAACAATATTTAAATACAGGTTCCACAGTATAATCAACAAACCGCATCCGACACTCAGGAGAAAAATTCAAGATACATAAATACAAAGATATTGAGAGAGAATGAATCTGTTCAACAGACCACAAGATAGAGCAACAAGAAACGGACCATGGGATATAGCAAGAAACGGACCATGGGATATAGCAAGAAACGGACCATGGGATATAGCAAGAAACGGACCATGGGATATAGCAAGAAACGGACCATGGGATATAGCAAGAAACGGACCATGGGATATAGCAAGAAACGGACCATGGGATATAGCAAGAAACGGACCATGGGATATAGCAAGAAACGGACCATGGGATATAGCAAGAAACGGACCATGGGATATAGCAAGAAACGGACCATGGGATATAGCAAGAAACGGACCATGGGATATAGCAAGAAACGGACCATGGGATATAGCAAGAAACGGACCATGGGATATAGCAAGAAACGGACCATGGGATATAGCAAGAAACGGACCATGGGATATAGCAAAAAACGGACCATGGACTATGCATAGAGCAAAAAACTGACAATGAGATATAGCAAGAAACGTACAATGGGAAAGTCACAATTTATTGGGGTAGGTAATCAAGTCACAGAACAAAATTTTGGACGTTAAAAATTCGCAGGAAAAGTCATCATTTTGACTAAGAAAGATAGTGAAAAAGGTATTCAAAAGTCATATGTATTTATTTAAAACAGCTTACACGATATTATGACATTACATATTTATTGTTATTTTGATAATTTAAAGGAATATTCAAGCCAACACCATGAAGAAATACTGACACAGTCTTGTAGTTTTCACGGCGAACAACACACAAGTTGCGAAATCTTTCTTAATTATGTACGTATCTTCGGCACACTCTTTTTTTTCCGGCAGGATCGCCAACAGATTCCTGTTGGACAATAGCGTTAACTGTTGCTGTTTCTGGTTGAAACCGTTCTACGATACGCCAAACCGAAGGATGATTGTGACGAATGTGGCTGAAAAACTTGTTAATCCACCCGTAACAGATGTTGTTGAATGTGGCATCGTGCACATTGGTACAAACATTGGTAAAACGTAACGCATTCTCAGAGGCATGATATGCGTTGAAACTGACTGCTGAATCACTCGAAAGGAGTCAATAACATAGTTGCAATCGAAATGTGTGAAGGACAAACGCTATTTCTGAGTCCGTGACAGAACATGGAGCTCCGAGAATTCCACTATTCCTGTCTTCATGGAGACTGATCACGGAGCTCAGATAATTCCACTATTCATGTCTTCATGGAGACTGATCACGGCGCTCCAAGAATTCCACTATTCATGTGTTCATGGAGACTGGGTCACTGCGCCGCATTTGTACGTTACTGGCACGGTCTAAGTCTGGAAACACAAACTGGATGTCTAACGTGCAGTCGCTCTTACACAACCTATATGTAGCTGAATCTTGGACTGTCGTTTCTAGGCATGCAGTTTAGCTTAACAATTTGCAAGCCCTTGTGTTGCCCAGGCCCGAAATGGGAGCAAAGAATAGCAGCACTGTTACCTGCCTTGTATGTCATGGGGGGGGGGTAAGGAGGTTATGAAGATGTTTCCATAGACGGGATCATGACCCCATAGACGGGCCTATTGTCCAAAATATCTAACTATTTCTTATTGACCACCCCTCCCCCAAAATACCGATGTGGCATCTAGAAGAGCAATGGGATTCACGGTTGAGAACCACTGCTCTGTCTATAGTGACACAGACATCGGCAAAAGGGTGGGTAAGTTTGACCCTACAAAAGATACATTACATTCTGAAAAACATAACCTGTTGATAAATGAAAGAAATAAAAAAATATTTTCATTTTTATGATGCTAAACAGTATTTACAATTAGATACTATAAAAACCCTTCCTAATTCAGATCTATTTACAATATGTTTATTTGAAATGGTTGAAAGCAAATCATTTGATTAACATTATTTTATCCAACAATAACAGCCATTTTGTTTCCATCAGATTGACGTTTTTTTAAATATATTATGAGAAATAACAGAGGGATAAGGTTCTGTTCCAGCAGGAACTGTTTGATTAAATACAGTTTTTACTTGAATATCTGTTGTATCATATTTTAATCTTTCACTTTATTTCATTTATTCTTTTTCCTTTTGCGCTGAAATTAGCGCATAGGGCAGAGGTCAGATATCTCCAATTCCGTCTGTTCAAAGCTATTCTGTGCAGTTCTTGAATAGTATGAATATTAGTTGTTTTACTTTCTCTAAGTATTGTTCTTCTGAGTGTTTATTTTGGTCTACCCCTGGCTTTAATTTGTTTACTCACATCAAAAACAAATATAGGATATACATTTTTATATTTAGTAGAATCAATAGCAGGTAGACTTAATAGCAAGTAGACAATAGCAGGTAGACTTAATAGCAAGTAGACAATAGCAGGTAGACTTAATAGCAGGTAGACTTAAAAGTTCATCAGTTCCATAAAATTTAGATGTAAAATTGAATAAATCTCAATAAGCTATAGAGATTTGTTGTTTAGGAAAATTTAAATTATAATCTTCAGGATATCTTTTATAATTTAATGTGGTATAAATATATTTTTGAATCTACATGATCAAACGTGGATGTATTTTTATCTTGATATGATTTTCTGTTTGTTTGAAAAGCTATGATAATTAATCTTGGACTTTGAGAAGAACGTGTAACAGATAATCTCCATGAAAAATTACTAGATTGTGGAACAGAAATGGAATCAAATTGTCTAAATCTATTAAGTGCATCTTTACTTTCCATAATTTTATCAAGTTTAATTTTTGTGTTCAAGAGATGGTTCAGGATGTGGCATAAACCATGATCATCATCAGGTGCCATGCCGGCTGGTGTAGGTGGTCATGGCTCTCCACAGCTCTCTGTCCACAGTATTATGTATCACGATCGTTGTTGTTTCCTTGCCGTGTCAGGTTGTCAAACTGTCTAATATATTATTCTAACGTTATCGCCCTCTGTCTCTGTTGCCTTCAATTGTTCCTGTTGTGACTATGTTCTCCAAACCTGCCTGTCTCATGCAGTGGCCAACAAACAGAAGATTGCCTTTTTCTTATATTATTGACTAAGCTCCGTCTCGCATTTGAATCTTTCAACACATCTAAACTAGTTTTTCTGGCCGTCCATGGTATTCTCAGCATTCTTCTATAGAACCACATCTCTATTGCCTCTATTTGAAGTTCATGAATAAACAATGATAATTTATCTAAAACAATTTTCTCTTCTGCTGTGTCAGCTTTTTCAAAATAAAGCATCAACACCTGATTGTCTGTTTAAAGTTAGTTGTGATTGTCTGTTTAAAGTTAGTTGTGATTGTCTGTTTAAAGTTAGTTGTGATTGTCTGTTTAAAGTTAGTTGTGATTGTCTGTTTAAAGTTAGTTGTGATTGTCTGTTTAAAGTTAGTTGTGATTGTCTGTTTAAAGTTAGTTGTGATTGTCTGTTTAAAGTTAGTTGTGATTGTCTGTTTAAAGTTAGTTGTGATTGTCTGTTTAAAGTTAGTTGTGATTGTCTGTTTAAAGTTAGTTGTGATTGTCTGTTTAAAGTTAGTTGTGATTGTCTGTTTAAAGTTAGTTGTGATTGTCTGTTTAAAGTTAGTTGTGATTGTCTGTTTAAAGTTAGTTGTGATTGTCTGTTTAAAGTTAGTTGTGATTGTCTGTTTAAAGTTAGTTGTGATTGTCTGTTTAAAGTTAGTTGTGATTGTCTGTTTAAAGTTAGTTGTGATTGTCTGTTTAAAGTTAGTTGGTGTTTAAATCCATAAACTATTTTATTACAATATTCTGCAAAATTAAAGATGTGATTTAATGGAATTCTGAGACTAAACGATCCTTTTGAATTTAGTTCTTCTATTAGTTCTTCTAATAGTTCTTCTATTAGTAATTGATGTCTCCTTTCAAATCATTCTTGTTTTAAATCTGCTTTGCCATCAAGATAATCTCTAAACCACATCATATTTATTCCTTGTGTTTTCAAAAAATCATCGGAATACTTGAACATTCCTAACATTGTTGTTGCGTGTCCTGAATGTTCAACATTGTCTAATTCTTTTCCAGTTAATTCATATTTTATATTTATGAAACATATGCATTAATTCATTATTACACATATAAATTACATCTGCATCAACGAACGAAGAATCAATGTCAATCACTCTCGTTTCCTCTGATCCCGGCAGTATATCCATGTAATGCTCTGGACAATTGAGTTGTTCAATAAGTCCCACCATTCTATCCTATCTTGCGCAGTTTGCTTTGAGAGTATGTGAGTATTATCGAGTGTACCCAGTCACCAACTGTTTTGCCACCAACTGTTTTGTCACCAACTGTTTTCTCACCAACTTTTTGTCACCAACTGTTTTGTCACTAACTGGTGAAAAACTTTTCTGAATATTAAACGATTTGTTGAAGTACACGAACGAACATCAAATGTTGGTGTCTGGCACTGTCACTGGAAGAACATTTCTTTCTGCGCCACTGTTTTCAACTAGCAACATCAGGGAAAGAACATTTCTTTCTGTCCCACTGTTTTCAACTAGCAACATCAGAGGTTCTAACAATCATTTATACAATATCACAGTTTATTGTCATCTGTTAAAACTGAGCTAAGATAGCTTATACATTGATATTTTTATCTGTTAAAACTTAGCTAAGATAGCTTATACATTGATATTTTTATCTGTTAAAACTTAGCTAAGATAGCTTATACATTGATATTTTCATTTGTTAAAACTTAGCTAAGATAGCTTATAGATTGATATTTTCTAAGTCAAGTACTAGTGCATATAATAATGTAAAATCAGCTCGTGTAACAGCTTGACAGATGTGTCTCACGGATTTCTTTACCTTCCCCTAATCTAGAAAAAATATATATATTCTGCTATCCGCATAATGCTAGTCGGAAGTTCTCATTATAAGCATATCAGACCACAGGTTATACAACAGTATACTCTCAGTAAATGACATGCCAATATAGTCAGATTTTCCTATTGTGGAAGCCCCCAAATGCCCGTCCCCCTTTTTTCATCGATGCATGACTGCTGTTGCCGTGTTTAGAATAACACATTATCATAAATTTTGACAGCTTGTGTGTGTGCGGTGTGCATGCGTGTGGGCTTGCGTGTGTTTTGTTTTAACACATTATTCTCATATTTGAGGAATACATGGAGTGTGACTCAGTCTCTCTCTCTCTCTCTCTCTCATTAATATCTCTAATATCTCTCTAATATTTCTCTAATATATCTAATCTCTCTAATATCTCTCTAGAATTTCTAATCTCTATAATATCTCTCTAATATTTCTCTAATATATCTAATCTCTCTAATATCTCTCTAATATTTCTCTAATATATCTAATCTCTCTAATATCTCTCTAATATTTCTCTAATATATCTAATCTCTCTAATATCTCTCTAATATTTCTAATCTCTCTAATATCTCTCTAATATTTATAATCTCTCTAATATCTCTCTAATCTCTCTCTAATATCACTCTAATATCTCTCTAATATATCTAATCTCTCTATAATATTTCTAATCTCACTAATATCTCTCTAATCTCTCTAATATCTCTCTAATATTTCTAATCTCTCTAATATCTCTATAATATTTCTAATCTCTCTAATATCTCTAATATATCTAATCTCTCTAATATCTCTCTAATATCTCTAATATTTCTAATCTCTCTCTAATCTCTCTAATATCTCTCTAGTATCTCTCTAATATCTCTCTAATATTTCTAATATCTCTAATATCTCTAATATATCTAATCTCTCTAATATCTCTAATATATCTAATCTCTCTAATATCTCTAATCTCTCTAACATCTCTAATCGCTCTAACATCTCTAATCACTTTTATATTTCTAATCTCTCTAATACATCTAATCTCTCCAGCTTACATTAATCCTCAGTCACATTAAGAATGTTGGCAGAAAGATAACTAAATTCCACCCCTTTACATAAACTAAACTTGTTTTGGTTTTACGACTTTGGAAATTCCACTTAGTATTTCCAACTATCGCGACCGGTCCTGCCTAGTTTCAACACTGTATATAGCCTATTATTATGTTTAAGACATATTGATAGCGATAATCTATAGACATTAATTGTGTAGGTGTAATGCTAGACTGGGCGTGATCACCATTAGAACAGATCAATGTAACAAAATCAGAATGTGAAAATAAGACAGCATGTGGGCGTTAGATAAAGAAGACAATACAATATAAACACAGAGAACATAGAATAACATGTGCACTGAACAATAACATGTTTGCTAACTATAGACCTACTAGTGAAAATTAGTTCAAGGAGGTGATACCATACACATCGTGGAGAGATTTATTTAGTAACCATGAAAATCTTGTAGAAAAAAATTAGTAGCACCGCGAAGAGGAGATATTGATGATATGTGTTTACAATCGCCTGTTACTGTTGACTGAACATTTAATGGTTAGTATTTGCCTGTATCAAGATATTTGTGCATAAACTATTACCACATTTCTGATTCACCAGAAATAAATTAGGTCGACCTGTATTGCCCTGCTCTACTGCTTACAACAAACCAGGACGACCTGTTGTGCCCTGCTATTCTACTTTCAATAAATCAGGCAGTACTGTATTGCCCTGTTCTATCTCTTACAATAAACCAAGCCGATATGTATTTTCCTCCTCTACACCTTAAAATAAACCAGGCCCACCTGTTATAACCTGCTCTACGTCTTCTTTTTCTGGGCTTTTATAGATTTCACAACTTCACTGATCAGATGGGCTTATATAGGTTTTAAAACTACACTGATCAGAAAGCGGGTAACAGAACGCAGCTTCTCTTTGATACATGCCAATAAAGTATGGGTTATCTTTAAACTGTCAGTGTGACACAACTTTGCTGATACATTGTGACACAACGTTCCTGTCATGTTCGTGACACCCTTGTCAACACTAACAATAATATTGGCAGGACTGCAGAAACAATGTCACGGTTATTCTAATTTCTATTTCACGATTAACGCTTTCACTTTAATCACCTTAGTAGATTCATAACACAAACAACATTAAATTACGCAAGAAACATTACATGACGCAGATAACATTAGATGACGCAGATAACATTAGATGACGCAGATAACATTAGATGACGCAGATAACATTAGATGACGCAGGTAACATTAGATGAAGCAGATAACATTACATGACGCAGATAACATTAGATGACGCAGATAACATTAAATTACACAAATAACATTAAATGTCATAAATATTATCATAAATATTATTATAAATGTCATAAATATTATCGAAGGACACAGATAAATTAAAATGATACAAATAACATTAGATGATACAAATAACATTAGATGTTGCAAATAACATAGATGTCACAAATAACATTGGATGTCACAAATAACATTGGATGTCACAAATAACATTGGATGTCACAAATAACATTGGATGTCACAAATAACATTGTCACAAATAACATTGGATGTCACAAATAACATTGGATGTCACAAATAACATTGGATGTAGAAAATAACATCAGATGTCACAAATAACATTGGATGTCACAAATAACATTAGATGTCACAAATAACATTATACATCACATATTCCATTTCTGGCTTTACACAAATAACAATAGATAACAGAATTAACATGTACAACTTTGTACAAAATAACAAATACACAAATACACTAAATGACACAAAAAATATTGATTCCACAAATAACATTAGATATACAATTAAATGACACAAATAATATAAATGGCACACGTGACATTAAGTTATACAATCTATGTTCTTCGTCTTCGTCAGCATTCATTCTCAAACTCCCGCTGATCTCCCTCCTAGCAGGATTATGGTGCTACAAGATTTCCAGCAGAGTGTAGTCCAGAGAATTGAAATGCGTTGTGTTGCAGTTTTATTTACACCAATGGCCCGGCACATCTGTCTTCGACGGAATCTACATTCAAGAAATTGGTAGCATATCGTACGCAGGTCGTTGCGATCAACCACGAACCTCTAGATACAAGGACATGAAACGGGATGTGCAACCTCACGATAACGTTGTTTGTAAACAAGCATTTATGTGAGTTCAGTTATAGTTTAATACATTTTATTCGTTATGTTGATGGAAATTCTCTCAAAAACGACCTCAAAACATAAGTATTTACTATACAGCGAGAAAATATAAGGTTGTAGGGATACAAACGGAATTACATTGCTCTCCTGCAATACAAGGATTAGCAGATAACCAAGATCCTAAAACACCTTCCCGTGGTGCACCATGGAAACGAGATTGGTTTGCTGCTTATACGAAACAATCGGGCTAACGCTTTATAGATCGTATCCGGGTATAACAACCGTGTATGAATGATAATTGATCGAGCAAGACGAACAAATAATTCGGGTAAATACTAAATTAAGTATACAAGTTACTGTAGATAACTAACTATTAATATAAAATAATAAGAAATAACAATTAAACAAAGACAATTTTGTTTTTTTCTCACATTATCTCTTCATGCTCTGTTTGCTGATTTCCAGGAATTATGTACAAAGTATATTCTAATGTTAGTGTAATGTTGATATTTTTTTAATCATGTGTGTTATGTATCATGTTTTGTTTACATTTTCGTTTTAATGAAAACAATCTCTATATTACAGAAGGGGTAAAGAAGGGATTGACAGTGGTTGAAAATAACGAAAACATATATACAACACAAAAAATATTATCCAAAGTATCTTCATTCTAAAATTAATAGAGAACCACCATTATAAAAAGATTGGCCGTAATGAGTTTTGGATATATTATCTTCTATTGTACCCTCAATTGGCCAAATGTGTAATAATACGTATTATTGTACCCTTAATTGCTAAAAATTTCAATGAGTTTTATTGTACCCTCAATAGGCCAACGTTTCAATGAGTGTTATTGTACACTATTAATAATACACAAATATTATTTGCTTACCATAAAGTAGAAGAAAGCTCAGCAGAAGAACACACTGGATTAAGGAAGAACAGAAATACAATAGAACACATTTTCAATCCACCCCTAATAAGTGACAACAACAACGTCATCTGTTTCAGAACTTTATTGATTTCACCAAATGTTTCTTACCGTGTTTGCTACACATGTCTGTGAAATGCTATGACAGATTTAATTTGACATCATTTACCATCAAAGAAACAAAAACTGATGTGTTCATAGACAAAGAAATCGGTGAATATTTCAGAAATAATATAGGAGTTCGACAAGGATGCATACTTCCACCAACACTATTTAGTTAGAAGAAATCATGAGAGAAGTGTTAGATGAATGTCCTTAAACAACATAGAATAGAGGTCGCCAACTTTCTAATCTCCGCTTCGCTGCTGACATCAATCTGATGGCGTCAACAGAGGCATAACTACAAGAGTTAACAACATGACAGGAAATATCAAAAAAATTGGACTGGAGATCAATGCAGATAATCGTAACATTTTTGTGAATAGGAGTACTAATTTAGTCCCAAACAACAAAAAGCGTAACAATCGAAGGCTTGAGGAGGTTTAAAAGTTTACTTATTTGGGAGCCCATATTAGTGGTGATGGTGAATCAACAACTGAAGTTAGGAAAAGACTTGACAATGGCTATGGCCGCCATAACAAGATTAACCACCAATAGTAAAAGCAGGACCACCACCAGTGTTAACTTATATAAATCTTTGGTTCTATCATTATTTCTATATGGCTGTGAGACTTGGACTTTAACTACAAACATAAAGAGAAGAATCCAGGCGTCTGAAAATAAATGCTATATACGTGTGTTGGGTTTCTGTTACAGAGAACATAAGAACAATGTGTTTGTGCTTGATAGAATTAGTGTATTAGCGGGTCAACAAGAAACACTGTTAACAATCGTTACATTGTAAACTCCGGTGATACGGGCAAGCGATGAGACATAACATAATGACAAGAGATGTTCTTCAAGGTACGAAAAAGGGTGGAAGAAGACTAGGTGGTCAGAAGAATACATGGCTGGATAATATCAAGAAGTGGGCATGGTGTGAAGCTTTCAAATTAATCAGGATGGTAGAGGATCGAGATTCGCAGCATGGTCCATTGGACATATTTTTCTGTCCCATCCCATCCCATCCCATGGCAATTTATGCCTGTCCCATCCCATCCCATGGGATTACTATTATAATATTAATATGGAATGCATTTAAAATAAAATTATGAAATGTATGAAAGCGTAGGTTTAGTGTCTACTAAATAGGACTACTTATACAAAGAGACATGCAAAACGACAAAATTTATTAACTTTATGACAATTCAGTATCATTCTGACACTCATTTTATTAGACCATTTCTGAGTCACTCTGCTCATTCAGCACATTATCAATTTCCCGCTGATCGACTGCTTCTACTAATTCAGTTAATTCGGGTAATCCGTGAACCATTTCCACAATGTTCATCTTACATGCAAATCTGATGTACACAGAGTTTATAACGAGAGCTGGTGACATCCGTTTTCGTAACTTACTCAACAACAATCCGGCCATGGGAAATACAAATATGTGCTGTCCCATCCCATCCCATGGGACGTTTCCCATGGGAATCCCATGGGAATAACATTCCTATGGACAAGCCTGAAGATTCGTGAAGATCTTTCTGCACTAAATGTCTCAATATGACACAGCTACGGCCCTGTGAGTTTTATTATTACTATTGTTATTATTATTGTTACTATTACTATTATTACTATTATAATTACTATTATTAGTTATTAATATTATTATTATTATTTATTATTAGTAATAGTATCATGATTATTATTAGTTATTATTAATTATTTTTATTATTATTAAGAATTTATTTTTTAGTTATTATTATTATTATTATTATTATTATAATTATTTATTATTATTAATTATTACTATTAATTATTATTATTAATTTATTATTATTATTATTAAATATTAATATTATTATTATTATTAATTATTATTATTATTACTGTACACTTCTCTTCAACATATTTATGTGGGACAGGGTTTCCAGCACTTTTTCTTATAGAAACAAAACATCAATGTCATTTTGACATTGAAAACAATCTCCAATATGCCCTGTTTACAATAAGACCAACCATTCCGAAACATTATAAATGCAAAACAGTGCGATTCACATTTAACATTTTGTAAAGTGTGCATTGTTCTCGGAAATGAAATTTAGTTTCATTAATTTTATTTTATTTTAATCCTGTTTTGTAATAAAAGGAATGTTCGGGAAACGTAGAATTCAGTTAACATAACAAGACGTACAATAATGCCAATTGTTAGGACACCAGAACGATGTTGACAAACTTGGCGGTGGGGTTCAATTGGGGACTAAAGGTGGCGGTGAGGTGTAAAGCCGCTGCAAAATATCCAAAGGAGGAGTAAGCAAAAAATGTTTAAGAATCAGCGGTTCTCAAGCTTAGACGAAAGGTTCATGAAATCGGTGAAATAAACATGGATTAAGAGAGCGAACTGACCAAAAAAAAAACACCAAAACATCCAACTATACTATAGAAAGTTTCTTATAACCGAACCAGGCTAACAGATGAGAAGGGTACAGTATCCGAGGGCACAGAAGGTAATTGGCCGTCTAGTTACACGACATAAGTTCACTTGTAGCGGAATACCTCGTACAAGTTAGACGTAATGAACATAAGTCCAAATCCCTACTTACTGTCTTCTCGAAAATTGCCACCCGGTGTCATGTTCTATAAAGTTAAAGGACACAGTAGATAACATACCGTCATGCCAGAGATATACCGTCATGCCAGCGTCACGACACTGAATCATGTACACGCTAGAGATGAAAGCACGAATTGAAAGTTTGCTGAAATGTGCTAGGCCTTCATTGCGCAAATAAAACGGTCGGACAACATGACGGAAACTACAAGAAAATTCGTGTTGATTGTCACAGATCGAACGCAGAAGAATAGTAATGCAAACCAGTACTCCACAACCTCTTTTAACCCACAACACACCAATGTTCTTCCCAAATTTCCAAAACACACCAACGTTATTTTCACATTTACCAGACAAATGAAACCACTTCCTAAAATTACATGAACACACCAAACTTTTCCCTCAAATTCTACGACACACCCAAATTTTCATGATACAACAAGGATGTTCCAAAACTTGCACGACACATCAAGGTTCTTCCGAAAATGAAACATCACACCAAAATTTGATTACTCATAAAAAAGGATATATTAAATAGTAAACACATGTTTTACATTAGTTCTTTTATGTGATAAATATACATAAATAAGAACTATACACATATATTTATGTACATTTGAATCTTATATAGTCAATATAAAACAGACGATATTAATTCTGTTCACTAGGATGACACATTTAGAATCGGCTCACATCATACTTGTGTGGTCGCACACCATTTGAGAAGTACTGCTGTAACGAAATTCATGGCACAATGTTGGTTTTGTAAGTGCCTCGGCATGTCCTTGTATCTGGGGATCCATGGATCAAACCAATATTATTTAACTGTATTGATTTTCTAAGCAACATTTATGTTCAGCCATTGTTTTTAGTTATAGCAATCAGAATACAGAACTGCATGCGATGAAATTGAACAAGGTTCTTGAACATTCCTAAATTGAACAAGGTTCTTGAACATTCCTAATTGAACAAGGTTCTTGAACATTCCTAATTGAACAAGGTTCTTGAACATTCCTAAATTGAACAAGGTTCTTGAACATTCTTAAATTGAACAAGGTTCTTGAACATTCCTAAATTGAACAAGGTTCATGAACATTCCTAAATTGAACAAGGTTCTTGAACATTCGTAAATTGAACAAGGTTCTTGAACATTCCTAAATTGAACAAGGTTCTTGAACATTCGTAAATTGAACAAGGTTCTTGAACATTCCTAAATTGAACAAGGTTCTTGAACATTCCTAAATTGAACAAGGTTCTTGAACATTCCTAAATTGAACAAGGTTCTTGAACATTCCTAATTGAACAAGGTTCTAAAACATTCCTAATTGAACACGGTTCTTGAACATTCTAAATTGAACAAGGTTCTTGAACATTCCTAAATGCTCACTATACCCCTAAACCACTTCGTATACATCCTCTTAGATGCTCTTTCTATCCCTCAGACACCGCGTGTCCATCCTATTCTATAGTGAAGTGTCCGTTGTAGAATGTTGTACTCATTGGCAATATGCAAGAGTACCGGTTCTATAGAATCTGTCCAGCCTCTTCCAGTGTCATATTCTAATGGTCTTCGGTATCCTGTGTCCATCCCCGTAGTTTTGATCTGCTTCGTGTTATGTTACCTGATGCGTCCTGATAATACTATCGGCTTCGGAGTGTATCCACTGTTCCCGAATGTATTCCTCCTAAACTTTCACAATCATACTCATCGAGTCACTGAGTATGCAGACATGCTCGCAGAGAGTTGCGAGCAAATTCATTGCAAAGCTCTGGTTACTGTCAAAAGATCTATTGCCATGCTGCTTGTTATCTGAGCGAACCACTTTCCTCTCTGATGGTCTCCCCCACCCCCCCCCCCCTTTGAGCTGTGAAGGCCCAGGCAATCTTGATGTGTTGCTTAAGTGACCCATCTGTATATATATATAATCATATTACCTTCCCTGGAATTCTCAGCGATCAGAGCTAGTACTTCCGACTCCAACACTGTCGGACACCATTCCGTGTATTCTCTACTGAGTGTTATTATTACTGTGAAGGCTGTCGGACAATCTAAGGGCACACGATTCCATTCCGAACCAGGTAGCACATCCTCCAATCTTCAAACACTCTGTATAATACTCTCTGTGCGCCACACTTACGACTTTCCTCTCTTAAGACGACTACCTTTCACTTTGAGAATTTCAGATGGTACTGATGTACACATGCGCACATGAGGAAATATAAAAGAGGGTTGACACTGCTATACAAATACAGACACACGGAACTATAATAGAGTTTATATATACATAACAAAATCATGCAATGAAAAATACACATTATTTAGGAATGCTGAAATGAATGTGCTTGTTTCACTCTTGCATACAATTGCTCGGTATTCCCCTTGACATAGTGAATGTCATTTATCTTGTGCTCAAGAGATGAACAATTCGATCCAGGTTGTGACATCTTGCGTACTGGTTTCATGTTTTTCATATATCCATGGGGATTATCGTTTGAAGGTATGCAATTACTTATTCAAATAGTACTTTCTTAGAACACAGGCTTTAGAAGTTTCACTTGATGATAATTGACAATCACTAACTGGGACACTGAGCTTATACACTTTTTGATGGCTGACGGAACGGCAAGCAGAGCATATATGGGAATGCCTCCAGTAATGTGTTTTGGGTAATAATTTTTGTTTCTGTTCTCATATCCCTTTCCATTTTCCCCCCAACAAAACCTGCTTCCATGATTACATGTTTACACGTACGTAATTGTCACCTTGAACTTCGTATTGTTAACATGTCTGCGTTCTAGTACCTCTGTGGTGGTAATATTGTTTTTACTGTTCTTATTCCTTTGTCACTGTTTTTTCACTGTTTTGTACATTCTTGATAAAGACCTAACGGTTTAAACGTTTAACATGTCTTATGTATTGCTACATGTATATTTTCGTGTTTGCACCTTATAGCCACTTAGCGATAGTCTGTCAGTTGTCATCAAGTGAAACATCTAAAACCTGAGTTCTATGTAAGTACTATTGTTATTACATTTCACAGCAGAATTACCTTTTACTCCCAGACGATGGCGTGATAGTTCATGTGGAGAAGGACGGTATACATTTGTGGAACCCAAGTGCAATCAACTACCATCACATTTTGAGCGTGTTTCTTCTTGTGCATTAAAATACAAATCTGACTTCAGTTTCGGAAACATAAAATGCTATGGGAATTTCATGCAAAGTCAAATAACATGTGAAACAACACTAGTTCGTACGAAGCAGACCTTTAATACACATATGAAACAACACTAGTTCGTACTATGGAGACCGTTAAAACACATAAAAAACAACGCTAGTTCCTATGATGCAGACCTTTAATACACATATGAAACAACGCTAGTTCCTATTAGTTGGTATTATACAGGTTTTTAAAAGTAAATTTAAGCAGGAAGCCAGAGGACAATTTTTTTAAATTATTGACACTAAAGGGAATTGAACCAGTCCGTTCAACGGCACCAAATCGCCTAGCAACTATTGCACACGCGTTCTTCCGTACTTGACTAATCGTATCTAAAAAAAAAGATGCGATTTGGGCAAGACATTCAAAGTGTGCACTCAAAGTCACCCGAACAGACCAATCGAGACAACGACTATTACAACAACAACAGACATCCCGTACAGGTATTGAAATATCCTCAGTAACAACAAACATATAACATTTAATATCCGTATTAGTTACGTACGTCAAGTACGGAAGAACGTGTTTGCAATAGTTGCTAGGCGATTTGGTTGCCGCTGAACGGACTGGTTCAATTCCCGGTAGTCTCAAGAATTTTTACATATTTTTAAACCAGACGTGAAACAAACGCTAGTTCATATGATGCCGACTTGTAAACCAGACGTGAAACAAACGCTAGTTCATATGATGCCGACTTGTAAACCAGACGTGAAACAAACAACGATAATTAGAATTATGCCAACTGTTAACCACACATGAATCAACGCTAGTTTGTATGATGCTTACTTTACAAAACATACCTGAAACAACCTAATACGGTTTGAAGTAGTAGGTTTAATCATGAATTAATCGTTGAAAACGAGGTATGAAATAACTTTAAAAAAAAAAGATAAATAACATTTAAAACTATTTATGAAATACAGAGTATAATCACGAACATGCATCGTGTGAAACAACGATAAAAACTTCAAATTCACAATGTTTCAATATACGATAAAACCCGAAATATTGATATTAATTCACAATAATACCGCATACAAAGTGATGTGTAAAACCACGTTTTAAAAGAATAACATTTAAAAGCGATTAAAAATCAACTCTTGAAACCGGCCACACAACATATGGAAAATAAGTTTTGAAAACACGCTAAAATTACACATGAAACCACGTATGAAACAACGGTTAAGAAAGCACTAAAACAACATGTGAAAAAACCTCAGAAACCACGCTACAATCATATATGAAACAACGTTTAAAACAATGCTACAATCACATATGAAACAACGTTTAAAACAATGCTACAATCACATATGAAACAACGTTTAAAACAATGCTACAATCACATATGAAACAACGTTTAAAACAATGCTACAATCACATATGAAACAACGTTTAAAACAATGCTACACTCACATATGAAACAACGTTTAAAACATTGCTACCACATTAGAAACAACGTTTAAAACAATGCTACAATCGCATATGAAACATCGTTTAAAACAATGCTACAATCGCACATGAAACCACATTATTAATCGACGTTTGAAACCACACTGAAACCACGTATGAAATGAATGAAACCACACTAAAACCACGTATGAAATGAATGACACCACGCTAAAATCAAGTATGAAATGAATGAAACCACGTATGAAATAACGAATGAAACCACCATAAAACCACGTATGATACAACGCTTAAAACCCAAAAGTTATGACACATTAATAGAAAATGCCGTACAGGAAGATCACTGCATTTAGCAGCAAATATTAATATCATCATTCTGCAGCTGTTGCCATGATTAGGGCTTACGTCAAATATTATCCACATCAAAGAACCCACGACCATGTTAAACGAGGCTCCAAATTTCAGACATTGACAGCTGTGACTTCTCAGTACACGAGCATGCTGGAGATTGTTGCATCAGCGAGAACAACAGATATCTAGATTACATGACAAACAGGAACAAATAACTGTGTGTAACACGTAATGATTTGGGTCGGTCTTTTTCCAGCCAGCAGCATGTTGAAAGAAATACAGTTTATTAGTGGCATTGTATTTTAGCGAATACCTTTTTAAAGTTGTCATTTAATATTAATATTGCATGTGCGTAAGTCGGCCTAAATCACCCGTTCCCAAAGTGGTCTATATGGGTCCCCGGATGGACGATTTCGACTTACCACAAATGAATCCTAAAAAAGCCAATGTCAGTGAGAGAAAAATAATTTAAATAAACGTCAAGTAGTTAATCAAACAAGTTCACTAAGAAAAGTATCAAGTAGACTAAATGTTCACATAGACTAACATCAAGTAGACCAACTATTCACTCAGACTGAAAACAAGTAGACCAAATGTTCACTCAGACTGACATCAGGTAGACCAAATATTCACTCAGACTGACATTCAGTAGACTAAATATTCACTCAGACTGACATCAAGTAGACCACATATTCACTCAGACTGACATCAAGTAGACCAACTATTCACTCAGACTGACATCAAACAGACCACATATTCACTCAGACTGACATCAAGTAGACCAACTATTCACTCAAACTGACATCAAACAGACCAAATATTCACTCAGACTGACATCATGTAGACCAACTATTCACTCAGACTGACATCAAGCAGACCAAATATTCACTCAGACTGACATCAAGTAGACCAAATATTCACTCAGACTAACATCAAGTAGACCAAATATTCACTCAGACTGACGTCAAGTAGACCAAATATTCATTCAGACGGACATCAAATAGACCAAATATTCACTCAGACTGACATCAAGTAGACCAAATATTCACTCAGACTGACATCAAGTAGACCAAATATTCACTCAGACTGACATCAAGTAGAACAAATATTCACTCAGACTGACATCAAGTAGACCACATATTTACTCAGACTAACATCAAGTAGACTCCAGATAGATAATGCATAAAAGAAATCTTTACTCAGCCTTTTTTCATGTAGAACAAATATTACTTAAACAGATTATTAAATATTAAATCTTCACTCAGCCCATTATCCATAATTAAACCCCCAAAAACTATTAACATATGTATTCCTACTCAGATATGCCAAATATATTTTGTTATCAATCCCGCAGAGTGTTATAAATATCTGTGATCATAGATTTATTATAACCGAACGACCCTTGAATCTATACTACAAATTACATTCGCTAGTGTAGCGGCAATCAAGAATATAATCAGTTTATAGTTGACATAGAAACATAAAAAGAATGACATTTGTAGTAATATCCATGTGGATTTGTTCATACAGAGAAATAATATAACTAAAGATATCTGATGATACACGTGTCGGTGTGTGAACTGATGACACACGTGTCGGTGTGTGAACTGATGACACACGTGTCGGTGTGTGAACTCATGATACACGTGTCGGTGTGTGAACTGATGACACACGTGTCGGTGTGTGAACTAATAACACACGTGTCGGGGTGTGAATTAATGACACACGTGTCGGGGTGTGAACTAATAACACACGTGTCATGGTATGAACTCATGACACACGTGTCGGGGTGTGAACTAATGACACACGTGTCAGGGTGTGAATTAATGACACACGTGTCGGGGTGTGAACTAATAACACACGTGTCGGGGTATGAACTAATGACACACGTGTCGGGGTATGAACTAATAACACACGTGTCGGGGTGTGAACTAATGATACACGTGTTGGTGTGTGAACTAATGACACACGTGTCGGGGTGTGAACTAATGACACACGTGTCGGGGTGTGAACTAATGACACACGTGTCGGGGTGTGAACTAATGACACACGTGTCGGGGTGTGAACTAATGACACACGTGTCAGGGTGTGAATTAATGACACACGTGTCGGGGTATGAACTAATGACACACGTGTCGGGGTATGAACTAATGACACACGTGTCGGGGTATGAACTAATAACACACGTGTCGGGGTGTGAACTAATGATACACGTGTGGGTGTGTGAACTAATGACACACGTGTCGGGGTGTGAACTAATGACACACGTGTCGGGGTATGAACTAATGACACACGTGTCGGGGTATGAACTAATGACACACGTGTCGGGGTATGAACTCATGACACACGTGTTGGGGTATGAACTAATGACACACGTGTCGGGGTATGAACTAATGACACACGTGTCGGTGTGTGAACTAATGATACCCGTGTCGGGGTATGAACTAATGACACACGTGTCTGGGTATGAACTAATGACACACGTGTGGGGGTGTGAACTCATGACACACGTGTGGGGGTGTGAAATAAGTGGTTGCGTTATCTGCTCGAATGATAAAACTAATCTCAATACGGAAAGATTTCCTATTATTTGTTTCCTGCTATCATTAGATTAACTGATATCGGATGTTCTGAGCTGACATGCTCAGGTCTACCCTTGGCTCTTCTTAGAGTACGCTGGATCGACAACATCAAAGAGACATTACACGAACACCAAATAACATTATCTGAAACTGTCAGAAAAGCGAAAACAAGAACATTGTATCTCCCTCGACACCCGTAAAGAGTAAAATAGGAAGGAAAGAAGAAGTAGTAAAGGTGAGAAGAGAGTTAACATTAAGAATATACTGTATAATATATCCATGTATACTGACATTATACAGTATATTCTTAACGTTAACTCTCGTCCTCATCTGTATTGACACTGAAATATTTCACATTATATTCGCAGATTATGCCTGCCTATAGCTAGTTCTTATCTCTGTTGTTCCTTAATACTTAAATTGGTGAACCTGTATTAGAACTGAGTCATTCATTTTGATCTTGCAAGCAGGCAAATTTTCCTTCTTAACTTCAACAATCTATTTTGACTTGTTAAGTTTGTGAAGAGAAGGGATGGTCCATACATTACGTCAACAGTCACCCCTACCACCACACAATGAAAATAAATTTGTAATAATTATTTGAGAAGTAAAAGTACTAACAAAATAATGTAATAATTCACATTTTTCGAGAAAATATCACGTTTAGAGAAATGTTTCACATGTTTAGAGAAATGTTTCACATGTTTAGAGAAATGTTTTACATGTTTAGAGAAATGTTTTACATGTTTAGAGAAATGTTTTACGTGTTTAGAGAAATGTTTTACATGTTTAGAGAAATGTTTCACATGTTTACAGAAATGTTTCGCATGTTTACAGAAATGTTTCACATGTTTACAGAAATGTTTCGCATGTTTAGAGAAATGTTTCACATGTTTACAGAAATGTTTCACATGTTTACAGAAATGTTTCGCATGTTTAGAGAAATGTTTCACATGTTTACAGAAATGTTTCGCATGTTTACAGAAATGTTTCGCATGTTTACAGAAAAGTTTCGCATGTTTACAGAAATGTTTCACAAGTTTAGAGAAATGTTTCACATGCTTAGTGAAATGTTTCGAGAAAGTTTCACCGGTTTAGAGAAACGTTTCACATGTTTAGAAAGTTTTTTCCCCACATTTATACGATTTAATTGGTTTATGATAAACAGTATTGATGCCATTAAATTTTGCAAACCTAACCCTCCCCCTAGTCAATAACAGTCAAACATTATCAGAACCCTCCCCCTTGTAAACAAATTGCCAAACATTATGAGATCCCTCCCTCTTGTCAACAACAGTCAAACATTATCACGCACCCCCCCCCCTGCCAACAACTGTTATACATTTCTTCTTCTTCTTCAGCGTACATTCTCAAACTCCCGCTAGATCTCTCTTGTAGCAGGACCATGGTCCTACTTGATTTCCAGCAGGATGTAGTCCAGAGAATGCAAAAGCGTTGTGTCGCCGTTTTATTTGCGCCAATGGCACCACACATCCGTATTCGGTGGGCTGTCATATATTATCAGATCCCTCCCACTTGTCATCAACTGTCAAACATGATCACCTCCCTCCCTCTAACTGTTTATATGTATGAAAGTCTCACAGACGTTTTTCATTGCTGTCTGCTACTATGTTGGTTTTGTTCTTGTAGATGTTTCTTCCCTTCAGTTATATTCAAACACTGTTATCCGTTATATTTCCAGTTATTTATTGTTATCCGTTATATCTCCAGTTATTTATGACACGTCCGCTCACTGATACTCCTTGAGTATTATCAATTGCTTGTGGTATGTTTTTCACTCTACACAGAGAACACATCTGGTGAAAGTAAACATCCCTGGGTAAAGTCATCGACATGTGCCGTGTCAAATCACGTAAGATCTTATTGATCTTTAGACTATTATGGCTGCTTTGATTGCCATAATACATGAAGATAAGATATAGGGTATGAAGATAAGATATGAACATAGGAGGTATGAAGATAAGATATGAAGATAAGATATGAACATAGGATATGAAGATAAGATATGAAGATAAGATGAAGATAAGATATGAACATAGGAGATATGAAGATAAGATATGAAGATAAGATATGAACATAGGAGATATGAAGATAAGATATAAACATAGGAGATATGAAGATAAGATATGAAGATAAGATATGAACATAGGAGATATGAAGATAAGATATAAACATAGGAGATATGAAGATAAGATATGAAGATAAGATGAAGATAAGATATGAAGATAAGATATAAACATAGGAGATATGAAGATAAGATATGAACATCATATATATATATATATATAGATAATATATGCAGATGAGATAGGAAAATATGGCACACAGATGATATATAAAGATAAGACATGAACATAAGATTTGAAGATACGACATGAAGAAAAGATATGAAAATGAGACATGCAGATACAATTTGAAGATACGACATAAACAGATACATGAAGAAAAGACATGCAGATAAGATTTGAAGATACGAAGATAAGACATATTAACATCACGTGTATATGGGAAGATATTGGAGAGGCAAAATGAGGCATACATCCACGTTTAATATGAGGCATACATCCATGTGTGCAATGAGGCATACATCCATGTGTGCAATGAGGCATACATCCATGTGTGCAATGAAGCATACATCAAAAGGATGTAATTCGTCCTGGTAGCAGACAAACTGAATATCTCTGAGAAACGTAGATATAAACCGAAACGTTGAATTAAAAGTTATATCATGGAGGGAAATGAAACGAAGAAACGCAGTAAGTAGTTTATGGGAGCGAAGGAATTCGAAATAAATGAAGAAATAGATAAAGAATGTGATGAAGATTTGATGAAGAATTTGATGAAGATTTGATGAAGAATTTGATGAAGATTTAGATGAATATTTGATGAAGAATTAGATGAAGTATTTGATGAAGATTTGATGAAGAATTTGATGAAGATTTGATGAATTATTTGATGAATAGATGAATATTTGATGAAGATTTAAATGAAGAATTTGATGAAGATTTGATGAAGTAATTGATGAAGTAATTGATGAAGTATTTGATGAAGTAATTGATGAAGTATTTGATTAAGATTAGATGAAGAATTTGATGAAGAATTTGATGAAGATTTAAATTAATATTTGATGCAGTATTGGATGAAGTAAGTGTAGAAGTATTTGATGAAGTATTTAATGAAGATTTAGATGACGTATTTGATGAATATTTGATGAAGAATTTGATGATGAATTTGATGAAGATTTAAATTAATATTTGATGCAGCATTTGATGAAGAATTTGATGAAGTATTTGATGAAGTATTTGATGACGTATTTGATGAAGTATATGATGAAGTATTTGATGAATTATTTGATGAAGTATTTGATGAAGTATTTGATGAAGTAATTGATGAAGTATTTGATGAAGTATTTGATGAAGTATTTGATGAAGTAATTGATAAAGTATTTGATGAAGTAATTGATGAAGTAATTGATGAAGTATTTGATGAAGTATTTGATGAAGTAATTGATGAAGTAATTGATGAAGTAATTGATGAAGTAATTGAATAAGATTTAGGTGGAGAATGTGATGAAGAATTTGATGAAGATTTGATGAAAACAAATGAGAGAGAAAAATAATAAATATTTAATTAGTAGTGGAAGCGTCAGTGTGTTATGAGAGCCCAAGGGAGAACAAAGAATATCAACATCGCTATCTTACATGCATGTGGTAAAAGACAACTAACAGCTCTACGTGACATGCATGTGGTAAAAGACAACAAGGTTTGGTGGATTTGCTGTGTCATATCATTGAATGTGAAGAGGACGAATAAGTTATACTGAATAAAGTCAGACCGAAAGACACAGAATTTAAGCGAAGCTGCAACCATGTAATAATCATGCTGGAGTTTGAGAACGAACGCAGAAGGAGAAGAAAAAAAATGAGTATGGTAAGCCAACCGTATCAGAGAACTGATTCACGTACTTACAAGATCAAAGCTAACTACGATCACGCATTCTTGAACATTTCTCAGTTTTTTATTCTCACTGCTCTCGGCATACCCACAGATGGCCACATGCAAGATACATTTTCTGTCTCGATAAGGCACTCAATACTACAAGTAGAACGTAGAGAACATAATAATCATATTAGAAGATTAAACATCAGGTCATCAATACCATCAAGATGTAGCCGGTTTTGATAGCAGATATCATCAGATAATATTATGGTGTGTTATTATGTCTAATTACTTGATTAGCAGATACTTTCTGATACATTGTGTCTGAGAGGTATTCTTAGGATTTATGTCTGGTAGGCAATTTTGTAGACCTAAGGTTTCTGTCTGGTAGGCATTATTGTAAGGATTTATGTCTAGTAGGCCTTATTGTAAGGATTTATTTCTGGTAGACATTATTGTAAGGATATTTTTGCGCATGCGGTTGCATCTGTGGGTCTCACCAATTGCTCACTAGACAAACCAACCATACAACAGAAAACCTTAGTAGATGACATGCCTTTATATTAAGGTTATCTTCTTATAGAAGCTTCATGGCATGTCATCTATACTATCCCGTAGTCATAACCTACGATAACAGTTAACATCATTGTTCCGACATGCCGATGTTGTGCTTGAACTAGTTGCGGGCACGGCGTGGGTGGACGGAACAACAAAAGAAACCTGTCGCAAGGGCCAGGTTGTTTCGGCGGCATTGGACTCAAACACCATCGAGTCGAATGGCTGCTGGAACAGAGGACGGAGCACTTATAGGAATGTACCACGTGCTGTGACGCCATTTTCTAATCACGAATCAAGGCATTATTGTAAGGATTTATGTCTGGAAGGCATTATTCTAGGCCTAAAGTTTATGTCTAGTAGGCATTATAGTAATGAGTTATGTCTAGAGGACATTATAGTAATGAGTTATGTCTAGAGGACATTATAGTAATGAGTTATGTCTAGAGGACAATATAGTAATTAGTTATGTCTAGAGGACAATATAGTAATTATTTCTAGAGGACATTATAGTAACGAGTTATGTCTAGAGGACATTATAGTAATGAGTTATGTCTAAAAGACATTATAGTAATGAGTTGTGTCTAGAGGACATTATAGTAATGCGTTATGTCTAAAAGACATTATAGTAATGAGTTGTGTCTAGAAGACATTATAGTAATGCGTTATGTCTAAAAGACATTATAGTAATGAGTTATGTCTAAAAGACATTATAGTAATGAGTTATGTCTAAAAGACATTATAGTAATGAGTTATGTCTAAAAGACATTATAGTAATGAGTTATGTCTAAAATACATTATAGTAATGAGTTGTGTCTAGAAGACATTATAGTAATGCGTTATGTCTAAAAGACATTATAGTAATGAGTTATGTCTAAAAGACATTATAGTAATGAGTTATGTCTAAAAGACATTATAGTAATGAGTTATGTCTAAAAGACATTATAGTAATGAGTTATGTCTAAAAGACATTATAGTAATGAGTTATGTCTAAAAGACATTATAGTAATGAGTTGTGGCTAGGGGACATTATAGTAATGAGTTGTGGCTAGGGGACATTATAGTAATGCGTTATGTCTAAAAGACATTATAGTAATGAGTTATGTCTAAAAGACATTATAGTAATGAGTTATGTCTAAAAGACATTATAGTAATGAGTTGTGGCTAGGGGACATTATAGTAATGAGTTGTGTCTAGAAGACATTATAGTAATGCGTTATGTCTAAAAGACATTATAGTAATGAGTTATGTCTAAAAGACATTATAGTAATGAGTTATGTCTAAAAGACATTATAGTAATGAGTTATGTCTAAAAGACATTATAGTAATGAGTTATGTCTAAAAGACATTATAGTAATGAGTTATGTCTAAAAGACATTATAGTAATGAGTTGTGGCTAGGGGACATTATAGTAATGAGTTGTGGCTAGGGGACATTATAGTAATGAGTTGTGGCTAGCGGACATTATAGTAATAATGTTATGTCTATCTCCCAGTCAATCAGTCTATCTTTAAATCAGTATAGCTTTCAATCAGTCTGTCTAACAATCAGATTGTCTTATAATCATTCTATCTTACAATCATTCTATCTTACAATCATTCTATCTTACAATCAGTCTATCTTACAATCAGTCTATCTACATCTCTAATATCTACATGAATGGGACCGAGTAGCTCAATGGTTTGCGCATTGGTTTGCGCATACGAGTGGTCCTGCCTTCATTCTGAACGGCTTCCGGGTCGACCTAGCATTAATTGGCTGCAGACTACTCTGAGACGTAAAGACTGCGAGGGAGAGCAGATGGCAACCGCCCTCATATAGCAGAGTCTGAAATGTGAGATCGCTAATATTTCATGTCCCTACGTCAGTTAAATGATATGGGTTACCTTTACTTTATTTACATTGGTGTCGTGTGACGTATTCTCTCCAGAACGTTGTCTTCCCAATACATTCCCTCAACTCTTCTCTTTCTTCGGCCATGCTGCTTGCATTTCCAACGACGTATTCATTGTACATTTCTAGTCACAATATTCCCGTAGGTTGCTATTACTTTAGGGAAGGAAGAAGGAACAGCTGCTAATCTGACACCGCAAAGAGAATGCATCCAGTCTCGTCGGTATTACTTCACATGTACTTCAATAATTGCCTGATTTGAACCCTTGTAGGCTCGACTGTGAGGCACGTCATAACCAACCAGCCACATATGAAACATATAATCAATAACTCTGCTAAGTAGATGAGTTCAACATTGAACTAATAAACAACACACGAATAAAATTAGGCTAGACGTTATGAAAACAAAGAAGGCGCTCTCGGAAAACATGTTGCAGCCTCAATTAATAAAAACATCTCAGGAAATTGGGAACTAATTGTTATAGACAAGAGTCACATCTGCGTTGTTTTTCTAATGATTAAAAAATTGTCCCATTAGTATCAGATGACGCAGTTAATTATGTTATATCAAATGAGTATTTGGTGACGAGGTTATTTAGAGAAGCAGGGTCAATGTCTGGTAAGGTCAGGGTCTGTGTACAATTTTTAAAAAAAGCGCTTTTTGCAAAAAAATTAATTAATTAAAAAGGGTGCTACACGTTGTAACGAATAAGTCAGTCATTCACCCGGCGACCAGCAGACATGGGTGTGAGTTAACTGGTTATTCATGGGTTGAATTGAACAAATTATTCCCGTTGTTCACCCATACGCAAGAATGTAGGGAGCCACTGTTCATTCTCTGGAAAGGTGAAGATATGGAGCATTAGTTACTGAGCACGTGTGGTAGGCGACAGAAAATTCTGGTAAATCACTGGCTAGGCCAGCTGAGCAGTAATGTTTCTGGTCAATCACGTTTTTAGGCAGATGAGCACTTATATTTCTGGTCAATCATTAGTTAGGTAACTGAGCACTTAAGGGACAACAGTAAGATATTACACTGAATCATATTTCATATCGTTTACCTTTGCCATTTAGTCAGGTGCAACGACCTGTTTTTCTGAATGTGAAATCCTTATATCATCATCATCATCAAGTGCCGTCTCCGCAACGAAGGTTGGCTGCAACGTATCTCCAACATCTCCTGTCTCTTGTCTTGGTGGTGCACTCTGCTAGACTGTAACCTGTCCATCGTGTAATGTTACTCTCCCACTTGTATCTCTGCCTACCTCTTGCTCGCTTCCCTTTGACTTTACACTCAAGTAAAGTCTTCAATAGGGTGTCATGTCTTTTAATGTGTCCAAAGTATTTTATTTGCCTGATCTTTATTTCTCTTAGTAGTTCTTTCTTCATATTAAGTGTTTTTAGCACCTCTTTATTTGTTTTCTTCTCTTTCCATGAAATCCTTATAACGAAGTCATTAATCTGTGTGAAGTATTGAAAATAGGCAAGTACATGCTTCAGTTTAGATTGTTCTACCTATGGTATACGTTCCAGGTTAGATGGTTCAACATATGGTATACGTTCCAGGTTAGATGGTTCAATATATGGTATCGTTCCAGGTTAGATGGTTCAATATATGGTATACGTTCCAGGTTAGATGGTTCAACATATGGTATACGTTCCAGGTTAGATGGTTCAACATATGGTATACGTTCCAGGTTAGATGGTTCAACATATGGTATACGTTCCAGGTTAGATGGTTCAACATATGGTATACGTTCCAGGTTAGATGGTTCAATATATGGTATACGTTCCAGGTTAGATGGTTCAACATATGGTATACGTTCCAGGTTAGATGGTTCAACATATGGTATACGTTCCAGGTTAGATGGTTCAACATATGGTATACGTTCCAGGTTAGATGGTTCAACATATGGTATACGTTCCAGGTTAGATGGTTCAACATATGGTATACGTTCCAGGTTAGATGGTTCAACATATGGTATACGTTCCAGGTTAGATGGTTCAATATATGGTATACGTTCCAGGTTAGATGGTTCAACATATGGTATACGTTCCAGGTTAGATGGTTCAATATATGGTATATGCTCCGGGTTAAATTATTCTACCTATGGTATATGCCTCATGTTTGATTATTCTACCTAGGATTTATGTTCCAGGTCAGATAGATTCTACCTATGGTATGTGTTCAGAGATGCAGTTAAGAGATCCAGCCAATGGAGCCGGTGACATCAGCTCTCCCTTCGCTGGCGACGCAATCACCAACAGACAGTGATTCTAACAGACTCTCAAAGTATGCTGCGCAAAATAGAAAAGTGTATGGTGAGAACTGAATGAAACACTCTTCTTAACAACGCACATAGTATTACTACTGTCTAGGTCATGCTGGGGTCAGTGGAAACGAAAGAGCCGATGTGTCGGCTGGTAAAGCCGTGGTGAATAGCACTGAAATAGGGAGAAGAGACAGGTTTGAATTAATTAAAATATAGATACCCTACGAACAAGACAAGGACGAGGCCGAACAAGACGAGGACGAGGCCGAACAAGACAATTCACATGTTCAGAGAATGGTAGAAATGGGAGGTACTAGAGTTGACGGGAGAAAGTGCTCCCTCTCCCGAAAGATCAGAATAACTGTCTCAATAAGGATTCACGATACGCTTCCATTACTAACCAAATATTGGAGAGTCTGATCGTATGAAGATGCATTATATAGTCTAAAGGTATCTGGGATTAATTTATACAGAGCGATCTAGTGTTATTCCTGAAACTTCAATTGTAACGTTGATCGTACACTCAAGCCTTTTGGACTCAATTCCGACCACTCTTATGTCTAGTACTGGTTTGGTGTGGTCTTTGTCTTTATTCTTTTTGTTCCGTCATTTACTCATCTTTTTTTTCGTTTCGTTTCCACATATATTTACGTTTTTATGTACTTTCTGACGTTCCGGCATATCATTTCCATATTTCCGTTGGACGTTGTGATACTTTTTCTATTCGTCGTCTTTTAATGTTTTGTTTGTGTCTTGATAAAGACCTTTTGGTTGAAAAGTTGAATATGATTTGTGGATTGTAATTTTTATGATTTCTTGTGTGCTCATCATTGCCCATCATTACGCACTAGTTTTAGATATAGTCTATGGTGTCCCATTGAGACGATATATAAACCTGTGTTTTACGTAAGTCTAATTGTTGTTACGTTTCACGCAGTTACCTTGTATTGATCGTAACCAACAGAGTTAGTGCTGACTGCTACACGAGATTGCTTGCCGGACAAGATGATGTGGCTGACACACACTGTTTGAGAATCGCACATTAAGAAGCGCGTCTCAGTCTGAAGCTGAAATGTTATTGTATTTCATTTTCACTATTATATTTCAGTGCAATATGGGAAATATAATAGTTAAAATGTATTGCATTTCAGCTTCAGACTGAGACGAGATTCTTGATGTGATTTTCATGTGAGATGAAGTGCTTGAGGAAAGCTGATGTGGTCACCAAGCTTGATAGATTGCGAAATGAACATGTCAGGGAAAGAATAGGTATAATATCTTGTACAGAGTACATAGAGAGAACATATCAAGTGCTTTGGCCACATTATGAGAATGCATCATGTAAAGTTACCCGTACAAGCATATAACCAAATGATATCAGGGTACAAAGACAGAGGAAGACCACGGAAAAGATGAATAGAAAACGTCAGGGACATTCTGAACAGACACGGTCATAGCACAGCCGAGGCCACACATCTGGCGATAGAACGCAAGCTCGAGTTCCAATCACCCCTACGCTTAACGGCAAGAGTGGATCACAAACCACCTGGGGAAAGACAATATACAATTTCCCATATATATATATATATCTATATGGGATCAGTAGAAGACAGAACCGCTACGGCGGAGTACTATGTCTTGTATGAATAGATTTCTGCCAACAACAACATCAACATCAGCAACAAAAACAACATCAATAACAACAACACCAACAACATCATCAACAGCAGCAGCAGCAACAACAACAAAATCAATAGCAGCAACAACTACAACAACATCAACATCAGCAACAAAAACAACAACATCAATAACAACAACATCAACAACATTATCAACAACAACATCAACAGCAGCAGCAACAACAACAACAAAATCAATAGCAGCAACAACTACAACAACATCAATATCAGCAACAAAAACAACAACATCAATAACAACAACATCAACAACATTATCAACAACAACATCAACAGCAACAGCAACACCAACATTAACATCAACAACAACATCATCAACAACATCAAACACACACAAATATCAACAGCATCAACAAAAACAACAACACCAGTAGCAGCTGCAACAACAAAATCAACAGCAGCAACCACTACAACAACATCATCACCAACAACAATATCAACAGCAACATTAACATCAAAAGCATCAACAACAACATCAACATCAGTAACAACTAAAATCTCAAGAACAGCAACAACAATAAGAACAGCAACAACAATAACAACATCAACAAACGTATCTACAAACTTTCTATCTCGTTTGATTTCCTACTCAGCTGTTAATCATTCTGTGTATTCATTTTGAATTTTATTTCGTTTGCTGTTGAATGCGTCTTTTTGAGATGTTAATTTTTGATCATTTATATATGATGTGTGAAGGTGGTGTTTCACAGTCAACATTTCTATTATTTTATTACTATTCTCATCAAATGTGTCGTTTTGTTTCTTGATAGACTGTCCTAGGTTTTCCGTAGCAGTGTCGCAAATTTGTTTGCTCAAATATGTCCAGTTTGTTTCACATCTTGCCGATCTAGAAGTGCTGATTGCAAATATTCGTCTAAAATAGAAGTTAGGGACTAATGTGTGCGTACATTTGATAGTTTTCTGACATTGTTTCTTCGCATTGCTTCCCCGTGGGCATCGAGCACGTTGGATGTGAATATTTAGTATTTATACAATACGGCGTTAGTCATTGAAGCAATCTGCACCGCACTTGGATTTTATCATTCGAATATCCTGGCAATCCTTTTTTTCCACAAATACATTATCTATAAGATGCCATTGTCTTGATCGTAGGTGCATCCAGGAGGTCCGGTCATGTTGGAAGTTGAAACATGGTGTTAGTAATGAGGAGGTTGTGTTCGCCATATGTTTGTAGATGACGAAATGATATTGCATTGGTCCACTCAATATTTCCAGATTACACCATTCCAGGAGATATTATCTGTACCCACCCCTTGCATTAAAATCTCCAAGTAATATGAGAATGTCATACTTTGAATCTACAGTTATGGCTGCTTGTAGCTCATCATAGAACTTATCTTTAACTTCTCGATTTGTCATGATTGTAGTTCATTATGAACTTATCTTTAACTTCTCGATTTGTCATGATTGTAGTTCATTATGAACTTAATTTTAACTTCTATATTTGTCATGATTGTAGTTCATTATGAACTTATCTTTAACTTCTCGATTTGTCATGATTGTAGTTCATTATGAACTTATCTTTAACTTCTCGATTTGTCATGATTGTAGTTCATTATGAACTTATTTTTAACTTCTATATTTGTCATGATTGTAGCTCATCATAAAGCTTATCTTAACTTCTGGATTTTTTATCGTTGCCCAATACGCACTGATAACAATTGAATATATCTTCATGAAGAAATCACTGGACGATTATAATAAACATGACCAGTCTATCTGCTGTGACTACAGACAAATTATACAAGAGACATTGCAATACAATAAACCAGCCGACAATATAACACTAATGCGGGACAGACATGAATTATCGACAGACATTATTAGCACACCTGCAACATGTATCTTGCCTCCATGCACATAACAGCATAAATAACACACATAAAATTAACACGTGCTTTATTTTATCAACAAAATTAACTGTTTAAAAATCAGCAATGACAGCCACTATACCTCATAAACTACACGCATAAACCTCAGTATTCCTACTACTTTTAAAATTTATGTTAAAACTATACTGTTTTTCAGGTATAGACGTCGGCAATGAATGCCAGCATATCTCATAAATGACTCTTATAAACCACAGTACTACTTTGTAACATGGTAAAAGTATGCCCCATGGCAACAACCTGCCGTCGGGGATCACGATAACACTTCATGTAATAAGCCGCAGCAACTATTAGATGGTGTGGCCAGTTCTCTTCCTTGCTGTCTTTACCTCCCCCAATTCATGCGTCAGGTACTCATTTACAGCTGAGTCGAGTGAAGGAGTGGTCGTGTCAATTCAGAAATCACAACCCGGATTTTTATTTTTGTCCGGATGTGGTTTCGAACCTGGCACGCTGTAACCCGGTGATATCAAGCAAGCTCAATATCAACGAGGTTACCGTGCTCCACTATATTTTAAATTCATGTTAGCCGCCGAAGATGGATCTGTCAGGCCATAGGCGCAAATAAAAAGGATTTCAAAAATGACACAACGCATTTCTATTGACTACATCATGCTGGAAATCTTGTAGGACCATGGTCCTGCTACAAGAGATCTCCAACGGGAGTTTGAGAATGAACGCTGAAGACGAGGAAGAAAATTCATGTTAAAATTATCATGTTATTCAGGTATAGAAGTACAATGTCAGGAATCAGGATTGTACTATTGTACTATATACGTTGTACTACATGTCTCAGACGAATACATTTCTCACTATGGGTATAGTTGATTGATGTAAAGCTCTTGAATAATTCTTCAGGTCTCGTACGGATCCTTCTTCTTCGTCTTCTTCTTCAGCGTTCATTCTCAAACTCCCACTGGAACTCTCTTGTAGTAGAATAATGATCCTACTAGATTTCCAGCAGGATGTAGTCCAGAAAATGGAAATGCGTTGTTTTGCAATATTATTTGTGCCAATGGCCTGACACATCCGTCTTCGGTGGAGTACGGACCCTAATCTTTTATTATTTGGTAAATTCATTCCCAGCTCAAATAAAAACATTGGTTGTAGTTCACATCTTTGGAATATTAATAGCTGAGGATGACAGAAGGTCTGTTCCAACTAACGCCCCGTGTTGTCTGTACAATAGAGGATGACAGAAGGTCTGTTCCAACTAACGCCCCGTGTTGTCTGTACAGAAGGGGCTGACAGAAGGTCTGTTCCAACTAACGCCCCGTGTTGTCTGTACAATAGAGGATGACAAGGTCTGTTCCAACTAAAGCCCCTGTGTTGTCTGTACAGTAGAGGTTGACAGAAGGTCTGTTCAAACTAACGCCCCCGTGTTGCCTGTACCCGAAAGGGGGGCAAATAATAGCAACACTGTTTACCTTCCGTGCATGTAGCAAGAGACGATTAAAAAGGTTATGGGGTGGACTTGACTGGCCCATCCCATATAGGGTCACAGTAACCCAGAAGCAATGCTCAAGTCGTATGTACCGGGCACAGATAACACAGTAAAACTATAAACCAAGACAAAATGCAATCCGTTCTCCAGACCACATCCTTCTAATCTGCAGGAGTTTAAAATTTCAAATTCACACAATTAACTGGTGTATACAAACAGTTCTATTGACATCAACTTTTGTCACACTCCCCGACCCCGTGTCAATCTTTTAAGACCCACCCCCATTCTAATCGCTGACGTAATTTATGGATAGTTCCCTCTTCCTTAAAGAAAACATTCATTTACCTATGGAACATGTCTATAAATGAGCTTCATGTACACATGACCCGTCTCCATGACAACTTGTGTACACGTTTGTCATTGTCACATTAAACATCCTGCAGTTCAATGTCTACATTCTAGTATCTCTGTGATAATTACACTGTTTTTACAGTTTGTATTATTTGTCCAATGCGTGTTTTGAATGACCTTACGGTTGAAACGTTGAAAATGTCTTGTATATTGTTATTTGTATGTTTTTGTATATACACCGCATAGTCCGATAGTGTGTTGGCCATCGTACAACTACAAAAAACGTGTGTTCTACGTGACACCTGTCATTAACACATGTAACATAGATTACCTTCATGTACACATGGAACATAGATTACCTTCATTTACACATGGATCATAGATTACCTTCAGTAACACATGGAACATAGATTACCGTCATTTACATGTGGAACTTAGATTACCTTCATTTACATATGGAACATAAATTACTTCATTTACACATGGAACACAGATTACCCTCATGTACACATAAGATGTAATCTGTATGCACTAACACCTTGCACAGAAAATCTGACAATTATGCCAGATCATCGCATGCCACAGAAACTTCTCTATCGTGAGTTGCTGAAGGACGTACGTTCTCAAGGTGACTAAAAGAAGCGCTAACAGGGCCTGTTAACCTCAATGAAAGCTTTTGAAATAGGCAGAACATGGTAAGAACACCAAATGATACAAACTACAACACAGACCAAAGTCAATCAGGCAAAAAAGAAATGAAGCTATAACACAATTGACATATATACGTAAACACTGGCTGTTTATAAATTCATTGATAGTCGATAGCTGGAAAGAGGGTTGCCAGATAGTTTAAACAGTTTATGGCCAAATAATAGTTAAGATATAGCCAACAAATTGTCAAATTGCTAAATTGTGTACAGACAATACTGAAAACTTAATCAAACATGCTTTATTCAGTGTTATTAAAGTTTATTTATAGTAAATAAATGTAGGACACAAATGGGCGCAATAGTGCAAATTCAGGGATTCTCGTGTGCAATGGGATCAGTGTCTACGTATGTTAGTTGCTGGGGTCTGATAGGGTTTAATTGGATAATTGACATGATTAGCATGTCCTGTAAAAAAAACAGAACGATAAGGGAATTATTTCTCCTGCAGAGTTTGTTTATATTGTTATTGTCGGTTGGTCATGTTTGTTTGTTTTGTGTTCGCTCCATTGTAACCATCACGGGTGTCCGTGCGATTTCCGCCGCGAGCGTGATTACGTTGTGCCACCGTTATGCGCCTTGTAGGCCTAGCACATCCGATTTCGGCATGCCTTGACAATTCGGGTGGGCTACCCTTAGCCTGTGACAGCCTGTATATCTGTCTCTAGGCACGCGTAGTGGAGACTCTTCACCCAGACGATTTTTTGCTCTCGTCTGACTCGTACGAGGTGTTCCACTATCTCTGAACTTGCTTCGTGTAATTGGACGTGCTGTGCCTGTGCCCATTGGGTACTGAACCGTTTCTCATCCGTGAGCCTGGTTCCTTAAGGGGAAGAACTAAACAGAGGAGTTGGGCCCTGGCTCTTTCGCCCTCTTAGCCGAGGTGTCATTCACCGACATCGTGTACCCCTTGTCCAAGTTCGAGTCTCACACCACGCGTTTGAGAGCAAGGCGTTCTCAATCTGATCGTCCTTGTGCCAATAGCGCCTGGGCCAATCAGGTACTGAACCCTTTCTCTCTTCAAGTGTATTTCCGGTGTAGGAAAACCTGACAGTAGAATTGGGCCAGGGCTAAATCGTTGTCCCTTTTGTGCTTGAGCCCATCGGGTACGGAATCCTTTCTCTCTGCAAGTGTAGCGCTGTTCTGCACTTTCATTGTTTCATTGTACTCGGTATGAAATCTATTTTTCTCTCGCCATGCATCTACCTTTACGTGCATTTTAAATTGGCCGCCCCTCCAATGTTCGGACTAGACTGACTAGCTTCACTGTATGTCGACAGTGTCGCTATATGTGGTGATGCTGGTGGTGACGGAGCTATTGCCTGTCTCTTGTGCAGTCAAATCTCTTTCCATCTGCTACCTCCACATTCTCGACACGATCCCCAAATGATTTGGCCAGAATCAGCTCGAGCTGCTGTATTTCTGTTTCCAGGGTGCACCGTGTGGAGGTACATTTGGGATCTTGGTTATCTGCTAACCCTGGGTCCTCCTAGAGCAATGCGTTCCCTTTGCACCCCGGTTGGTCATGTCATTTAACACAATATTTTTCGACCAGTCAGCCAATTTGCCCATCTAGTCAGCCAGATTTTCCTGGTTTATTTCTGAGAATCTGTTTGACTGTTCCCATACTACAAGGTCTTTGCTTTTGTTGTTTTAAGAAGCCTCATTTTGCAAGTCTGTCTGCTATTTCATTTCCTGCAAGACCGCTATGTCCAGGGATCACTTTAGGAACACTGACTGTTCCTGAATGGATTTGTAGATATATGAATGTGTGGATATATGGATATGTGGATATACAACTGTGTACAGCTCACACTAGGCTGTGAATATTTTGATTATCAAATGGGGTGTGATTTAGTGCCTCCAGCGCTAAAGGAAAATGAGTAAAAACAGACATTGAGTCTGTAAAATGATTATGTCTGATGGTTTTGTTCCAAAAGAGAAAGCTATTTGTATCCTAAACAAATGACTCTCTTGATGGTATCGATCTCTGCGTCATAGTTTAAGCAATTTTCCACACAAGAGTCACAGAACCATCGTGGTAAGGTACAAAAATGTCATATCCTGCAAAATTAGTGGTCTTAAAAGCCAATCCACCTGTGTATGTCTTGATATCCCATGATGGGTACCTGCTTATGGTTACTGGAGTAGATGTCGTCAAGATTGTTGGCAATGTTCCCTTATTGACTGTGATATCTATCATTTCATTAATTTAAACCAAAAAGAAAACGCTATCTAAAAGTAAACAAATTTTAAAATTTAGCAACGATACACAAATGACAAAATTATAAAGCGTATCCTATTTGATTTACATTAAACAAAATTGACGAATTTTTTTTGGGTTGAAATTTTAACAATGAAATGGCTAATATGGCAACCTTGATTGATATTAAAGAATCAACCTTGGCAACCTTGATATGACAAACTTGTTATAATCATTGAAACCAAGTGTCGAACGAGATATTCTAAACATGCACACCCACAAACATGGTTACCCTGTTTCATCATCCTGCTGGCGAGACCTTGTCACACGGTGTCACATCAGATGGAATGCACACGATATTAATATCCTCACACACGTGTCATAGATGACATAGCGAAGATTACTGTTATCCAGTACTTTTGTACATGTCTTTTAGTTTCTGGTTCGCGTTATTGTTATCCTACACTGTGATACATTCATGTAAGGTTTATTCGCCAGGTTATGACTCCTACACTGTGATACATTTATGTAAGTTTATAATACCGGGTTTTGACTATCCTGCACTGTAATACATTTATATAAGATTCCTGCAGATAGTTATGACTATACTACACTGTAATATATGTATGTAAGCTTCTAGCACCAAATTATGACTGTCCTGTACTGTAATATATGTATGTAAGCTTCTAGCACCAAGTTATGACTACCTACACTGTAATATATGTATGTAAGCTTCTAGCACCAAGTTATGACTGTCCTGTACAGTAATATATTTATGTAAGCTTCTAGCACCAAGTTATGACTGTCCTGTACTGTAATATATTTATGTAAGCTTCTAGCACCAAGTTATGGCTGTACTGTAATATATTTATGTAAGCTTCTGGTACCAAGTTATGATTATTATACACTGTGATAAATTCATGTAAGGTTATATCACCAAGTTATGACTGTCCTGCACTGTGATAATGTATGTACGGTAACTCCAAGTTGCGATTATCCAGCACAATAATACATTTATGTAATATTCTACCACAAAGTTATGATTAACCTGCACTGTGATATATTCATGTAAAGTACCAACTTCAAATTATGATTACATTACACACAAATCACATTACACTGTGATACATGTATGTACAGTAGCACTCCAGTGTAGATGTCCTGTATTATAATAAGCGGATAGTGGATTTAATTACATTTTGTCTACAAGAACAGATAGCTAATTCAACACAACAGCACGCGTGTGTAGCATTGTATTCACGTTCTACTGTCGTATCCTGCTTTACTTCCGGCGCTGTGGCTAACCGGTAGTGAGGGAGTTTCTCAGTCATAACCTACCGGATTCAAGTCAATTGCAAGACCATTCAGTCAGGAAACATGATCGTTAAGAAAGCAATGTCAGTTGTCAACTGTACTTTTTTCCTAGAAAGTAACGACATTCTTAATCAGAATTGATCGTGGTGTCCAGAACATGACACTAAGACGAAGATACACGCAGAAAATGAAACTAAGACCAAGATACACGCAGAAAATGATACTAAGACCAAGATACACGCAGAAAATGAAACTAAGACCAAGATACACGCAGAAAATGATACTAAGACCAAGATACACGCAGAAAATGAAACTAAGACCAAGATACACGCAGAAAATGAAACTAAGACCAAGATACACGCAGAAAATGATACTAAGACCATGATACACGCAGAAAATGATACTAAGACCATGATACACGCAGGAAAAAAGGAGTGGTAACGCCGTATAGCACATTGGATGATGTCATCTATTTATTTATCTTTTATTTGCTAGGCTGCCCATGAGTTAGGTCAACATTGTGTTGCAAATTTGTGTTCCCTTCTTCTCATACAAGTCAATAAACTGTTAAATACTCAGGGATATCCCCAACCTAGTTAATTATGTGAAACACTTTTTACACCCAACTTCATTAGATAAACATTTTACACCCACCTTCATTAGATAAACATTTTACACCCACCTTCATTAGATGAACATTTTACACCAAATTTACTACATAACCGTTTTACACCCACCTTCATTAAATACACTATTTTTGTTATAGATTTTTTCAGTTATTATGGAAAAAAAATCCGTTTTAAACATATTAATTGGAATAAACGTCAACTTTTTTTTAAAGCTCCCCCCCCCCCTTTTGTCAACAACTGTCAAATATTTCAGAGCACTCCCCCCCCCCCCCCCTTCTACCTCCGACCCCTAATTATTGACGTAATTTATGAACATCCCCTTTCTCTGCTTTTCCTCTACATCGTTGAGAATTGAATAATCATTGGGGTTCGGGATATGCAGTAACATTGTACCGCATCAGAACTTGTTGGTAACTCCTTCAATCCATCTTTATCTTGTCTACTTCTGCCTCTTCTTTCTATTCTCATGTTGGTGTCAGCATTAAAGAGATGAAAGACGTCAACAATTCACGTCATTGTATTCCGGTTTCCTCGTGTGCCCTCTGTCCTTCTAGACACAGCAAAAGTGTCAGTATTAAAGAGATGAAAGACGTCAACAAATCACGTCATTGTATTCCGGTTTCCTAGTGTGCCCTCTGTCCTTCTAGACAAAGCAAAAGTGTCAGCATTAAAGAGATGAAAGACGTAAAAAAATTCACCTCATTGCATTCCGGTTTCCTCGTGTGCCCTCTGTCCTTCTAGACACAGCAAAAGTGTCAGCATTAAAGAGATGAAAGACGTCAACAATTCACCTCATTGTATTCCGGTTTCCTCGTGTGCCCTCTGTCCTTCTAGACACAGCAAAAGTGTCAGCATTAAAGAGATGAAAGACGTCAACAATTCACGTCATTGTATTCCGGTTTCCTAGTGTGCCCTCTGTCCTTCTAGACAAAGCAAAAGTGTCAGCATTAAAGAGATGAAAGACGTAAAAAATTCACGTCATTGCATTCTGGTTTCCTCGTGTGCCCTCTGTCCTTCTAAACAAAGCAAACCGTAGATAGCCAAGAGTATCGCCCACAGCACGTAACTATGCCCCTTTAAACAGAAACGATCAGTTATTTCCGAAATCATACACTTTGTGAGACAGCAGACCTGGCCAATTGATAATGACTTAAGGCAAAAGTTATGGCACAGCCGCTCTGACATGGAGAAGACAGTAAACTTCGTCTTGACGACAGGCCTGACAATATAGCATGACCACAGATGCTGAACGTTGAAGAAGAAGAAGATACACTTTGTGACCATGACTTCACGAGCTGGGATCGAACCCATGACCTATTGAACGAATGAGTACTCCAGGGGGGAATTAAATAAATACAGATTATTGTACGCAACTTAAAAAAGTATTAAAGATATTTACAGCTCATGTATAATATTTCTTAATCGCTCGCAATTCCTGGGGTTCTCAAACAAACAGACAATAAAGCGCCCCTTAATCTTCACTAACATTCACAGAAATCTATAACACGATTCACGGACGAACGAGCCGTGTAATTTTTGGGGACTGAAAGGAATAATGAAATACAGCATAGCCTCTCCTCCAGCTGCTACCAATGAATATGAAAACATACGAATGCAATAAAATGCAGTAATTAACTTATTTGAGGTCACCAAAAATACAAGGAATGTCTTGGCGTGTTAAAGTACTTGAAATCTCCTTTCAAAACTTTAAAATGATTTCTAATCGTTCGAAAAACACATGGTAAACATTTGTGACAAACATCCAGATTAAGAGATTTGCCCCTATTATTCAACAACAAACCCAGTCTTAGAAGAAACGATTGAAAGAGAGA
This sequence comes from Meghimatium bilineatum, assembly GCA_034231615.1. NCBI lineage: Eukaryota > Metazoa > Mollusca > Gastropoda > Stylommatophora > Philomycidae > Meghimatium > Meghimatium bilineatum. Next base: position 10,136,012 of record CM067309.1, on the reverse strand, counting down.
TTTTATAATTTCGTTTATAAAATAAATATAAAGAATATTTGTTTAACAAAAACACAACAAAATTCAAATGAAAATTAAAACTCATTCCGCTACAAGATTTAATACTTTTTATAATTACACAAACATCCATCTTCAATGATGTTGATTTTGTTTCTTAACGTTGATGAAATTCGGGATAATCTTCTGTTTTTAATCTCATCACTTGGAAGAATTGGCCAAGTTTTTAATTCTGTTTTAAATACTCATTGACCTTGACATCTTATATCAAGTGCTACAGCGCGCATTGGACTTGACATCAGATATGAATTATTCCAGAAACGTGGCTGCGGCGGAGCAATAACGGGTTTTCTAGCTAAATTAATTAATGAGTAGTTTTTTCTCGTTACTTTTCTTGATTATTCCTGTGTTCTCGGTTGGCCAATAGTTATATACTTGAAATCCCATGCTAAAAATAGACAAGGCTACCCCCAAGTATATAAATAGTAACCAATAAAAACGCGGCAATAATTAAAAAAACGTACCGAATGAAGGCCTGTTTATATTTAGCAGCTATGTCTTCTATATTTGCCGACAGTCACGTCAGAACCCATTGTGGAAGGGGGGGGTGGCTACTGTTATGATCTTTATCCATTGGAATGGGACATAGGTGTCAGTGTTATCCAGACATTGGAATACGTGTCCGTATTATCCATACATTGGGATACGTGTCCGTGTTATCCAGACATTGGAATACGTGACCGTATTATCCAGATATTGGAATACGTGTCCGTATTATCCAGAAATTGGAATACGTGTCTGTGTTATCCAGACATTGGAATACGTGTCTGTGTTATCCAGACATTGGAATACGTGTCTGTGTTATCCATTCATTGCTCAATATATTCTATTTTCTGTGAATAGATAAAACAGATCTATTCACGAATAACGTGGCGCATGTTTGTAATTCCCATCAATTGCTGATGTCCTCATAATACAACCAGACGTACACAGTGGATATAGCAACTACTGAAGACGTACACAGTGGATATAGCAACTTCTGAAGACGTACACAGTGGATATAGCAACTTCTGAAGACGTACACAGTGGATATAGCAACTACTGAAGACATACACAGTGGATATAGCAACTTCTGAAGACGTACACAGTGGATATAGCAACTTCTGAAGACGTACACAGTGGATATAGCAACTTCTGAAGACGTACACAGTGGATATAGCAACTTCTGAAGACGTACACAGTGGATATAGCACACTCTGAAGACTTATTATTAATGTACATATACATCTTTAGTATACAATCCTATGTGCACATTAAATGTTCAATCATTGATCGTCTACAATATAAATCATATTGGTTAATGGGAAATCAACCATTTAAAAATGACGGACTTTATTATTCTCTAGAGTTTCATTGACTGCAACACAAAGTACAATCAGAATGATTAATTAAAATCACGGCGTTAGTCAAATGTGCTCAAGTGCTACTTTCAAATGTGCTCCAGTGCTACTTTCAAATGTGCTCCAGTGCTGCTTTCAAATGTGCTCCAGTGCTACTTTCAAATATGATCATGTGCTACTTTCAAATATGCTCATCTGCTACTTTCAATTGTGCTCGTGTGCTATTTTCAAATGTGCTCCGTTGCTACATTCAAATGTTCCCCAGTGCTACTTTCCATTGTGCTCCAGTGCTACTTTCAACTCTGTTCCTGTACTACTTTCAAGTGATATGAATGGATTGGAACAACTAATCAAAACCACACAAAAATACAGCGAATTACAAAACTTATATTTAAACGCGAAAAAACAAATCATGTCAATAGATATAACAACACAACAACTAAAAATCAGAATAGACAATACCGAGATAGAGTGTGTGGATACATTCGAATACTTAGAAGTGAACATCAACGTTATAGGAAACTGCATGACAGAGATAAAGAAAAGATTGGCAATGGCATATTGTAAAATAACACGTTTGAAAAACATATGGGAAAACAAAAGAATAGAAACAAAACTGCTAATGCTAGGAACGTTTATTTTTTCCGGTTGCACCATACGGTTGTGAAACATAGAACCTAAGTAAAACAGCGGCAAAGAAGATCAACGCCTTAGAGATGAAATGTTACGGAAAGATATTTCGAATATCAGGGAAGGAAAACAATAGAAACTCATTGAAGTGGCTAGAGTGTCGGTTACTAAACACAATAGCGAAAAGACAGCTATAACCTGCCATACGTAAACATAAAGAAGAGTCACAAGATCATGTGTGATGGGAGTTCCAATCTTTAAAGTATGAAAGTGACATAATACAACCATAATTGAAATCTGGTGTATTAAAAGGCACAAATATCGCATCCAAGCTTTAAACCAAGACACACATTATTCCGTTCTTCAAACTAAGATGTCAACTCCAAGACAATACGACAGCAGCACCCGCGCAGTACAGCAAGAAACATGAGATCAACTCTGAAGTAATACGACAGCAGTATCGCACCAAAATGACATGAACCTTGAAACAATGCGACACGGCAGTACTGCACTAACATGACATCAACCCTACACCAACATCTTAGCGGTCCTGTAGCATGAATCCAACATGACAGCAACCCTGAACCAAAACGATAGCATCTCTTCACAAACATGACAGCAACCCTGAACCAAAACGATAGCATCTCTTCACAAACATGACAGCAACCTTCCACCAAAATGACAACAACCTTCCACCAACATGACAACAACCTTCCGCCAACATGACAACAACCTTCCAACATGACAACAACCTTCCACCAACATGATAGCAACTTTCCACCATCATGACAACAACCCTCCACCAACATGACAGCAACCCTCCACCAACATGATAGCACCTTTCCACCAACATGACAGCAACCCTCCACCAACATGATAGCAACTTTCCACAAACATGACGGCAACCCTCCACCAGCATGATAGCAACCCTCTACCAACATGATAGCAACCCTCCACCAACATGATAGTAACCCTCCACCAATATGACATCAACTTTCCACCACTATGAGCAGGGACGGTCTTAGGCCATTGCAACCTATGCGGCCGCATTGGGCCCCGCACTTCATAGGCCCATAAATTCATATTAGAATTTATTTTATTATCCTCTTCACTACCCAGAATGGGTCCCGCGCAATCTATTTCGCATTGGGCCCCTCAATTGTTAGGGCCGGCCCTGAATATGACAGCAACCTTCCACCAACATGACAGCAACCTTCCACCAACATGACAGCAACCTTCCACCAACATGACAGCAACCTTCCACCAACATGACAGCAACCCTGAATAACACAACAAACGCTCTACATTAACATGACAACAACCTACCAGCAACATGCCAGCAAGCAACCGTGCACCAACGTGACAACAACCTACCAGCAACATGCCAGCAAGCAACCGTGCACCAACGTGACAACAACCTTCCACCAACATGCCAGCAAGCAACCGTGCACCAACGTGACAACAACCTACCAGCAACATGCCAGCAAGCAACCGTGCACCAACGTGACAACAACCTTCCACCAACATGCCAGCAAGCAACCGTAAACCAACGTGACAACAACCTACCAGCAACATGCCAGCAAGCAACCGTGCACCAATATGACAACAACCGTCCACCAACATGCCAGCAAGCAACCGTGCACCAATATGAAAGTATCAAGAAACCAACATGAAATTAACCATGCAAATATAATTAAATAAACAAAGTATCACAGGATATTCGACAATGTGGGAGAGTTCCACGGTAAGAAAAACAAGAAGCAATAACTGGGATAATGTAATATTCGACAATGTGGGAGAGTGCCACAGTAAAAAAAACCTGGGAGAATGTAATACTGTTACTTGTGTAACTAATAATCAAAAATAATACATTTGGTGAAACTACCTATGTATTTGCATGTGATAGTTTTTTGTTTATTTCGTTAATGATTGTTACTGGAAAAAGGTCTCAGTTGGATCGTAACGTGGAAAAAAGATCCCAGTATGATCGTAACGTGGAAAAGAGGTGCCAGTTGAATCGTAACGTGGAGAAAAGGTCTTGTTCCTTTCTTTTTCGTTTACTTATCACATTTCATTTATTACTTGTTAATTATAAGTCAAACATGAAACACTATTACATTCCCCCAGTTATCGCATTAGCCGTGCACTTACTGAAGAACACATTATGTTCCAAACACTGCCACGTAATAGCCAACCCGTTGTATACAACATTAACTCATTATTAACTAATAGCTCATATACAGGAATAACATAAGAGTATTAACAGCACACAATGCCACGAGAATGAGGATATCGAAGTCTGTAGTATACACTTGCAAATCTATGACTGATGTCTAAACCTCAGATTTACATAACTCGTGATATCTTGAGTAATCATGGGATAGCGCACAAATTACGGGGGAATTATAGCGAACCATGATCGTTTCAACGATAGAGCACGTTCCCCGTAGTTGTTGTTCACATGAATCAGCTGATATATAAATATTTAGTAAACTATGCTTGCCACAGTTTATGCATAAACATCTATGTTTAAGGAATACTGTGTGAGAAATATTATATGATACATCCTCCGCCGAAGACGGATGTGTCGGGCCATTGGCGCAGATAAAACGGCGACACAACGCATTTCCATTCTCTGGATTACATCCTGCTGGAAATCTAGTAGACCATGTTCCTTCTAGATTCAACGGGAGTTTGAGAATGAACGCTGAAGAAGAAGAAGATATGATACATACAGAAATCGGATGTGTTAGGACACGTGTTTCAACAGTTTTCAAATATAGACCACGTTTTACAGAAGAAAAGTGATATGACAAGACATAAATAAAGTCTGTTATTCATGTACAAGAAAACATAGCGAAAATATATTCTCTAGAATAATACAGAACAATACAATTTTAATTGTATGTGGCTGCATGTTTACAAAGACATACAACTGCACACGATCGTACTAGTCGGCATATAATTCGTTGTACATACTGCGACAACTTCTTGTGATTCAGATTGTGAGTCACATCCATTATCCACGTGCAGCATAGATTATATTTCTTACATAACGGCAGTAACAATATCGTATGGAAAGACGGAAAGGTGACCTACTATTAACTCGACAAAAGCTTTAAATTTCGCGGCTGAGTTTTCGTTCATGACAACCTCATGTAATTCTCAAAATTAATATATTTATTGTATTGGTTTTAAAATGAAGAAGCGTTGAAAATAATTCATTAAAAGAAAATATTGGGCTCATATTGAAAATGTATAGCTTTTAAAACATTAAGACACCAACTAAAATTGAAAATTACTAAAATCAATGTTTTTAAACTAAATTCTCAGCCATGGCCTCAAAGAGAGCCCTTGAACGGGCGAGAAGAGAACCAGTTTCCGAAAAGAAATAGAGCAAATATAACAACAGCAGGCAGCGTTTCATATTTATTGGCTGAAATCACTACAGATATATCACGTGGTTAGAGTACAGTAAACATAATGTTAAAATAAAAACATAGAGATTCCATGCTAGTACGATACGATGTCAATGAACATGCGCAGCCACTTATGTTAGACTAAAGAACTCATAAAACGAGTTTTTTAGGGGTCGCGGGACTTTTAGTGCCCTTCTAGATCGTTCTTATGTAAAGTTATTAGACCACGTCGGCGAAAATTTCTATAAAATAAATTATTCGCTGCAGGTGGTCCAATATTGCACAAATCTATAAGTTGTATATGTTTACTTGTATCCACTTTACCTGTATCTCCTTTAATTGTGTCTATTTTACTTGTATCTTCTCTATTGTGTTTTAGATTTTGTCATGATAGAGTTTTTCAATTGATGTGCATGGTCAATTAGTGTCTTTTATCTTCTCTCTCTAGTGATCCATTTCAGATGTACATCTATTTCAAGACAAATTTTGAAAAAATTAACAATACTAACAGATTTGGAGCGTCGGTTTGTAAGACTTGATATGATTTGACTTGGGTACTGCTACAGCACATAGTTTTGTAAGACTTTGACATCATACTGCTACAGGATGGGCGGGGATCTCCATAGTGTAGTGGTTACGCTATTTACCTTGTGTTCATGAGGTCACGGGTTCGAATCCGGCTACAGAGAAGAAGCTACAGAGTTCTTCCGTTGAGAGGGGCGGAGTACATATGGGACAAGTTTTGTAAGAATTTGACATCATTCTGCTACAGAAGACAAGTTTTGTAAGACTTTGACATCATTCTGCTACAGAAGACAAGTTTTGTAAGACTTTGACATCATTCTGCTACAGAAGACAAGTTTTGTAAGACTTTGACATCATTCTGCTACAGAAGACAAGTTTTGTAAGACTTTGACATCATTCTGCTACAGAAGACAAGTTTTGTAAGACTTTGACATCATACTGTTACAGGAGACATGTTGTGTAAGACTTTGACATCATACTTCTAGAAACAAAAGAAGAACAATACTTCTTCTTCAGCATTCTTGCGCAAAGTCCCACTGGATCTCTCCTGTAGTAGGACAATGGTCCTACAAGATTTCCAGCAGTATTTTTATTTCCAAATGCGTTTTTCGCTGTTTTATTTGCGTTATTGGCTCGACACATTAGTTTTCGGTGAGAATTTGATGTTAGCTGACTTTGTGTGTTATGTTAATCTTGTCAGCTCAGCAAATCATGGCGAAGTTCATCAGTCAACGGATATCACACATTGCACAACATTTAGCGTGGGAGTATGGAAGATTGCATAACATTTAGCGTGGTAGTATGGAAGATTGCACAACATTTAGCGTGGGAGTATGGAAGATTGCATACAATTTAGCGTGGTAGTATGGAAGATTGCATAACATTTAGCATGGGAGTATGGAAGATAGAGAGCTGCAGGGAATTCAGATAACAAATTGTGTTAGGCGGAGAAACAACATCAACATATACCCAATCAGATAATCACACAGTAAACCGCATGCCAAGATACATCCAGACAACTAATCATACAGCAAATCTGATTTCAACATACACGACAACTAATCATACAGCAAACCTGATTTCAACATACACGACAACTAATCATACAGCAAACTTGATGTCACCATATACTCAGGGAGCTACTAACACAGCAAACCTGATGTCAACATATACACAGACAGGTAATCATACAGCAAACCTGATGTCAACATACATCTAGACAACTAATCATACAGCAAACCTGATGTCAACATACATCTAGACAACTAATCATACAGCAAACTTGATGTCACCATATACTCAGGGAGCTACTAACACAGCAAACCTGATGTCAACATATACACAGACAGGTAATCATACAGCAAACCAAATGTCAACATATACACAGACAGGTAATCATACAGCAAACCTGACGACTGAAAGTTTTTAAGTGAATTGGTAAGTTTTTCTAAATCGTACGTTCTATTTTCCTACATGGATGGTTATAGTTTGAACAACATCCACTCCACCCCCTCCCCCGGCTCTCCTTGTATATATTTGTATACATACATTACGCCAGCTATTTATTTAAGAATATTTTTATTGGGGGGGGGGTGTCTTAAATTAGGCAGTTAATGACAAGGTGTTATTGATGTAAAGAATACTGTACTTTAAACAATAAATTAATTTAATATGTTAAAATTATATTATTTGAAATTTGAATTTATCCATTAATTTTGTTTACATTGTTATGTTATGTTGTTCTGTCCCGACGGTTGGCTGTATATTAGCAAGTCTAATTTCATAACTAACAAATTGTATTTGAACTTTCTGCACGTAAAGTTACAGGTTTTGCGAAAGACGATCACCCGGTTTGATTTAATTTTGAAACTACTAATTGCAAGAAAAACAAAGAAATGTAGCTAATATATACACATCACATTCTGGCATCAACAAGATTGAATATCACTTTGAAGTTGTTAGGGTTAGGGTTAAGGTTAGGGTTAGGGTTAAGGTTAGGGTTTGTTGTACTAGTTGAGTCTCCTTGTTCGTACGAGAATACACTAATCGTGTAGTTGTCGCGATGACAAATTAGTAATTCTTATTCTTCTGAGTTCATTCTCAAACTCCCACTGGATCTCTTGTGGCAGGACAATGATCATAAGGGATCACCAGCAGGACGCAATACAAAGAATATAATTGCGTTATGTTGCAGTTTAATTTGCATTAGAGGTCAGACACATTCATCTTCGGTGAGAATAATTGGTGCAAGAACACAAGAAATATGGTTTCAATGGTCTACAAGATCTAGCCATAATCATAAAACCTAACCTCTGGCGAACTTTGTTCGTGCCCTGTTGAATGCTGAAAATTACCTCTCAACTCTGCAGGAATTCAAAGACCTCTTCGCATCGGCATGAAATGATTTCGGTCTCACTATTGTTACATCGTCCAGCTGTGTGGCGGCGTGGTAAAGAGCGAGTCTGTGACGGTCAAGGTATCAGAATCGAATCCCGCCACAGGCAAGTGAGCAACCAACCATTTCGAAAGCTATAGCAAACTACTGAAAGTATTTAGATTGCTTAGAGAAATGCTGGGTTGATGTCTACGTCCTGAATAGGATACGCTACAAAAAAATTGTTACATCAAAAACATTTGTAATGCACCAACCACCATCAGACGTCAGACGCCGAACTCTCAATTAAGTTCAAAGTTACAACAACAAAAACGAATCAGCAATGCAGAACATCGGTTGCACATCATCAAACACCACACAATCGACGAAAATGTCGCCCTACCGATTGCGAACGATAATGCAGCTTTATCAATCTTCATACGAAGGTCTCAATCTTGGTAACCAAATTGAAGGTCTACAACGCAATCGTTCTGCATTCGATTGTAAATGTAGCTGAATCTTTGATAGGCATCTTAATTCTTATCATATTACAACAGGTTTTCAAAGCCCGGATCGGACTCCCCACAAATATGAGAAGTTACAAACAAATAGTTAGTTAGTTAGTTAGTCGTCGGATCATCACCACTGCAAATTGGACACGTCCATAGTTGCTCCGATCTCTCCTTGAGTGTATCCGCCATTACACTTCTGCTGACAGTACGGGTCCTATGCTGGTTGACCATCATTCTTTTGCGCCATCCAAAATTTTCACTTCTAGCAACACCGCATTTAAATCCCTGATCTTTAATCCTAGCCATTGAAAAGGAATCATCATCCAGATTAGTCTCACTCTCGCGTGTTATATCTCTTAAGGATTTCAAAACGTCAGCGCGATCCATTGCCCCATCGCCGTGTGCCACAATCGCGCACGATGCCAGTTGATCCGCTCTTTCATTGCCTCGAACACCCACATGTCCCGGCACGAAAGTAAATGTAACTACAAACAAATAAACATAATTTTAACCTCTTCACTATCATGATCAGCTTCGTCCGTGAAGGAGCACCGTCATGAAAGTTAAAGGTAAGGTGAAAATTTGAAGTGAAATAATGGAAATCTGTGCGACATAACAGAAAATATGTCACGCATTGATTACTACACGCATTAATTACTACACGCATTAATTACTACACGCATTGATTACTACACGCATTGATTACTACACGCATTGATTACTACACGCATTGATTACTACACGCATTGATTACTACACACATTGATTACTACACGCATTGATTACTACATGCATTGATTACTACACGCATTGATTACTACAGGCATTGATTACTACACGCATTGATTACTACACGCATTGATTACTACACGCATTAATATGTTGATATTTTACAGCTATCTTGAATCAACGCACCATAATTGTGTCTATGCTGAACTCAAGAGATGTATGCATCATAAGTCAAGATGGTAATGTTGAATCCCGTTTGGGCTCAAGAGATGTATGCATCATAAGTCAAGATGGTAATATTGAATACCGCTTGGGCTCGAGATGTATGCATCATAGGTCAAGATGGTAATGTTGAATACCGTTTGGGCTCAAGAAATGTATGCATCATAAGTCAAGAGGGTAATGTTGAATGCCGTTTGGGCTCAAGAGATGTATGCATCATAAGTCAAGATGGTAATTTTGCATACCGTTTGGGATCAAGAGATGTATGCATCATAAGTTAAGAGGGTAATGTTGAATGCCGTTTGGGCTCAAGAGATGTATGCTCATAATAAGGACGGTAATGATGAATATCGCATTCCTTTGCTGTACAGTAACTGGACAGTGGCGATGGAACACTCTAATATAGAGTTTTAACCACAATGACTTAGATATCTAGGCAATGGTTGACAATAGAGGGATGCAGTCTTCAGCACCTATAACGTAGAGATGGTTCCGTGTATCGGCATTCTCAGGGTAGGCATCATTGTGCCCTCGTCATGCTGACTGGGATGACGAAATGAGTTCTAGTGTAAACAGTAAACGAACACGACCACCATTATTCCAATCTGTTCGGCTTTCCCACACAGGTATGTGATCTTACAATAAAAATCGATTTTACAATTTACAAAATGTCTACACGAGTTTTCGTAGAAGAAATTGATAGTAAAACGTAGATGATGTAATATATATCTATGTTTCTTTTTGTTGTTTTGTTTTATGCAGAACGCAAATTAAGACACTAAATAAAACTAAGACATTTATTAGACATGTGAATGCAAGTTGTGCCTTCCCTACTTGTCGTCTTTGATTTATATGTGTTCGTGTATACCTTGATAAAGGCATTTCGGTGGAAACGTTGATTTGTGTGTGTGCCTATGTTTGTTTCGTATTATTTGCAAAACGTTATTACCTCGTTTCAAGCTTTACTTTTTGGACTTCAGTTTTTCGCTGTGAGTATATATTAAAGAAAACTAAACGTTATTACATTGCGAATAGGAAGTGACAAACGATCGAATTATTTACAAATAGTAACACAACTAACACAGAAAGCATAAACATATATTTGATGAATACATATTTAGAGTACATATGCCTTTTATGTGTATTCACGCCACTGAACACGACACACCACTGTGCACTGGGGAAACCCACGTATAGATATTTTCTAAGTCTGGTTTTATTTTAGTATCACATATTCCCTAACATTCTGGGAACGTAGTAGCCTCCGATAAGTAAAGAGTGAACTTGAAAAGGGGACGCTTGATTGTGGTAGGAAAGCATACGTTGATACCATTCGGTTATGTCAGAGTTTAAAATATAGAAGTTTATTTTTTAAATCCTTCATTACGTTACGTTTTTTGTCAAAAGGGAATTGACAAAATAAAGGAGTTTTCATTTTCTATGAGCAGTGTGTTTCGTTACTAGATCTGTCACAGCGTTGTCTCAGAGTTTCTAAATGTTTCCACTATGTTCTAATCTATCACATTCATATGTAGAAATTACCTAATTTATATCTAGTGAAAGGAAAACAGTAAAGACATACATAATAGATGCAATAAAACATACCAGATCATAGGACAGATGACACGTATTTTCAAGAACTGAAATATCCAGAGAACTATTGCAACCCTGACACCGCAAGGCAAACAAAAGTCACATCATATGGAGAGAAGGGGGTCCCTGAATATTTGACGGTTGTTGACGGTTCGGTAAGGAGGAAGTAGAATATTGGCAAAAAGTGCTGACATAATTTATGGACAGTCTCCTGACGCAAAAGGTTTAGCTCAAAGATGGCCTTAGGGAGATACGCTAAAAGAGACACTGTTACAGACTATTGGGCCTTAGGAAGATACGCTAAGAGGGACACTGGAACACATTATTGGGTCTTAAGAGATACGCTAAAAAAAACCACTGGAACAGATTATTTGGCCTTAAGGAAAAACGCTAAACGAATACACTGGAACAGATTATTGGGCCTTATGGAGATAACGCTAAAAGAAATCACTGGAACAGATTATTGGGTCTTAGGGAGATACGCTAAAAGAAAACACTGGAAAAGATTATTGGGCCTTAGGGTGATACGCTAAAAGAGAACACTGGAACAGATTATTTTTAAAATTTACAGTTACCTGTCGACCTCTTTAAAACCTACACGGGACTGCTTTTATTTGGCTCTTCCTGTATACTTGTAATTTATAATCGAAGTTAATGACTAATGTCTACAGTATAAATATGCCAGACACAAAGGACAAAGGTTATCTAAATATAGATCTGTACTGGATGTTTTTTTTTTAATTCGACGTCGACGCCTAGACCAATTTGCTTCCAGACCCCACATTCCAGTACAATTGGAGCACGTGACTCTAACGTGACAATGGGAGGTAATTTTGAACTAATTGATTGCATACAAGATCGCATGCAAAAAATGCATCAGTTGAATTAAGGTATACAATCCAACGCACGTACGCACACCATTACACATCATCAAATTCCTCCACATATCCACTCCTGCACACGTGTCCACACATTATCAAATGCACCTACATGTACACTCAACCACTCATGACATTGGCGTGTACGAATTATTTACAGTGTTACTACTGTACAATGAAGGTGTCAAACAAGGAAGGGAAAAGGCCACCACACCTACTATTTGCTGAGGCTAATATGATAAGTCGCACAGTAGGTTGCTGTCGTAGGATCAACCATTACTTGACTAAAATTAGTAGCGCATCCTATTCTTCTTCAACGTTCACTCTCAAACTCCCATCGAATCTCTCTTGTGGCAGGACAATGGCAAAACTAGATTCCCAGCAGGATGTAGTCCAGAAAATGGAGATGCGTTGTGTCGCCTTTTTATTTGCCAAAATGGCCCGACACATCCGTCTTTGATGGTGCATCCTATTCAGGACGTAGCCATCCACCCAGCAGTATTTGGATGTACTGATTTTCTAGGCAATACAAATACCTCGAGTAGTTTGCCTTTGCTTTCTGAACGTTCCGCATGCACAATTTCCTGTTGCGGGGATCATACCTTGAAAGTCACAGACGCGCTATGTACCACTCCGCCAGAGTCGGACACGTTACTACTTTACTACCGTAAACAAATTCCCGCATACATAAGTACCCAAAAACAAGTACACGGATCCACTGAATTGCACAAGCATTCCCACAAGACTATCTCGCGGATATTTTCCCTTTCTATATATATATATATATATATATATATATATATATATATATATATATATATATATATATATATATATGTTTGCCTATCGTATCTCTTTGTCTACCTATATATAGATCCCTTTATCAATGAACCTATATCTATATCTGGCTGTCTAGTCTTGTATGCCTGTCCCTCGATTCTTCTATCTATATTTTTTATTTTGGGTATGTTGATTTTCGCGTTTGCAGACTTGTCAATAGATGTGCAGATATCTGCTTCTCCCGTGTGTTGTCAGGCTTTAATGGGGAGAAAAGAATAGCAGGACTGTTTACGCGATTGAGGAGGCGATTAAGGAGGTTTTTGGGGGAGGAATTGACTGTCACAGCCCACATAGGGTCAAAGTGACTGAAAGCCATGCTGAAGTCTAATATGTCTGGCCGAAAGGCGTAGATATCGCAATAAAGCTGTAAACCATGACAGAATGCATTCCGTTTTCCGGACTATACCCTGCTCATTCAAACTCATTCTGAACTTGAGAATGGTCGCAGAAGAAGAAGAAGAATATATCTGCTTCAGTAAATGTCTTAGGCCTAGCTGCTGATGGTTCCGGTACCGTCTTAGTTGAATGATATTTATGAAATACTCGACTACAACACTGAGCAAGAACGTGGAAATATAATCAGCGACGGCGGAGCTCGATTGGTGATCAAAATTCTTACTGCGTAAGATAGAACGGTGTATGTTAAGTAAAGAATGCGTCGGCTGTTAAGAGACTCGGTTGCCCAAAATAGTACATTGATATACTGTCCTGATCATGCAGGTATTAGAGGCAACAATAGAACATCAGACTCATTGGCAGGCAATGTTGTCGTTGATGGCAAAGTACTGAGAAGAGAATATAAGGCCAATATAATAAGGGTATGTCCTCAGACATCCGTGTTACTAGCACAGACCATCTCTTCAGACATCCGTGTTGCTAGCACAGACCACCTCTTCAGACATCCGTGTTGCTAGCACAGACCACCTCTTCAGACATCCGTGTTACTAGCACAGACCACATCTTCAGACATCCGTATTACTAGCACAGACCACCTCTTCAGACATCCGTATTGCTAGCACAGACCACCTCTTCAGACATCCGTGTTACTAGCACAGACCACCTCTTCAGACATCCGTGTTACTAGCACAGACCACCTCTTCAGACATCCGTGTCACTAGCACACACCACCTCTTTATACACTTATGTATTCATCGGTACACCTTTCACTCTGTCTCTCTCTCCCTCTCCCTCTCTCTCTCTCCCTCTCTTACGTGTCATTTTTAGAACGTTCTCCTCACTCTCACTCTATAAGCCTCACGGTGTGTGCGAGGTCCCCATCTTCTTCCAGGGTCATGTTCAGAAGGTCTCCGATGTCATGTGTCCATTATAGTCTTGGTTTACCTCTTGTTCTCTCACCCTGAACTTTCCCTACATGATTAATCTTTCCAAACCATTGTGTCTTTTTATATGTCAGAATAATGTTCGTTTCTTTTCTTTGATAGCTTTGAGAAGCCAGTCTTCTTCTTTATTTGCGCCAATGTCCTGACACATCCGTCTTCAGCGGTGCATCCTATTCAGGACGTATCCATCCACCCAGCAGTATTTGGCTTCTTCTATGTTCAGCTTTTTGCGGACATCTGCGTTAGTTCTTTCTTTTCTATCCATAACATTTTTAGGAACTTTCTATAACGTTTCATTTCGAATGCAGATAATTTGTTTTCCACTATCGATGTCATTGCCCACATATAACAACTGTATGTTGTCACTGGAAATATATAACTTCTTAGGAGATGTAACTTTGTTTTTCTCTTTGTTTCTTGCCACAGATTTTTCATCTGTGATATATTTTGTATTGTCATTGCTAATCTCTTTCTTATCTCTGTCGAGGAATCTCCTGTGATGTTGATGGTTGATCCTAGATATTCTTCTTCTTCTTCAGCGTTCATTCTCAAACTCCCGCTGGATCTCCCTTACAGCAGGATCACAGTCCTACTAGATTTCCAGCAGGATGTATTCCAGAGAATGGAAATGCGTTGTGTCGCCGTTTTATTTGCGTCAATGGCCCGACACATCCGTCTTAGGCGGGATCCTAGATATTCAAAATTGTTGACATTTTCTAGTTGTCAATGACTATTTTAAGTGTAATTTCATCTCTACTGAACTGCATTTTTTTTTCTTGCTTCGTTATGATTTTTGACTGACATTATAATTTCTCCTAAACCTGTGAGGGCTCGTTGATATTAGTGTGGTGTAATCTGCATACCTAATTTCTGGGATTTCGTGTCCTCCGATATTAAGCGGTTGAAACTGTTCATAACGTGGGTCTTCTCGTACATTTCGCATGATGTTTTCTGCATAAATTTTAAACAGGTGTGGTGAGAGGATGCATCCCTGTCTGACTCCTTCGTAACACTTAAATATAAACTCTTGTACAGACCGCGTCCAAGATCTCTTCAAAAAACACTTTTACTAGCACGGACATTCTTACAGACACTCTGTGATACTAACACTGACCCCATAATAGGTCCTCTCCAGACATTCGTGTTACTAGTTACTAACACTGATTATCTTAAAGGTCCTCTTTAACACTGACCACCTCAAAGGTCCTCTTTAACACTGACCACCTCAAAGGTCCTCTTTAACACTGACCATCTCAAAGGTCCTCGAGACATGCGTCTGTGTTATCCAACTTGAAATGCTGTATAGCCCGTATGTTGTTGTGATGAGAAAGGGGAACAAAGAATAACAACATTGTTTACTTTTCATGCATGTTGTAAGAGGCGACTAAGGAGCTAATAGTGAAGTTGGCTGTCCCATTCCGTGAAAGTGACACAGAAACCATAGTGAAGTCGGATGTGTCAGGCCGAAAGCGCAGATATTGCATAAAGGTTGTAAACCATGACAGTTCATTTCGTTCCACTGACTGCATCCTGCTACCTTATCCTTCTATTTCTGCATGATACATCTTAGCCAATCCCTCTATTTCTGCCTGAAACATCTTACCCTATACATTTCTGCCTGACACATCCTAGCCTATCCCTCTATATCTGCCTGCTATATCCTAGCCCATCCCTCTATTTCTGCCTGCTATATCCTAGCCCATCCCTCTATTTCTTCCTGACACTTCCTAGCCCATACCTCTATGTTTGCTTGACACATCCTAACCCAAGCCTCTATTTCTGCCTGCTATATCGTAGCATATCCCTTTATTTCTGCATGATACATCCTAGTCCATCTCTCTATTTCTGCCTGCTATATCCTAGTCCATCTCTCTATTTCTGCCGGACACGTCCTAGCCCACCCCTCTATTTCTGTATGACACATCCTAGTCAATTTCTCTATTTCTGCATGACACATCCTAGTCAATTTCTCTATTTCTGCATGACACATCCTAGTCAATTCCTCTATTTCTGCATGACACATCCTAGTCAATTCCTCTATTTCTGCATGACACATCCTAGTCAATTCCTCTATTTCTGCATGACACATCCTACCCTATTGAGAACGAACGTAGAGCAGAAGATTGAGACAATATAAAAATATATATTTCTACACCGCGACATACATTAAGAAATAAATATACATTTCGTAGAGAATCATACATCTCAAGAATGTCATAACTGACTGATGAAATGTCATTTTATGAATGATTTGTTTTTTATTGTTTTGTGTATACATTCCCCTGCGAGCGTTATGTTGTTTTTGTCTGTATTACATAACATTGTAGCATACATGCATATTCATATTCTGTTTGTGAGAGAATTTTAAAAAATGTCCTTTATAAAAATGATATGCATAAATTTGATTTATTATTCGTCTGTTGCTAGTGCTATATCATTTCTTTTCGCTTTATACCCATTTATACCTTGCAGGGTCAGAGGTAGGAAAGTTCTCTGGGGACATTTTGTTTTGTGTGTTTGATATATGTCTGTTTTCGTTGACTCTTTTATTTCTGTCATCCATCATAGGTGTACCTGTGGAAGGATAGTTATCGGTACTACCAAAAATCTCGCAGCCCCAGGCTTGCAGACGAATGTAATCACGACTATTCACACGAAGCAAGCACCTTTTCGTAAGGAGGCTTGTATGAACAGCAATTTCTGTCAGTTTGCCATTTCCTTTTTCTCAGGGTATCAAGTTTCCTCAACAATGAGACAACAGGGTCATGGACTTCCATTTTAGGGTACATACAACAGGTCCATTGTCTTCTTTCCAGGCATGTCGTAGAACGCGACTAAGAAAAGTTGGGGGATAGGCTGTCAACCTCACCTGTCAAATAATTGTCACTGCATGTATTAAAACCAGACAGAAAATAAATAACACCAACACTATCCTACGTTCCGTGAGAGCATTATCTAAATTTCACTATCAGAACCTCCATAAACAACAACTACACTAATGAGAGAACTAAACTCTACAAAAGAAAATAATAGTATGCAACATGATTGAAGATACGTACCCCAGAGAAGCGTGGATACAAGTATACTGAAGTATCAGCAACTACTGCAGAAAAGAACGGAGGTTCTGGAGTGTACATAAAATATTCAGAAAAGTAAATTGAATTCACATGCTAAATAATTGGAATCTTCTGCTACAACTACTCTGTGGAAATACAGACCCTAAACATTGCTGCAGAAATAATTATGAATAAAACAAGTCAGTGTCAACGAGTGGTGTTTCGTACTGATGTAATGTCTGTCCTACAGGGCAATGACAGCGATAAACCTCCAGACCTGAAGGTAGCCATACGAGATGTGAGCATTAAAAGAATGATGGTAACACAGTGAATACCATCCTACTGGAGCATACCAGAAAATGAAAAGGCAGATATCTAGCAAAATATGGACTAACATTGGAATAAAACGACAAAGAACTCACCTATCCGGAAATGACGACCCCCATAAACGTTATTATGAAAGTTGAGCACCCAAAAGACAAGCATCACTAATTTGATAGAGTTGAACATACTTATCATATTCCGTATTGTATTCTTCAGGAAAGAATACCACAGACTAAACAATCACTTAAATGGACTAAAAGAATTAGGTTACATAACCACTTTATCCATCTGGACTTGCAGATCATATCCTGCAAGACTTCATTACACTAATCCAGTTTAGGGTGGAGCAGTTGCTCACAAAAACCTGTATGGAAACCTTGAGGAGCTTTCAAATACAGCAACATTTATCAAGAACATTGGAATTACTGTATAAAAATGTTAAACTACGAAAGAGAAAACTACATGTCTTGTCTCCATTTCGTATGTCTTACATATTCACCCCCCCCCCCCCCCCGCCTAGCGGATTAGCACTGGAGTGTCTTATTCTCACGGAGAAAATTACTCTCATACATAAACTACGCCTGGATACATGACAGCTAGTACATAGTGTATTTAACCATTTTCTCACACCTCGTTCTGTTTGTTTCTTGACATTGGCTTTTTTTTTCATTATAATTAATCAACACTTAGTGCAAATGGACATGTCCCTTTTATTATAAAGCCTGTCCGGGCAAGAAATCATGTGTGAAATTTAGGAATAATGTCCGGGCAAGAAATCATGTGTGAAATTTAGGAATAATGTCCGGGCAAGAAATCATGTGTGAAATTTAGGAATAATGTCCGGGCAAGAAATCATGTGTGAAATTTAGGAATAATGTCCGGGCAAGAAATCATGTGTGAAATTTAGGAATAATGTCCGGGCAAGAAATCATGTGTGAAATTTAGGAACAATGTATCCCGGTAATTTACATTGACATACCCCATGCCCGTCTGTAGTAGAGAAGCAAAAAAGACATATTCATCACGGCACTGGGAACAATTCTATGATAAACTCAACAACCGACCAATCATCTATGAATAAATACGATTAATAGGAACGAAGAAAGCAATATTAACCTACCAAACATGTCACAAGAGGGGAACGAAGAAGGCAATATTAACCTACCAAACATGTCACAAGAGGGAAGAGGGGAACGAAGAAAGCAATATTAACCTACCAAACATGTCACAAGAGGGGAACGAAGAAAGCAATATTAACCTACCAAACATGTCACAAGAGGGGAACGAAGAAAGCAATATTAACCTACCAAACATGTCACAAGAGGGGAACTAAGAAAGCAATATTAACCTACCAAACATGTCACAAGAGGGGAACGAACAAAGCAATATTAACCTACCAAACATGTCACAAGAGGGGAACGAACAAAGCAATATTAACCTACCAAACATGTCACAAGAGGGGAACGAACAAAGCAATATTAACCTACCAAACATGTCACAAGAGGGGAACGAACAAAGCAATATTAACCTACCAAACATGTCACAAGAGGGGAGCGAAGAAAGCAATATTAACCTACCAAACATGTCACAAGAGGGGAACGAAGAAAGCAATATTAACCTACCAAACATGTCACAAGAGGGGAACGAAGAAAGTAATATTAACCTACCAAACATGTCACAAGAGGGGAACGAAGATAGCAATATTAACCTACCAAACATGTCACAAGAGGGAAGAGGGGAGCGAAGAAAGCAATATTAACCTACCAAACATGTCACAAGAGGGGAACAAAGAAAGCAATATTAACCTACCAAACATGTCACAAGAGGGGAACGAAGAAAGCAATATTAACCTACCAAACATGTCACAAGAGGGGAACGAAAAAAGCAATATTAACCTACCAAATATGTCACAAGAGGGGAACGAACAAAGCAATATTAACCTACCAAACATGTCACAAGAGGGGAACGAAGAAAGCAATATTAACCTACCAAACATGTCACAAGAGGGGAACAAAGAAAGCAATATTAACCTACCAAACATGTCACAAGAGGGGAACAAAGAAAGCAATATTAACCTACCAAACATGTCACAAGAGGGGAACAAAGAAAGCAATATTAACCTACCAAACATGTCACAAGAGGGGAACAAAGAAAGCAATATTAACCTACCAAACATGTCACAAGAGGGGAACAAAGAAAGCAATATTAACCTACCAAACATGTCACAAGAGGGGAACAAAGAAAGCAATATTAACCTACCAAACATGTCACAAGAGGGGAACAAAGAAAGCAATATTAACCTACCAAACATGTCACAAGAGGGGAACAAAGAAAGCAATATTAACCTACCAAACATGTCACAAGAGGGGAACAAAGAAAGCAATATTAACCTACCAAACATGTCACAAGAGGGGAACAAAGAAAGCAATATTAACCTACCAAACATGTCACAAGAGGGGAACGAAGAAAGCAATATTAACCTACCAAACATGTCACAAGAGGGGAACAAAGAAAGCAATATTAACCTACCAAACATGTCACAAGAGGGGAACGAAGAAAGCAATATTAACCTACCAAACATGTCACAAGAGGGGAACGAAAAAAGCAATATTAACCTACCAAACATGTCACAAGAGGGGAACGAACAAAGCAATATTAACCTACCAAACATGTCACAAGAGGGGAACGAAGAAAGCAATATTAACCTACCAAACATGTCACAAGAGGGGAACGAAGAAGGCAATATTAACCTACCAAACATGTCACATGTGTCTGTATGGTCTACCGTATTCATAGGTCAGAGTGACTCAAAATTATGTTGACGTCCGATGCAAATAGGTGGAGCGCATGGCCCTGTTGTTAGAACTCCTTTCTCAGTCCCTCGAGGTCCCAGGTTCAATCCATGGTTGGGAGTGGATTTTTTTCTTTCGAAGGTACAATCAATATCCTTCCTGTACATGTCGCGGCGTCTGTTATGGCAAAGCGACCTTTATTTTCACACCCCATAGAAAGCCTCCCTGACTCAACAGAAAAAAATGCAGTAATGAAAGGTGCAAATATCGCAGCCAAACTATTAACCATGACACATATTCCAATCTCCTGACACAATCAGCATAGGCTTGAGAATGAACGCCCACGATAATATACGCTTATCATCCAGACAGTCAATGGCGGGGGTTTAAATACTTCGTGTTCAGGAATGAGTACACAGGTATAAGCAGCGATGTCTGCGTGATACGACAGACTTTCTTCCCTCTCAACTGGTCACTTTCATTTCTATCATTCTCTCAATATGTAAATTGTCTCTTTCAACCACTCTACGAGACATAACACACTTTCTTCCCATTCTCCATTCACTCTTATTTCTATCAGTATTGCTCACAGTAGCATCACATCGCTCGAACAAGAAAGTTGTGGTTTCTGCCCTATGCACTGTACTCGGTGCTGAAGGAACATAGACAGATTTCTATCAGTAGCTAAACATAGTCCGGCTCTGTGGTGAAGTGGTACAGAGTGCGTCTGTGACAGACAATGTACCGAGTTTGATCCCGGCACGGCGACACAGCGCATTTCCATTCTCTGGACTACATCCTGCTGGTAATCTAATAGGACCATTGTCCTGCTACAAGAGAGATCCAACGGAAGTTTGAGAATGAACGCTGAAGAAGAAGATCCCGGCCACAATAATTTGAGCATCCGGACAGTTAAGAAAGCAATGGCAAACTACTGAACGCATTTATATTGTCTAGAAAATCAATACAACCACAAAAATGCTGGGTAAATGGCTTGAATAGGATACGCTACCATTTGTTTTCTTTTAGCTAACATAAACTTGTTTCTTCCTCTTCATAATTTTGTCGTGTGTCCACAACTGTCAAAATTATAAATGATTAATCATGATCTGCATTTTTGTGAGTTCCATTGATTATTCGTCGTTCAATATTTACTTTTACATATGTGTTTCTATAACATATTAATAACACGGTATGGATAATCTATATTAATCTTTCCCATACGATCTCACGTGTTAATCATCACATCTCCACCATATCGCCTCCCATCACAGAATGTCAAAGCAAGAAGAAAAATCGATGAGAATATCAAATTAAAAGCTGAAATCATCGTTTTATTACTTTCCATCTCGTAGACATTTAAGGTTATCGTTTCTTTTACATTTATTTGTGTAATTTATTTAGTTTTTGATGAAACTTGGAGTGTTACAGTGTTATTAAAACATTGTAGATTTCATCATTCTTTTCTGAATTTCTGAGAGTGACATTATTACATTCTGACATTATTACATTCTGAGGGTGAGAGTATTTCATTCTGAGGGTGACAGTATTACATTCTGAAGGTGATAGTATTTCATTCTGAGGGTGATAATATTACATTCTGAGAGTGATAATATTACATTCTGAGGGTGACAGTATTACATTTTGAGGGTGATGGTATTTCATTCTGAGGGTGATAATATTACATTCTGAGAGTGATAATATTACATTCTGAGGGTGACAGTATTACATTTTCAGGGGGACAGTATTACATTCTGAGGGTGACATTATTACATTCTGAGGGTGACATTATTACATTCTGAGGGTGACATTATTACATTCTGAGGGTGACATTATTACATAGTTTACTATATCTGGATTTCATAACCAAATAGTTTCATCAATTCCACGTACCGTCAGTTCACAGCCCTTGACTGTCCAACCAGGCATGGTCAAATCAGTAGGGATCAGATGTAAAAAGCTTCGAACATTTTAGAACGCGGAGGGGAATTCGAAAGATAGCGGAAGGAAATTCAATAGATACAGAAACACAAGCAGCCTTCATACTGCATTCTCTCACCCCATTACCAGCTCCCCACCCCCCATTTCTGTTCCAACTAGAACAAGTTTTTCCGAGCACATAATGGATGGCATCAGAAGGATCACAAATATAAAACTTAATTGATGTTTTCAATGCATCATGGAGCACCCAAGCTATATGGGTATACACATTCTATATGGGTACACATCATGGTACACGCAAACATATATGGGTACACAAACTCTATATGGGTACACACACTCTATATGTGTACACATCATGGAATCTTGACCACACCATGGAATCATTTTCATATGGGAAGATTGATGAAAATACCATGGACAGCTAAGAAAACTAAAGCAGAAGTTCTTGATGCTGGCGTAAAAATATCAATCATATCAAACATTAGGGGCAGACAGTCAAGATTTCTAGCGCATGTGCTGAGAAGAACACAGCTTGAACACTTAATAACCACGGAAATATCAAGGGAAGAAGAGACAGGGGATAACAAGGAGGAAAGTTGTTAGGCGGACTAGTATTGCCAACGGTCGAAGTTCACCAACGAAGTTTATTGACAACACAAGAGTTTAAGAGTCGTGGAGAAACATGATCGCCTACGCCATTTGGCATGACCATTGATTGATTGATAGTTTGAAATGTCCCGCGCTGTTGCAGCATTGTGAACAGATTTTTGGGTTTACTCTAAGTCAAATTGCCATTTAACCGATTTTTTTTTTGGTGACAACTTTAGATACAATAATATGCTATGGTATTTGTTACTTCACAACAGAAGTTTGTAAATACAATGATTTTCTTGGAGTTCTCATACAATACACACATTTCTCCTATATTTTGGTGAAATATGTCTACTACTCGTTTAACAATATTTTACCAGTATAGCTCAAAACGTGTGCACAAATCAAGTCCTTCTCTAAAATAATCCTGACACAGGTCTCGAACAAGTTCCGCTAGCAAGGTGATACTATTTTATCCCCCACTTTTCATTGGCTGGGGATACAAATTACACGTAAATGGACCAATGATATGTTAGGTAAATCAATATAAGTGACGCCGTTCAGTACGTGAAAGACTATTCTAGACGAAGGACTTGATGAAATTCTATCACTGTTATAAAGCAATTCCACGTAATGTTTGTGCTTATAACCAACCCTTGCAATGGCGTTGAAAATCGTTTAGAATGTTCTTGTATTAAATCGTAAGAAAAAAATCACCCCTGAATGTATCAGAAAGCGACAGGCAGCATTTGAACCAGGTCCGTTCAGCTGGCACATTATCTTCAAGCAAATTGAGACACATGTTTTCCGAATTTGACATATCTACACACATATCTACATAACTCAGATATTATAAACACACTGAATATTCCAGAGTGTTGGTTACTAAATACAATAACAAAAAGAAAACTACGCCTGTTTGGTCATATAAAGAGACATAACTGTTTAGAAAGACAAATAATGGAGGGAAGAGTACCTGGGAAGAGGAGAAGGGGCAGACCAAGAAGACGATGGACTGACGACATTAAAGATAACATGAATACATCGCTAGAAAATGCAAGCCACATCGCCCAAGACAGAGAGAGGTTCACAGAGTTCATTGGGAAGACAACGTTCTGGAAGGAATACGTCACATGACACACACATACAGACTTCCAAGAACTGTATTGACAAGTTAGGGGCTGGTAACAATAAAAACTACATTCTTGTTTAAAAAATAAAACAGACAGAAAACTACATTCCTGTTACGAGAAAAGGTATAAAAAAACAACATTTCTGTTAACAGAATAAATAAGAAATAAAACTACATTCCTATTAACAGAACATTAAGAAAATAACAACTACATTTCTGTTAACTGAAACAAATAGAAACAAAAATTGCATTTCTGTTAACAGAATAAATAAAAAATAAAACTACATTCCAATTATCAGAAAATTAAACAAAAACTAACTACATTTCTGTTAACTGAAAGAAGAGATAAAAAAAACTACATTTCTGTTAACAGAATACAGGAAATAAAATGCATTCATTTTAACATAATAAAATACATATTTGTAGAAAAATGTTTTATATTCACTCAATTTCATTGTTGTATGAAATAAACAGTGTTGCTGACCTCAAATTTTGTAAACACCCTCCCCCTGTATTGTGTAACCCCACTCCGCCCCATCTGTTAACAACTATCAAACTTGTTAAGAACCACCCACCCCACCCACCCCAACTCCCTAATAGAATACGTAAAGCATGGACAGTTTCTTACTAGGAATATAAATTAGTCGATGAACACAACTATAAGAAACAGTGGCGTAGCGTCAATAGACACCAAATGCCTAGCGTCACCTGCCATGAATAAACAACTTGTATGGCAGACATTTTATCCGCTTGAAACACTACCTGTTGATATTGGCTTGTTGTGTTTTTAATTATATCTGCAGCAAGCGTACACAAATGTACAGTTATTTACTATAAACATTACAGAAAGATAATTGTGTTTTTTTGGTTTTTGTTTTTGTATTTTCGAAGTTATCCGTTCTTGAAGCGAAAAACATTTAGCGTACGCATTGCTTCGGAGCGGAAATTGGCTTCTTGACCTTTGATTTTGTAATATCAATTGCACTGTGTTTTCAAATGCTGGCTTCAGGCCAATCATATGCTTGGAAACAATTTATGACGATACTAGTTCTCAGAACTTAAATGGAAATTCTTTATCTTTATTAAACATATTCGCAGAAGAGAAGCACAGACGCCTGGAGCTGCACTAAATTAGTATACACATAAGGTATGTTTAAAAAAAAACCAATTAGTTAATATTTTATATAGGGACGTAAATATGTGTTTGTGGTGGGGGAAAGGAGGGAGGCTGCCTACTTAGTAAAATAATGTCTACTTAGTAAAAAAATAAGTCACATACCGGTTGAATTCTGTAAACGTGTTGACTCAAATTGCGAGGCAAATAGGTGTCAGTTAAATGTGCCTAGTTTAAATCGCATCTACTGCATTCTTATTTGTTTCTTTCTATAAATCATCGCTCTTTCCTATTTATATTATTTATTTACTCCCGAGTCTGTGCTGTTGATACCTATTCCTGCTCTTACAAAGCGTATACCAACTCCTTTCAGAACTATATATTTATAGTGAATCATGAATTAATTAGGAATACCCCAACCAGTGGTCGCTAAGCAACCAACGTATAACTAATAGACTAACACAAATAATTATAGAGTCGTCGCGTTATCCGTACCATATTTTATGTGTATAATAAAAACATGGATTAAAAAGTCAACAAACAAAAGATGGCATGATAGATAATGAGGGGCATTTGAAGATATAAAATATATCTTAGAGACATGACTTAATAGATGCGGAGTAACGGGAGGGAGAGAGATATTGTGTGGAATAAGTTCAAGAGAGATATTGTGTGGGATAAGTTAAAGAGAGATATTGTGTGGGATACGTTAAAGAGAGATATTGTGTGGGATACGTTAAAGAGAGATATTGTGTGGGATAAGTTAATTAGAGATATTGTGTGGAATAAATATATGTTGTGGAGTAAGTGAGATAGTGTGTGAAATATGTCAGATATTGTGTGGTTCGTGATTGGAAAATTAAATCTTCCGGCCGTTTGTCATAATATCTCGTGTATTCATTTCTTTAGCGTCAATGCAAAGCTGAATTGACACTTGATCTCAGTGTGGTAATCAAGTTGATTTAATCACAACACACTCTCAAAAAGACTTGTATAGGTCTATATACCAGATATTACGACAAACTCTCAGTGAGTTCCTCTTTTGCCAAGTTTGGCACACAGGGCGGATGTCATAGTTCTCCGTGCCTGTCGGTCAGTTGCTAGGGATTGCAGATCTTGTGCATTTATGCCTGTTGATTTGAGTTCATTCATAATTGATCTTCTTAGCGTTGTTTTTGGTCTTCCCTGTTTTCTTTAACCGTCTGGTGTCCACATGAAGGCTTGTCATGGGATTCTGTCTTCTTTCATTCTAAGTATGTGTCCGATGTATGTCCAGCGGCGTTTTCTGATGATGTTCGTCACATATTCTTGTTTTGTCTCCTCTCTTAGTATGTCGTTTGATTTGAAGTCTTTCCAATTAGTATTTATGATTTTTCTGAGGCATCTATTCTCGAAGGCAACTAACTTCTTATCCATAATTGCGGTAGATTTCAAACTTCCACATCCATATGTCAATGATGGAATCACACTTGCATTGAATAGTCGCAGTTTGATGTGTTTACTTGCGATCTTCGATCTTCAGATGTTTTAGAGTTTGTTAAAGCCGTTGGAGGCGAGAGCGATTCGAGTCTTGATTTCTGAGTTGGTATCCCCGTCTGCTGTTATCTTGCTTCCCAAATATACGAAATTTGAAACTTCGTCTAGTATAGTATTACGATTTTACCACAAACGGCCGCAAGATTCAATTTTCCAATAACGAACCACACAATATCTGACACATTTCACACACTATCTCGCTTATTCCACAAAATATCTTATGTATTCCACACAATTTCTCTGTTTAATTTATTTCACACAATATCTCTGTTTAACGTATTCCACACAATATCTCTGTTTAACGTATTCCACACAATATCTCTGTTTAACGTATTTCACACAATATCTCTGTTTAACGTATTCCACACAATATCTCTGTTTAACGTATTTCACACAATATCTCTGTTTAACGTATTCCACACAATATCTCTGTTTAACGTATTCCACACAATATCTCTGTTTAATGTAAAATTGAACTGAAACTCAGTGTGGTAATCAAGTCGATTTATTCACATGTATCTCTCAAAAAGACTTGTATAGTTCTTAGAACGGAAGTAGAGTCTCCCTTAGATCCATTCCCAGAGTTCAACTCTACATTCCCAGAGTTCAACTCTACATTCCCAGAATTCAACTCTACATTCCCAGAGTTCAACTCTACATTCCCAGAATTCAACTCTACATTCCCAGAGTTCAACTCTACATATATCTTATACTATTAGAACATAAACACCGATACATGCTCACACGAACACACATACATACACTAATATATACAAACTCAAACATATATAAACACTATGTATATATATATATATACACAACGAGTGTACATGAAATATATTTGCACAAGAAATATATTATCACGAAAGATGCCAGGCAAATATTTCCCTTACACTGACGCCGTTTAAATACTTGTAATTAATCAGAGCATATAGGAGATAAATATATGTATTTGATTCTTCAGGCTATTGACAACATTTGAATACCAGGCTATTTCCCATTATATCTTGTATTCAAAAGCAATCAGACGTTTACAAGAGGGGGAAATGGGTTCAACCCTATTACCGTTTATTAACGGTCTTAACAAAACATTCTTTGTTGAAGTGTACATATTCGATAACTTACAAGATGCAGAAGTCAACAAAGTTCAAGATTGACGACTTTTTTTTCAAGTTTTATTTTGCAAAACTTTATTCAAACTTCTATTCACATGCAGCGTCCTGAATATTTTCACGAGTTGTGTATTTACGTTTTTTTTGGTCGGATAGATATCTATATAAATGTTAGTTAGAATCAACAATTTCAATAGTAAATTTGTTGTTATTGCTATTGGTAATTTATCGCAGAGTTCCATGAATAAGGGTCATATATATTAGCATAAATTCTATATCTGTTCTTGTTTTGTATCTCTCTCTTCCATCTTTCACTTGTGTACTATGTCTAGTTTATTCATTACTGTATTTTAACTAGACTACGTGCATGATTGCATTTTTTAAATCTGTTTTTTTTTGTTGTTGAAATGTTTGCTTACAAATTCATTTCTAGTTTTTCACTTAGTTACAGATTTTATTACTTGAGATATTATTTCATTGACACTAGAGGGAAGAGTGCCAGGTAGGAGAAGAAGAGGACGACCAAGAAGACTATAGACCAGCGACCTCTAAGAATGTATGCACGTGTCTCTCACCAATGCAGGCGAGCTTGCCCGGAACAGAGAGGATTTCAGAGTTTGCAGGATGAAGACAGCGTTCTGGAAATAATATGTCACTTTATAAATATTATTTCCTAGACTTATGGATATTTTCTGACTAATAGTTAATATGGTTAAAGCTCGTTGAGTGAATGGGTCCGAAAGAGACGCACAGAATAGTGACACTTACCTGCCAAGAATGTCGTAAAAGGCGACTAGGGAGATTGTGGGGGGGGGGGATTAGTTGCCACATTTCATATAGGAAGGTAAACGTGACAGCGAAGCCATGCTGAAGCCGGATGTGTCAGACCGAAAAGCGCAGCGATCGCAGCTAAGCTGTAAACTATGACAATTCGTTATCGGGACTACATCCTGTTAATATGTAGGAGTTTGAAAACGAACGATGAAGAAAATATGTTTAAATTAAGAAGAGTCGATATCCCTGCACTCCAGGCATACCCAAAGTTTTCATTTTCTCCCCCCCCCCCTCCCAGGCATATGACGAATGATATGCACAGTGATGGTTCCCGTGGCCCGCAGGTTAAATAATCTTCTCATTTCTCCCTGCAGGCGTTCATTTCTATTAATACTACATTTAATACTGAATGCTTCACATCTTATCATAGATGTATCATCAGATGGAGGTGCCCACATTCAGCAACTAGATTAATAGCGATAATAAAACATATCACAGGTGGGAATCACTTCGTGAGATATTTAGTGCTATTTTATAACACAAATTCCAAGCTCTTCATGAGACTTATTGGGGTAGTGGCTGATAGTGCTAGTGGCGTATTGTTGTAGTGACTTATTGTTGTAGTGACTTATTGTTGTAGTGGCTTATTGTTGAAGTGGCTTATTGTTGAAGTGCCGTATTGTCGTAGTGGCATATTGTTGTAGTGACTTATTGTCGTAGTGGCTTATTGTTGTAGTGACTTATTGTCGTAGTGCCTTATTGTTGTAGTAACTTATTGTTGTAGTGACTTATTGTTGTAGTGACTTATTGTTGTAGTGGCGTATTGTTGAAGTGGCTTATTGTTGAAGTGCCGTATTGTCGTAGTGGCATATTGTTGTAGTGACTTATTGTCGTAGTGGCTTATTGTTGTAGTGACTTATTGTCGTAGTGCCTTATTGTTGTAGTAACTTATTGTTGTAGTGACTTATTGTTGTAGTGACTTATTGTTGTAGTGTCTTATTGTTGTAGTGGCGTATTGTTGTAGTGACTTATTGTTGTAGTGTCTTATTGTTGTAGTGTCTTATTGTTGTAGTGTCTTATTGTTGTAGTGTCTTATTGTTGTAGTGGCGTATTGTTGTAGTGACTTATTGTTGTAGTGTCTTATTGTTGTAGTGGCGTATTGTTGTAGTGACTTATTGTTGTAGTGTCTTATTGTTGTAGTGTCTTATTGTTGTAGTGTCTTATTGTTGTAGTGGCGTATTGTTGTAGTGACTTATTGTTGTAGTGTCTTATTGTTGTAGTGTCTTATTGTTGTAGTGGCTTATTGTTGTAGTGACTTATTGTCGTAGTGCCTTATTGTTGTAGTGACTTATTGTTATAGTGGCTTATTGTTGTAGTGACTTATTGTTATAGTGGCTTATTGTTGTAGTGACTTATTGTTGTAGTGACTTATTGTTATAGTGGCTTATTCTTGTAGTGACTTATTGTTATAGTGGCTTATTGTTGTAGTGGCGTATTGTTATAGTGACTTATTGTTGTAGTGACTAATTGTTGTAGTGACGTATTGTTGTAGTGACTTATTGTTGTAGTGACTTATTGTTATAGTGGCTTATTGTTGTAGTGACTTATTGTTGAAGTGTCGTATTGTTGTAGTGACTTATTGTTGTAGTGACTTATTGTTGTGGTGGCTTATTGTTGTAGTGACTTATTGTTGAAGTGTCGTATTGTTGTAGTGACTTATTGTTGTAGTGACTTATTGTTGTAGTGGCTTATTGTTGTAGTGACTTATTGTTATAGTGACTTATTGTTGTAGTGACTTATTGTTGTAGTGACTTATTGTTGTAGTGACTTATTGTTGTAGTGGCTTATTGTTGTAGTGACTTATTGTTATAGTGACTTATTGTTGTAGTGACTTATTGTTGTAGTGACGTATTGTTGTAGTGACTTATTGTTGTAGTGACTTATTGTTGTAGTGGCTTATTGTTGTAGTGGCTTATTGTTGTAGTGACTTATTGTTGTAGTGGCTTATTGTTGTAGTGGCTTATTGTTGTAGTGACTTATTATTATAGTGACTTATTGTTGTAGTGACTTATTGTTATAGTGACTTATTGTTGTAGTGACTTATTGTTGTAGTGACGTATTGTTGTAGTGACTTATTGTTGTAGTGACGTATTGTTATAGTGACTTATTGTTGTAGTGACTTATTGTTGTAGTGACGTATTGTTGTAGTGACTTATTGTTGTAGTGACTTATTGTTGTAGTGGCTTATTGTTGTAGTGGCTTATTGTTGTAGTGACTTATTGTTGTAGTGGCTTATTGTTGTAGTGGCTTATTGTTGTAGTGACTTATTATTATAGTGACTTATTGTTGTAGTGACTTATTGTTGTAGTGACGTATTGTTGTAGTGACTTATTGTTGTAGTGACTTATTGTTGTAGTGGCTTATTGTTGTAGTGGCTTATTGTTGTAGTGACTTATTGTTGTAGTGGCTTATTGTTGTAGTGGCTTATTGTTGTAGTGACTTATTATTATAGTGACTTATTGTTGTAGTGACTTATTGTTATAGTGACTTATTGTTGTAGTGACTTATTGTTGTAGTGACGTATTGTTGTAGTGACTTATTGTTGTAGTGACGTATTGTTGTAGTGACTTATTGTTGTAGTTACTTATTGTTGTAGTGGCTTATTGTTGTAGTGGCTTATTGTTGTAGTGACTTATTGTTGTAGTGACTTATTGTTGTAGTGGCTTATTGTTGTAGTGGCTTATTGTTGTAGTGACTTATTGTTGTAGTGACTTATTGTTATAGTGACTTATTGTTGTAGTGACTTATTGTTGTAGTGACTTATTGTTGTAGTGGCTTATTGTTTTAGTGGCGTATTGTTGTAGTGGCTTATTGTTGTAGTGGCTTATTGTTGAAGTGGCTTATTGTTGAAGTGACTTATTGTTGTAGTGACTTATTGTTGTAGTGGCTTATTGTTGAAGTGGCTTATTGTTGAAGTGGCTTATTGTTGAAGTGCCGTATTGTAGTAGTGGCGTATTGTTGTGGTGGCTTATTGTTGTAGTGGCTTATTGTTGTAGTGCCTTATTGTCGTAGTGGCTTATTGGTGTAGTGTCTTACTGTTGTAGCGGCTTATTGCTATAGTGACTTTTTGTTGTAGTGCCGTATTGTTGGAGTGGCTTATTATGGTACTTGCTTATTGTTGTAGTGGCATTCTGTTGTAGTGGCTTATTGTGGTAGTGGAAATACATTTTGTCTCAGTCTGACATTTGGTGGTAGAGATTGTGCGAGAGTAGCGACTGTACTAGAGTAGAACTTCGATAAAGACGTTATTGTTAATGATAATTACAATAGAAACATGTACGCAATGTTGGGCTGTTAGCATGGTTGCAACATATAATCAAGCTAAAATCTCAAAATTGTTAATTCGTTGCTATATCCAGAAATTATAGGAATACAGTGTTTCTTCTGTTTCTTCACTTTTAAAACTTTAAAAAGGGAGATGGAGGTAGGGGCGGGGGGGGGGGGGAGTTTCCATAGCAGTCTCGGCAATGTTCGTTAGTAAGCGAAGATACACAAGTACTATCAGGAAGCAACAGATGATCAATACAGCCAGAGAGTAATCAACACAAAATTATTGCTAAATTGTGATCAGAGAACAAAAGAAAACACTACAACCGGTTCTGAAATCTCATGTGTACACTGATGAGGATGTACAACACAGTTTTGTGTACATGTGGGGGCAGGAACTTCTGAGAACATATTTCAAGTGAGTTCCAAATATGATATACTGGGGAAAAATCATTGGGAGAAGAACAATGAATGATCATGTTCTGGGTACAGGTCATATTGTAGCTTATAGAAGAGACAAATATACAAAAGTACATACAGTGTCTGCATGCAAACTTAAGTACACACAGTGCCTACATGCAAACACAAGTACAAATAATGCTTACATGCAAACACAAGTACAAATAGGTCTACTCGCAAACACAAGTACAAATAATTCTATTCGCAAACACAAGTAAGGCAAACACAAGAACAAATAAATCAAATACAAGTACAAAAAGGCAAACACAAGTACAAATAAGGCAAACACAAGTACAAATAAGGCAAACACAAGTACACATAAGGCAAACACAAGTACAAATAACGCAAACACAAGTACACATAAGGCAAACACAAGTACAAATAATGCAAACACAAGTACACATAAGGCAAACACAAGTACAAATAACGCAAACACAAGTACACATAAGGCAAACACAAGTACACATAAGGCAAACACAAGTACAAATAAGGCAAACACAAGTACAAATAAGGCAAAAAACAAGTACAAATAAGGCAAACACAGGTACAATTAGGTCTACATGCAAACATAAGCAATTCTGTATAATCTATTTCATCTAGATTACATAACATGATAGAGACAACATAACATGATTCTGCTTACATAAAACCGACCCGAACGACGATCAAAACACATTAACATTAATACGAAATTGACTATACATTTCAAACCGAAGTCATGGTCTGCGAACCAACAATATTACTCCGCTTGCCAGACAGATCCTGACTCATACAATAGTTATGGTTTCTACCGGTTTATATTGGTGTCTGCCATCTGAGCGTAACTTGTACACTGCGCAGCGAAACACTCTATAACATTCTAATACATGTATTATTGAATCAATGTTCATTGTAACAACCAATTATCTCCATTGGGAAGGGGGGTGGGTTGAATACAAAATTATGTCCACCACTAGTAAGCTAGTAAGAAATTCAATTTAAAAATGTCTATCTATCTATACGCTGTGGTCCTTGTTTGCCTTGCGCTGTCAGAGGTGGAAGAGTTCTCTGGAGATGAAATTCTTGTGTTCTGTTTGTAAGCTTGTTCCTGTGATTTCTTTGAGTTCTGTGATCCATATTTTACATGGTCTGCCTCTGGCTTTATAACCGTTATGTCTATGTGTCATGGCCATTTGTGGCATGCTATCTGTTGGTACTCTGGAAGCTTGTGAAAACCACTTGATCTGTTATTTTTGTATGTGTTCCAATACTGATATTATTTTAGTTATGTCTGATGTTATTGTTTCTAATTCTATCTCTTAATGACACGCCGAGAATTCTTCGTAGACATGTCATTTCTGTTGTCACTATTTTTCTTTTGTCTTGAGCTGTCATTGTCCAGGTTTGACACTGGTAGCATAGTGATGGAATAATAATAATACTGTACAGCGCAACGTTAGTGTCTATGTTTACATTTTTGTTCTTGAAAATACGTATCATCTGTCCTAGGATCTGGTATGTTTTGTTGCATCTATTTTGTATCTCTTTACTTGTTTTCCCTTCACTCGATATAATGCTTCCTAAATAAGTGAACTCATTTACCTGTTTAAGGTGTTTATCATCGATGGAGATAGTGATATTTCTTTCTTTGCTATTTCGATCTTTTCAATATTGATCTTCATGTTGAATTTTTGACATCTTGTGTGGAGTCTGTTCATATGTTCTTGCAATTTTCTCTTCTGATGTCGCTATTAGTACTTTGTCGTCTGCAAAGAGTAGTTCGTTCAATTTGTCTTTTATGTTATCTTCTTCGTTGGTACTTGTTAGTTTACAGATGTGGTCGATATATGTTATAGAAAGTAGGGGGGATAGGACACACCACTGGCGAACTCCTGAGTGGATTTGGAACTTATTGGACACACCTGCATTTGTTCTTACTGCACATTGGCTATTAGCATAGATTTCCTTGCATATATTGATTAAATGTTCTGGTACTCCGTATTGTGATAGTATTTTCCATAGTTGTTGTCTGTCTACTCTGTCGAAAGCCTTTTCTTGGTCAACGAATGCGATGAATAATTCTTTGTTGTTTTCTGTGGCTCTTTCTGTTAGCTGTCTAAGTGTAAAGATAACATCCGCACAGCTTTTGTTCTTACGGAAGCCCAGTTTTTAAGTTGTGGTTCAATGTATGATCGTAATAGTTGTTTTAATATTTTGTTAAAAATCTTTCCTGTGTGGCTTAGTAAGGATAACCCTCTGTATTTTGTGTAGTCTCTCTTACTGCCTTTTTTTCTTCCATATGGGAATGATTTTCGCGTTTCTCCAGTCTTCTGGTGTTTCTTGTTTCTTCCATATTACATTGAAAAGTCTGTGTAGCCATTTTTTCCCGCTCTTTGCTGATCCTTTGATAAGTTCTGTTTGTATGTTATCAGAGCCTGCTGCTGTGTTCATTGGTGCTTTGTTTATTGTATTTTCTATTTCCGATAGTAGCATATTTGGTTCTGGGTTCGCTGCTGTAGTGTTTATTTTTGTGTCCTCTTCTCCTTCTTTTAGGTTTAGTAATTCATTGAAATATTGATGCCATCTTTCCATTATTTGTTTTGGTGCTTTTAGTACATTACTGTTGTCGTCATTTATTATTTCTGTTGGTTCATATATATATCATCTTTGTTTCTCATGTTCTTAATTTTCTTGCAGAACCTCTTTTGTGCATGTTTATGATCTGCATTGAGCTTGTCTCCATATTCTTTCCATGAGTTGATTTTGGCAGTTTTAATGACTTTCTTGGCATTTCTTTTTGATGGCTTGCATTCTACGTAATCTACTTGGTTTTTGCTATTGACCCATTTCTGTTTCTTTTCTCTTGTGACTTTTTTTACTGTTTCATTCCATTATGCTGTTATTTTTGGTTTCTTTACACTATTGTTCTTGTATCCGTATGATTCTGCTTCTGCGTGTGTTACAGCGTCTTTGAATAGTTTCCATTCTTCATCTGTTGTTGTATCTACTGGAAGTTTTTCAAATTGTCTTGTGATGTTTTGTGCGTATTGCTCACGTACCGTGTCGTCCTTAAGCTTGTGTATTTTAATTATTGCTGGTTTGTTATGTTTGTTGTCTTTCTTCTTTCTCTTTCTGCTTGTTTTACAGATACTATTACTGTTTTATGGTCGGTGTCTACACACATGTTTGGTATGTCTCTTGATTCTGTTATTTTCCTTCTGTTGGTTCTTCTTGTTGATATAAAGTCTATCTGGCTTTTGCAGTTTAAATCGTTCCACATGTACCAGGTGTGAACTTGGGATTCTCTGTGCTTGAAAAATGTGTTAGTTATAAATAAACTGTTCTGAATGCACATTTCAATTAATCTGTAGTCGCTATCGTTTATCTTGTTTATTTTGTCTTTGAACGGTCCAATGTATTCTTCTATTACATATCTTTTTTCAAGTGTGCGTTAAATCTCCTAATACAAAGACGTTTTCTTCTGTGTTATTGTTATTTTCTTTAAAAGTGACTAGACAAATTATTTAGCCGTTGGATCATTGTCATTAATTTCCGGCAATAGTCCTTCGATCTTCACTTGAGATCCTGGACCATTACGCGATGACTGGAAGTTCTAGTTCTCTGTTAGCTGCCGTACATTCTTCAAAACCCAAAGTAGCACTAGTTTCTAACAAATAAGCATGTCTGAATTGAACGAACTACTCTTTGCAGACGACCAAGTACTAATAGCGACATCAGAAGAACAATTGCAAGACCATATGAACAAACTCCACATAACATGTCAAAAATTCAACATGAAGATTAATATTAAAAATACTGAAATAATGGAAATAGCAAAGAAAGAAAGATCACTATCTCCATCGATGATAAACACCTTAAACAAGTAAATGAGTTCACTTACTTAGGAAGCATTATATCGAGTGAAGGGAAAACCAGTAAAGAGATACAAAATAGATGCAACAAAACATACCAGATCCTAGGACAGATGACACGCATTTTCAAGAACAAAAATGTAAACATAGACACTAAAGTTGCATTATACAAGACTATTATTATTCCATCACTATTCTACCAGTGCCAAACCTGGACAATGACAGCACAAGACAAAAGAAAAATAGTGACAACAGAAATGACATGTCTACGAAGAATACTCGGAGTGTCATTAAGAGATAGAATTAGAAACGATAACATCAGACAGATAACCAAAACAATACCAGTATTGGAACACATCAAAAGACAGCAGATCAAGTGGTTTTCACACGCTTCCAGACTACCGACATATAGCATGCCACAAATGACCATGACACATAGACATAACGGTTATAACGCCAGAGGCAGACCATGTAAAAGATGGATCACAGAAATCAAAGAAGCCACAGGAACAAGCTTACAAACAGCGCACAAGAAGGCCATCTCCAGAGAACTCTTCCACCCCTAACGCGCAAGGCAAACAAGGGACACAGCGTATAGATAGATAGAAGCATGTCAAGACGAGTTGCTTTTTTTCTGTGTGGACATGGACAATTAATTCCATTTGTTATTCTATTTCGTAAGCCCGATTTATTGATCTACCGCCGGCACAGTAGAAGTGCAAGACAGATCTGATCTGCTCTATCATTCCTATGAACACCCACATGACCAGGCATGAAAGTGAGTGTGGAGTATTTCCAACGTCGATATCTTGACTGCTTTAAGGTACTGTTCACGAATGTTGTATTTGTATTTTGCTGAGCATCCTCATCGAGCCAGTGAGGATGCAAGCATGAGTTTCTACATGTGAACTCATCGAGCCAGTGAGGATGGAAGCATGAGTTTCTACATGTGAACTCATCGAGCCAGTGAGGATGCAAGCATGAGTTTCTACATGTGAACTCATCGAGCCAGTGAGGATGCAAGCATGAGTTTCTACATGTGAACTCATCGAGCCAGTGAGGATGCAAGCATGAGTTTCTACATGTGAACTCATCGAACCAGTGAGGATGCAAGCATGAGTTTCTACATGTGAACTCATCGAACCAGTGAGGATGCAAGCATGAGTTTCTACAAGTGAACTCATCCAGTTTTAGGCCTTGGTCTTGTAATCTTCTGCTGCTATTGTATAGTCATGTATTGTTGTAGTGGCTTATTGTTGTAGTGGCTTATTGTTGTAGTGGCCTATTGTTGTAGTGGCTTATTGTTGTAGTGGCTTATTGTTGTAGTGTCTTATTGTTGTAGTGGCTTATTGTTGTAGTGGCTTATTGCTGTAGTGGCTTATTGTTGTAGTGGCTTATTGTTGTAGTGGCTTATTGTTGTAGTGGCTTATTGTTGTAGTGGCTTATTGTTGTAGTGGCTTATTGTTGTAGTGGCTTATTGTTGTAGTGGCTTATTGTTGTAGTGGCTTATTGCTGTAGTGGCTTATTGTTATAGTGGCTTATTGTTGTAGTGGCTTATTGTTGTAGTGGCTTATTGTTGTAGTGGCTTATTGCTGTAGTGGCTTATTGTTTTAGTGGTAGTGGGTAATTTTTGTAATGTCTTGTTGCTGTAGTTGCGTATTGTTGTAGTGGTAGTGGGTAATTGTTGTAATGTCTTCTTGCTTTAGTGGCTTATTGTTGTAGTGGTAGTGGGTAATTGTTGTAATGTCTTGTTGCTGTAGTGGCTTATTGTTGTAGTGGCTTATTGTTGTAGTGGCTTATTGTTATAGTGGCTTATTGTTGTAGTGGTAGTGGGTAATTGTTGTAATGTCTTTTTGTTGTAGTGTCTTATTGTTGTAGTGGCTTATTGTTGTAGTGGCTTATTGTTGTAGTGGTGTATTGCTATAGTGGCTTATTGTTGTAGTGGCTATTGTTGTAGTGGCTTATTGCTGTAGTGGCTTATTGTTGTAGTGTCTTATCTTGGTGATGGGTAATTGTTGTAATGTCTTATCTTGGTATTGGGTAATTGTTGCAATGTCTTATTGTTGTAATGTCTTATCTTGGTATTGGGTAATTGTTGCAATGTCTTATTGTTGTAATGTCTTATCTTGGTATTGGGTAATTGTTGCAATGTCTTATCTTGGTGATGGGTAATTGTTGCAATGTCTTATTGTTGTAATGTCTTATCTTGGTATTGGGTAATTGTTGCAATGTCTTATTGTTGTAGTGTCTTATCTTGGTGATGGGTAATTGTTGTAATGTCTTATCTTGGTGATGGTTAATTGTTGTAATGTCTTATCTTGGTATTGGGTAATTGTTGCAATGTCTTATTGTTGTAGTGACATATCGGTAATGCATTTCCATAGGCGCACAACCTTCCGCCACCAGGAATTCAATCACAGCACGTTGCTCCAACTGTATTTCCATACATGTCGCTATTTTATCTCTGCTGTGCGCATGCGTCACGTTCCAGGCGCATGACATTACATGTCCCGGTGGTCACTTCCTTAGAGATTATTTTAACATTGGTGTCACATAACTCGGAGTGCTGTTGTCATAATTATGACTCTGGAGACAAAACTTATCATTTCGCCCTCGTATTATATTCAAATTCGTTATATTACTGATTCCAGTGATTCTAGAACATGATGTACAGAATACGAGATTTGATTATTCTGTTAACTTTGCTCAAACCGGGTAAAATGTTGAAATAAAAAAAAACAAACGCGAATAGTTACTTGATGTACGTTTGATGTAGTATCACTCACATAAGTTAGATAACGTTTCACGAAGTGATAGTGATAACATTTGTTTGAAAGTGATACAGACGTGTGTCTAAATATAGTTTTCAACTACAGAGACAAAGATAACATGAATGACGTATTCGCTGAGAATTCTGTTAGATTTTCTGTTACCAATATCGTTACATGCAGATTTGTTTAGATATTCAAACCTTTATTTTCAAACTCTCTCCAGATCTTCCTTGCAGTAGGAAAACTCCATATCTCCCTTGCAGTAAGGAAACTCAAGTTCTCCCTTGCATAAGGAAGCTTTAGATCTCCCTTACAGTAGGGAAACTCCAGATCTCCCTTGTAGTAGGGAAACTCCAGATCTCCCTTGCAGTAGGGAAACTCCAGATCTCCCTTGTAGTAGGGAAACTGTAGATCTCCCATGCAGTAGGGAAACTGTAGATCTCCCTTGCAGTAGGGAAACTCCAGATCTCCCTTGTAGTAGGATTGTAGTCCTACTAGAAATACTAATGGGTTGTATTATACAGCAGTGGTACTGACGTAGGGCCAGGGAGTCCCAAAATTTTAAGTTATAAGTAGTTCCCTTCCTTTCATAAAATTGCGAAATTTGATATAATAATAATAATAATAATAATAATAATAATAATAATAATAATAATAATAATAATACTCAAATGATTTATGTATACAAACAAAATAATACATGTAGATTTAAAAAAAATATTTTCTACAAATCACTGGTTCGATCCCTAATTATCAACTTTTTCATGTATATTTTGTTTGAGATACATGGGAATTCTAGCTTGCAGTTACAGTGTCGGAATCTATGAGTGATATTATTGACAGGCAAACTTGAAGTTACAGTGTTGGGATATATAAGTGATATTCTTACTGGCGTATGACCGGCTCATTGAGAAGGAGAGAGTATATATGTTAATAAATTGTGTACCATAAATCAATCCCTATAACTTTGTGAAATTTATTTTTAACTTTGTCTAAGGAATTACAAACGGATCAGACTTGTATCTTATATACATTCTATATATCGATTAGACTAAGACAGATTACAGATCAACCAATTATGTTCTTGTTATTTCATACACTCGAGATATCGATTAGGCTCTGAATTATTTCGTAGACATATTACTGGTCAA
Organism: Meghimatium bilineatum; assembly: GCA_034231615.1. Taxonomy (NCBI): domain Eukaryota; kingdom Metazoa; phylum Mollusca; class Gastropoda; order Stylommatophora; family Philomycidae; genus Meghimatium; species Meghimatium bilineatum. The sequence goes on along the minus strand of CM067309.1, from coordinate 10,095,619 downwards.
CCAATTCTGGGCGGGTATATGGTTGTACTCATACATTTGGCAATTGTTAACAACGGTTAAGAGTTAACAGACTCTCTTTTTAGTTATGTGAACACATTTTCCCCCAAACCACTCTCCACAAAATATTTCAGCTTAAACAAAAACGCACACTCCATTATTTGTTTCATATAGTTTTATTTTTCTCATATTTTTTTTCTTGTTAGTTTCACATATTTCGATGTTACTCATATATTTAGATGTGTCTCACATATTTAGATGTGTCTCACATATTTAGATGTATCTCACATATTTAGATGTATCTCACATATTTAGATGTGTCTCACATATTTAGATGTGTCTCACACATTTAGATTTTTAAAAATTCAACTTTTTAATTAGTGTATAAAAACAACATTATTGAAGTCAACTTTTGTCAACCACCTACCCCCCCCCCCTCTCCCTGTCTCGTCAAAAAATGTAAAATTTTAAATAAATCAAGTCCGCTGAACACGGATGTGTTGGGCGTTTGGCGCAAATTAAACGCGGACACGGCGAATTTCCATTCTGTGGGCTAAATCCTGCTGAAAATCAAATAGGACCATGGTCCTGCTATAAGAGAGATCCAGCGGGAGTTTGAGAATGAACAATGAAGATAAAGAAAATGACACAAGAAACGTCGATTAATTACGTAAAGAATATGGACTATATAAACATTTTAAAAAACAAATAACAAAAAACACACTATGATAACCAGTAGCATCATAGAAGAAACGGTGTTAGAATATAGAAACGGTGTTAGAATATAGAAACGGTGTTAGACATAGAAACCGTGTTAGACATAGAAACGGTGTTAGACATAGAAACCGTGTTAGACATAGAAACGGTGTTAGACATAGAAACGGTGTTAGACATAGAAACCGTGTTAGACATAGAAACGGTGTTAGACATAGAAACGGTGCTAGACATAGAAACGGTGCTAGACATAGAAACGGTGCTAGACATAGAAACGGTGCTAGACATAGAAATATATTGAGATATTCTACAAGTGCAAACAGTGTCAATAACTTCGACACATAATTACAAATGATAGTAGATGTGAAACAGAAGTTAAAAGGAGAATAGGACTGGTTAAAAATATTGACATTAAAACAGATTATAAACAAGATAAACAAAATAAGAATTATAAAATGCTACATCTATTCTATATTAATGTATGGCTTTATGTCCATGGTTCTATGGACAATAAACAAACAATTAGATGATATAATTGATGCTTTTGAGATGTGGATATATAGAAGAATAGGGAGAAGATTATGGAAAGAGTAAAAAATAAACAAAGAGGTTCTTACAACACTTAAAATGAAAAAACTTATATAAGGAAATAAAAGATCAAAAAAATAAAATATGTGGACATATTAAATGTCTTGACACCTTGATGAAGACCTTATTTGAGGGTAATGTCGAAGGGAAGCGAGCAAGAGGTAGGCAGAAATACAAGTGGGAGAGTAACATCACAAGATGGACATGTTACAGTCTAACAGAGTGCAATACCAAGACAAGATATAGGATATTGTAGGTCTGTTGCAACAGCCTTAGTTACGAAGGCAGCACTTAATGATTATAATAAATGTCTCCTCTGCAGTTATAGGCTGTTTTTATGGTTGGTTAGTTGGTTGCTGATCTTGCGGTCCATGTCCTCATCCCCTGTGACCTAATGTAATTAAAATGACATTATTTTGTTGGGAAGTCTGTGGATGTGGATTTTCGGCCCACCCCAAGACATAATAACTATCACACCACCAGGAAGGTAGGTTTCAACCTATGCACTGTTCCGAGCCACTGCAGCCAAATTAAGTTTCGCTGTGTTCATTCCCCGCCACCAATTGACTACTGGTTATGCCGAACTTCTCTATTGCTCCAGACATACAGCCAACTGTTCAAGTCAAAAGGATTGTCACGTCCTGAGTCACTGTGCCCCTATGATTGGCCTCAACCATAGGAAAATACAGTGATGTCAGTTTCCTCCTCCCTAGTGCTGCGCATGACATCTCTGGCTCCCTCCCAAACACAGAGAGTGTATACATATACACAAATAACAAAGCATAAAACACATTGCAACAACAAAATAAAAGCATGAGAAGTATAATTGTATAGATGACTTGCCATGAAGCTTCTATAAGAGAACTTCAATATAACGGCATGTCATCTACTAAGATTTTCTGTTGCATGGGTGGTATTCTAGTGGGGCATTGGTGAGACCAACGCATGCAACAGCAAACGTTTATGTTTTTATAGGTCGCAAACTTTGAATTATTCACGCCGAATGACAAATTAATATATGTAGATTTATGTATACGAAGAAATTAATATATGATGATTTATGTATACGAACAAATTAACATGTATAGCATATCCTTTATAACATGTTATGTCAACATTGCGTGACCGTCTCTCGGCATGTATTGTGCGCAAGCCTAACAAAATTGTCATACACTTTCTTAATAGTCATTTCCTTTTCGCGTAAAATGTAAACTTTGCGGTTTTGTTTATTTAAGTAAACATTTATGTTTGTTGATAGTGAGAGGAAGACCTAGAAAAAGTGGATAGATAACATCAATAGTTAGTTAGTTAGTTAGTTGGTTGGTTGGTTGGCTGGCTGGCTGGCTACTAGCTAGTTAGTTAGTTAGTTAGTTACGTAGTTAGTTATTTAGTTAGTTAGTCGTCAGATCATTATGAGTGCAAACTGGACACGTCCATAGTTGCTCCGATCTCTCCTTCAGTGTACCCACCATAACGCATCTGCTGACAGTACCGGTCCTGTGCTGGTTGACCATCATTCCTCTGCGCCCTCCAAAATGTTCATTTCTAGCAACACCGCATTTAAATCCCTGATCTTTAATCCTAGCCATTGAAAAGGAATCATCATCCACATTAGTCTCACTCTCGCGTGCTATATCTCTTAAGGAGTTCAAAAAGTCAGCGCGATCCACTGCCCAATTTCCATGTGCCACAATCGCGCATGACACCAGTTGATCCGCTATTTCATTGCCTCGAACACCTATCCAATACTTGAGTCATGACTTCTACTTTGAATGGGGTCAATTTTTCTGGGACATGTGGGCTTCGGTGTGTTCTCGAGCATAAACAGCACTTCCGTCAGTCGGTCTCGTGCCGGACTATTGTAACTTCCGTCAGTCGGTCTCGTGCCGGACTATTGTAACTTCCGTCAGTCGGTCTCGTGCCGGACTATTGTAACTTCGTTGCCACATAATTGATTCCCACACACACACTACGTTGCCCTCTATCGTTTGTTGTCGTTTCCAGAGTCGGTGTGTACTCATAAGATCACCATATGCCAGGAATATTGACATTGGTCGTCCGTCCAATGTTTCTGCTTTTTAAGACGTCCGAGACAGAATGAACAGACGCTGTGCATCAGTGTTCCGTTGGATGTAATAGCGCAGGGGTTTCGAAGATATTTCCTGTCTCTCTGCAAGCAATTCCAACTACATCTACAGCATTCACGGAAACGAGCCTAAACGTATTAACCAGGAATACACCAAGATCAGCTGTATTTCCATTTCCAGGGTGCACCACGAAGAGATACTCTTAGGATCTCGGTTAACTGCTAACCATGAGTCTGCACGAGAGAAATGCGAACCCATTTGCACCCTATGTATTTATCATCACTATTGTCTTTTAATATGTTCAAAATATGTCCTTTTATATTTTTATATCATTTAATAGCTGTTTTTTTATATCTAATCAAAACCGTTCCGTTTTATTTTCTTTCAACGAAGTTCTCCCTATAGGTCCTACTGCTATATATCCACATTTCAAATACATCAAATTATGCTTTAAATCTGTCTGTTCATTATCCATGTTTCTGCGCCACATTATTGATAGGACATTGTGAACATACAATTATATTTTTTATGTATATCTGGCAAGGTCGATGCTCACTTATCATTCTCGTGCTTTGGGCGAGATTCCAACGTTTCAGATATTCCGAGTGATATGATTTTGATATTAACAATTTATGATCAATGTACACGCCATGTTTCATATATATGTGCTTGTGTACGTACATGATACGATCAATTTATCAAAGTATTATTGTTGTGCGCTCGCATATACATCTCTATTTATCACAGTGTTGCCATTGTGTGCTGTCACATTGGGTTGTATGCCATACAGATATCTTATGTCGATTTTGCAAATAGCAAAAATGCAGATGATATTCCTATGTTTTTGCTCTTACCATGACTACCAGGGTTGCCAGTTAGTCGATATTGAATACAGTCAAATTTCAGGTATAATCTTGTCAACAATGGTAAACAGTCCTAACTATTTATTTATTTCCAAATTGACCAAAAATACAGCACAGATATAACATTTGGCATTGAAATGAATAATTCTAGCAACTCGGATGTGTTATTGTGGTTTTAGCAAACTGCGTGACAACATTGTGCTACTGATGTAAAAGCGGCTATTGACACAGAACTTTACATCCTGGTTGCCAGATGGATGGAACTGTTTATGGCCAAATTGTTGGCAATCAATGACCACATATGGCAGCATTTCATAACAGTGTATAATCGACAAGAAAATGTCAAATAATGCATGTTTCCATTTATGGAGTCGCAGGGAGAGATTTTGTAACAGTATGATTGTTTGTTTGAGAACACCCAGGAATTGTGAGCGATTAGTTTTTACGACCTATGTGCAGTGGGGTGTATTTTCTGAACTGTATTTCATACCCAGGAGACTTGAGTTTTCGGCTTAGTGCAATGCCTATTGAAGGCGACTTCTACACACAGGAAGTCTATATAATTGTATAGATGGCATGCTAGAAAGCTTCCATAAGAGAGCCTTAATGTAAAGGAATGTCATCTACTAAGGTTTTCTATTGCATTGTTGGTTTGTCTAGTGGGCCATTGGTGAGACCCACAGACGCAATCGCATGCGTAGATTTTGTGCGATAAAGGCCGCATGCTCTTGCTGTCGCGACGTCTTGTACAGGGTGTTTTTTTAAATTAATGTGTCTGTGAGCAGAATACTAACCTCAAGTTGAACTTTCTAGAATGATACATTTCTATAAACGTATTACCTTTCTCCAGTGATCAAGATTCATTCCTATTACAATGGCACATATGTTAATGCTAATTTAATTTTGTTGATTTTAATTTAGTTTTATTTTTGATTCTTAATTAGAAAAACTGGCCTCACAACACATGGGGCATTCCCATAAGTGCTCCGCCCTCTGTTCCAGCAGCCATTCGACTCGATGGTGTTTCGAGTCCAATGCCGCGGAAACAGACATCGACATCAGGGCACAACTCTAGCCATTTCGACAGGTTTCTTTGTTATTCCGCCCACCCACATCGTGCCCGTAACTAGTTCAAGCACAACGTCGGCCTGTCGGAACAACATGTCAACTGTTATCGAAGGTTACGGTTTTGTTGTATTTTGTTTTATTATGAGAGTCTAAGCATTCTCTAGACTGGAAACGGATGGAGGTACTTGAAGGTTTTGCGCATAGTAAAATTATAAATCGTATTTTTCACTTATGTAATAACTAAATTTTCAATTAAATTATTATCTCAACTATTATCTAGTTAATTAGTCTTTGCATCATAGTCACTGCACTCCGGACAAGTCCATAGGTGCTCAGTTCTCTCCTTGAGTGTATCCGCCATTACACGTTGACTGACTGTTCCAGTACGCCGTTGATTGACCATCTCTTGCCTACGAAATCACTTCATTCTAGCGACACTACATTTCAAACCAAGCTCCCTCATTCTTGTCATGAAACAAGAGTAATCGTCACTTATACAGTAATCTTTTCGTGCGTTTTCCAGCAGGGCGTTCAAAACGTCTTCCAGATCCATCGCTCCACAAACAGTTGTAGTAAGAGCATGTGCGGCCAACCTATCCGCTCTCTCTTTACCCCGGACTCCCGCATATTCCGGCACAAAAATAAAAGTCACATTACGCACGCATGAATTCTTCACTGCATCCAGGCACTGTTCCCGAATGTACCCCACCTGAAATTTCACAATCATGCTCATCAAGTCACTGTATTATCTAATCCTTTTTGCTACTACGAACATGTGTGTTCTTAATGTTTGCTGTACCAATTCTACTACAATATCGTAACAAAGATTTCACTTAGACATGCTGAGAACAGAATGATCAAGTAGATGTTTAAAACAGGAATTATTCATTCTATAGTCATACATGAGTACAACTCATACTTGAGTACAACTCATACTTGAGTACAACTCATACATGACTACAACTCATACATGAGTACAACTCATACATGAGTACAACAGACACTGTTTATACATTAGTTAGTGTCTACAAAATAATTTGCAACACAATTTGTACCCAAACTTAAACAAAATAATATGGGAAAACAGTTATGTATTTTTTTTAAAAATAAGGTGCATTTGACGTCAGTCTATATAAGCAACATTGTAGGAAGCACCTGTTTAAATATGTTTTATAATAGTGGCGCCAGTCTATATAGCCTGTATAATAGTAGCGCCAGTCTATATAAGCTGTATAATAGGGGCGCCAGTTTATATAAGCTGTATAATAGGGGCGCCAGTTTATATAAGCTGTATAATAGGGGCGCCAGTTTATATAAGCTGTATAATAGGGGCGCCAGTTTATATAAGCTGTATAATAGGGGCGCCAGTTTATATAAGCTGTATAATAGGGGCGCCAGTTTATATAAGCTGTATAATAGGGGCGCCAGTTTATATAAGCTGTATAATAGGGGCGCCAGTTTATATAAGCTGTATAATAGGGGCGCCAGTTTATATAAGCTGTATAATAGGGGCGCCAGTCTATATAAGCTGTATAATAGGGGCGCCAGTTTATATAAGCTGTATAATAGTGGCGCCAGGCTAAAATAAAATGCATGGCTAGTTGACTTCAAAAACGGGCAAATTCTAATTTGCCATAAAATTACCGATATGGTAAACTTGGATTGCTTCATACACCTGGATACGAAGGACATGAGTTCCGTGAAGAGCGAATAAGGAAGATAAATGAACGAATTACTAGACGAACATATAATAGATATGTTGCCTATCATACATACGTCCATACACATGCGCGCACGAACAGTCACACATGCTCGCACGAACAGTCACACATGCGCGCACGAACGGGCACACATGCACAGTCACGCACATACACTTACTGATTAGCTGTGAGTACTCTATACTTGACACTCCCAACATAAAAAAGTTGTCGCGTGATTTGTAAATGAACATTTGAAGAAGTTAAGGATTAGATTCGGGGGAAGTATAATACTTGTCAGGATTAGCCAACCAGATGTGACCACGATCTCAACAAGGCCGTTTCCTTTAAAGACCTTACAACTGAATTAATTAAGACCCCATTTGTTACGTTTCTGATTATTGTTTGGTTTTCGGTTCGTTACTATTTACATAACTGGAATCGTATGCCAATATAGGCAAGGCTACTTCCAAGTATGAAAATTGTGACCAACTAATAGCCCTAACAAGGGCCTCAGTTCAGTAACGTGACAAATCTAGTTAACAGGTCTTACTGAAGATGGTCGTGATCTTACTCTACCCGTAAACGTCCACAATATAAGACATATCGGCTAATAGGAAAACAATCTTTTAAAATGACTCATTTAATATATGGAGTATTTATAGTGGCTATTTACAGGCTGTATAGTGACCTATGGTATAATCATAATATCCAACTTATTCATATATAAGCTGTATGATATGGGGCGTCAGCATATATAAGCTGTATGATATGGGGCGCCAGCTTATATATGTTTTATGATATGGGGCGCCAGCATATATAAGTTTTATGATAGAGGGCATCAGCCTATATCAGATGTATGAAATCGGACTAAGTCTATATAAGGTGTATGATAAGGGGCATCAGTCTATATAAAGTGTATGATAAGGGGCATCAGTCTATATAAGCTGCATGAGGCGGGTCATTTTATATAAGCAGTATTGTATAGTGGGGGGGGGTGTGAATCAGCCTATATAAACTGAATTGTAGGAAGTACATGTTTAAATATGTTGTATAAAAGTGGCGCCAGTCTATATTAGCTGTATAATATGGGCGCTAGTCTATATAAGCTGTATAATATGGGCGCTAGTCTGTATAAGCTGTATAATATGGGCGCTAGTCTATATAAGCTGTATAATATGGGCGCTAGTCTGTATAAGCTGTATAATATGGGCGCTAGTCTGTATAAGCTGTATAATATGGGCGCTAGTCTATATAAGCTGTATAATATGGGCGCTAGTCTGTATAAGCTGTATAATATGGGCGCTAGTCTATATAAGCTGTATAATATGGGCGCTAGTCTGTATAAGCTGTATAATATGGGCGCTAGTCTGTATAAGCTGTATAATATGGGCGCTAGTCTGTATAAGCTGTAATAGTGGGCACCGTATCATAAAATCTATAAGACATGAAATTTTTGGTACGAACACGTTAAGAAACATTGCATTCGATGAGAGGTTCTCCACTGGAATCGTATAGCCCCCATGCGCCCACAGTGTATCGCTTGTGGTGTCGATATCTGCGAAAACATGGATAAATGGAGAACCACTGACTCTCCCCAGGGGGTCACATTAATTTGTTTTAGAAATTAGACAATATATACAAACATAAATGATACTGGGGAACATGACGTGTACCAGAAGATGAACTTCGGCTAGAAATAGAGAAACTAGGCCGGATCCCTATAATAAGGACCCAGTCACGTGACAATGAACAATATTTAGCAGTTTATGCGTGACCAATATAAAAATATAAGACCTATGAACAGAATCAAAACATGCCTTCATGCATGATGATTTTGGTAATTGTCGTGAATTTCGTTGGTCACTATGTACACACTTTGTGTCACTTGACAACTACGACCAACGAAATGTATGGATATAATCGACAACATATAAAACGGCTTGTATTAATTGTACTGGTACGTGTTCTATTGATGAGAGTTAAGTTTATGTCCAAAAGGGTTTTAGTAGATGATGCAACTGGTCCTATAATTACCGTCACATAAGATATGAATGGTTTCCAGTGCCGGATTTACCTATAAGCTAACAAGCTATAGTTTAGGGCCCCCACTTTCTTGGGGCCGCTACAAATTTTTGTATTTCACTCTCTATATATTCCTAATCGTTAAAGGGATCCATATCTCAAATAGTTTAGGTCCCTATCAAGTCTAAATCCTGCCCTGATGGTTTCCAATTAATGTGCCACTTCATTTATTTGTGTTCAAGTGTACAGGTTAAATTACCAATGCCAGCAAGATGTAGGGTTATGTGGTTTAACTTTAGAGTTAGGTTTTGTTTAGATTTCTGTTGAAAAAAAACACGACTAGTTGCGTCGGAAACACACTTCTAATTGAAGGACTTTCTACACAGTTACGTCATCAATGGAAGCCCGTTTTGGACAAAAACAGCGAAATTCTTACCACGACTTTAGGGCGGATATCGCTTTAAGTAGTACTGAATAGCTACTTTTTTGGCGTAAGGGCAAAGGTGAAAAAAATAAACTTTCATGTGAATGACAACGGTTTAAAAGCTTGTGAACAACTGCTTTTGAGGAATGAACCGTGATTCAGCCGTATCGTTTCATTATAAGCCCTGTTGGCTAATGGGAAACGTCATTCTAAAATGAATCGTTTGACTATTTTTGTGAGATTTTGATTGGCTATTGACACAATGTATAATCATAGTGACTGATAAACATCAAAGCAATAGTCAAAGAATAATGTTAGAAGACTTTTATTCTATTTGTCAATAGGTCATGCTATCGCAATTCTTGGGAGAAACGTATAAAACAAGCACGTGACGCTACACAAATTATGAGAAATATGTCATATATATCGAAAAAACAACATACATATTGTGCACCATTTTCCACAAGCTTAAGAAGTGTAATTATCTAAGTGTGTACTATTTTCCATACGCTCAAGGAATCTAACTATCTAAGTGTGCGGGCTATTTTCCACACGCTTAAGGAATCTAACTATCTAAGTGTGTGCACCATTATCAACAAGCTTAAGGAATCTAACTATCTAAGTGTGTGCACCATTTTCAACAAGCTTAAGGAATCTAATTATCTAAGTGTGTGCACCATTTTCCACAAGTTTAAAGAATCTACCTATGTAAGTGCGCGCTATTTTCCACAAGCTTAAGGAGTCTAATTATCTAAGTATGTCCCAGCTGCGTTGGTATTGTTATACACAGAAATATGACAGGAATATTGCGCCAGATGGTGCACCGTCGCACATCAGGTATGACGAAACGATGATTCATAACAAGATTGTACAGTAAATTTACACACATACACAGTCTGGACATTTTTCTATATCGTTAGGTACTTTTTGGGTGATGAGATCATCATCACGTCTACCAGCTTTATTTCACGATTTATATGGCAACCATATTCTACATAGACGAAATTGACGGTGGTCGTCTGGGATTTTCAACGAACTAAACCAGGACAACTAAACCGGGACAACTAAACCGGGACAACTAGACTAAGAAAACATGTTTAAGATAAGGAGAGCAAGGCAACTAAACTAGGACACATACACTTGGGAAACTAAACCAGGACAATTAGACTTGGACAACTAGACCAGGAAAAATAAACTAGGAAAACTAAGACAGGATAAATAAATCAGGATAACTAGATTTGGAAAACTAAACCAAGACAACTAAGCCAGAACAACCAAACAATGAAAACTAGACTGGGACAACTAAACAAGGACAGTTATATTAAATCAACTAAACCAGGGCAACTAGACTAAATCTCCACCGAAGACGGATGTGCTGGGCCATTGACGCAAGTAAAACGGCGGTACAACGCATTGCCATTCTCTGGACTACATCCTGCTAGAAATCTAGTAGGACAATGGTCTTGCTACAAGGGAGATCCAACAGGAGTTTGAGAATGAACGATGAAGAAGACTAAATCAACTATACCAGGACAACTAGACTTGGCAAACTAAACCAGGACAACAAAACAAGGACAACTAAACTTCGACAACTGAACTAAAACAGGAAAATAAAACTGGGGCAACTGAATTAAAACAGGAAAACTAAACTGGGACAACTGAACTAAAACAGGACAACTAAACTGGGACAACTGAACTAAAGCGACTAAAACAGGACAACTAAACTGGGACAACTGAACTAAAACGACTAAAACATCACAACTAAACTGGGACAACTAGACCAGGGCAAATAAACTAGGACAAATAGACTAAAACAACTAAACCAGGATAACTACACTAGGACAACTAAACCAGAACAACTGGGTTAGGAAAACTACACGAAGACAACAAAACATGAGAAAAATATACAAAGACAACTAGACTAGGAAAACTAGAATATGACAACTAAACTAAGACAATTAGACAATTAAATGTTTCTATCTAACTAGGATATTGGGGATATATATTGCAGTGGTGATTTAGCCAAAACATCCTCCACATCATTCTGCCCATGGCTCCGTTGAAAAAAATATTTCTCGCCAGACCCTTTTGGTGCATAATTAAAAAGACAAACTATGTAACTGATTATAATCTATACAGACCCACCATTGCTACTTAAGATTTACATATGCATATATTGTTTTTATCAATGAAATAGTTCCTTTCCCGATCCATTCTTTGACCTCTGTAGCATGCTCTGCAGAGCCATCTAGAATGATCTGTAGAGCCATCTAGAATGATCTGTAGAGCCATCAAAAAAGATCTGTAGACCCTCTAGAATGCTCTGTAGACCCATCTAGAAAGATCTGTTGACCCATCTAGAATTATCTGTATACCTATCTAGAATCATATTTAGAACCCTAAGAATGCTCGTAGACCATCTAGATTTTCAAAATACTTTACCATGTCCTAGCCACAGCATAACTCTGTGGCTCCGAAGGGGACCAAATATACCACCCTGAGAATACCTGATTTAGCCATCTGCTCTGCGTTCACGAAATCTCCAATTAGACATGAAGAAATCAAACACATCAGATGCAGATACGCAAGAATAATGTGGCACCATCTTCTTCTACTAAATTCCTTCTCAAACCCTTGCTAGTGATCGATCAGCATGTAGTCCGGAGAATGAGCTGTCTTGTACCATAATTTATAGATTGCCTGCGATATGGATGCCGATTGACAGAACAAACTGCAGTATGACTATAGGATTACATTGAATGTCAGAAAAAAAAGACAATTAACCACATATGTCCAAATCACCGTAGCCACTTCTAACGAAATATATGTCAGATCTCGATGATATATTCCTTTCTTCCCGTTCAGACACCAGAAACACAGTCGCTGCAATGTGGTACAAACTTACAACATGGACAATCTATAAAAGTGAAGTCAATAAGCATAGTAAGTCAATAGGCTAATCCTATATACAGGGACAATCTAAGCACAGTGAAGTCAATAGTCTAATCCTATATACAGGGAAAATCTGTATAGTGAAATAAATAGTCAAATCCTATCTATATAAAGGGAAAATCTTGCACATAATATAGTCGATAGTCTAAACAGGAGCAGTCAAGCACAATAAAGTTAATAGTCTAATATAATATAGAGGGACAATATAGAACAGTGAAGTCATCTAATCCTATGTACATGGAAAATATAATGTCATGAAAAGGTACAACTACATCAATGATCTACTAATCATGAACTGAAATCCTATTATAGACTTGTCTTTAAATATGTAGGCAGAATTGTTTTCCGAGAATGGATGACTAGACAGAGAATAGAAACAAGGTGTCGGGAAGCAAATACAACGACCTACCAACTTTCACCATTACTTCTCCACACAAAGACCAATATGGAAATCAAAAGACAGCTACAATTTTTAAACTAACACTCTGCTACCAATGTCAAACATGATCTTTAACAGCCTGCAGCAAAGAAAAATCGTTACATGTGAAATGAAGTGTCTGAGAAAAGCTGCAATGGTTACTAAACTAGATAGATTTTTTTTAAATGAAGAAATTAGGAACGAGTTGATACAATATCTTGTGTTGAACATATTCCACCGAAGACGGGTGTCTAGGGTCACTGGCGCATATAAAACGGCGATTCGACGCATTTCCATTCTCTGGACTACAACATCCTACTGGAAATCTAATAGGACCATTGTCCTGCTACATGAGTTTCAGCGGGAGTTTGAGAATGTTGTCCTGCTACAAGAGTTTCAGCGGGAGTTTGAGAATGTTGTCCTGCTACAAGAGTTTCAGCGGGAGTTTGAGAATGTTGTCCTGCTACAAGAGTTTCAGCGGGAGTTTGAGAATGTTGTCCTGCTACAAGAGTTTCAGCGGGAGTTTGAGAATGTTGTCCTGCTACAAGAGTTTCAGCGGGAGTTTGAGAATGTTGTCCTGCTACAAGAGTTTCAGCGGGAGTTTGAGAATGAACGCTGAAGAAGAGAAAGAACATATTGAAAGACAGCAAATAAAATGTTCGGTCACCTAATGAGAATGAACACAAAACAAATACCCAAAAAAAACATACAACAACAATATCCGGATATAAAACCAAAGGTAGATCAGGAAAAACAAACGGTGGAAAACATCAAGATTAACCTTGAATAAACATAGAATTAATGCAACCAAGGTGACATATCTGGCTATGGAATTATAGCTCAAGCTACCACCTCTACGTTTAATGGCAAGTGTGGATACCATGAAACATCATGACTATGCCGAGACAGACACTACAGCGAACCACCGATCCTCAGTATTTTTAGCCTGATAAAAGTAAAGTAAAAAAAAGTAAAGTAACCCATAGAATTGATTAACGGCGTAGGGGTGTGAAATGTTAGCGATCTCACATTTCAGTGGCTCTGCACATGAGGGCGGTAGTCATCTCCTCTCCCTCGCAGTTTTTACTTCCAGGATTAATCGAGTACCCATTTAAGGCTGGGTCGACCTGGGAGGCGTTACGATCTTAAAAGTACTAATTGAGAATTTCTACAACAGTGATACCTCCCTTTTTCATCGATAAGTACATTCCGGTATTTATCAACGGCGCACCGCCCACAGACGCCAAAATGCTCGGCGTCCCCTCCCATGATTAAAGAACTTAAATAGTATACCCAAATGTATAGTTATTTACTATAATCAATAGTAAATATGTAAATATAAAAAATATAATCAATAGTAAATATGTAAATATAAAAAAAACTGCCGATTTAAAACAAAAAGTAATAAGAAATTACGCTGCACGGAATACAGGGTTATAAAGCGAAAAGAAAGAAAACATATTATAATCATTACATAAAGATAATTATAGGTTCATTCTTTTTTTTTATTGAAAGTTATCTGTCCCCGATGCGGAAACATTATAGCGTATGCATGGCGATCTGCTGTATAGAATGTTTTCATTCAGATCTTCAACTTTCATTGGCTCCAAAAGACATGACCTTTGATCTATTAATAGCGAGTTAATAGTTCTACCAGACGCTGGCTTCAGACCAATCATAACGCGTACAAATATTTATGATGACGAGTATTTCTTAAAACTGAAACGGAATTCCACTTTATGTTATAATATTTTGTCTGTACATAATCCATAAACTATTAGTTTTTGTTGTGTGTGTGCATTTAGTATATGAGAGTAAATTTAAAGATTACAACAAATAATTCCTCGAGAATGTATTGAATAGTTTAATATAACAGCTTCTATTATTTGATAGCATCCTACTGAATAATGAACTTCATACCGTATATGCAGATGAGACAAAGCTTTTACCTGCTAAAGAACTCCTGTAATATTTTATTGTAAATAACCTAGACTATCAGCAAGTAAAAAAAACTACACCGATTAGTGTTGACTATAGCTTCCACTACAGCCATTAGTGAAAGAAGTATGAGAACCCTGACAAGATTCAAACCATCTCAGAAATTCAATGAACAATAATCGTGTCATGTCTGAATTTCTTGGTGATTGAGAAGAACATATTATGTGCCCTTTCATCAGAATCATTTATTGAGAGGGTACTGAACATTTTCCTAGAAAAGAAGACAGACACCTGGAGCTTCATTACACGATTGTGTATGTTTATTAAATAATTAAATAATTTATATAGGGTCGCAAACACGTGTTTCTGCTGGGGAAAATGGGGGGGGGGGGGTGGGCTACCTACCTACTAAAAGAACAGATCACTCAGAGTCCCCCATTTTAAAAATTAATGTTACTCCACTTCTGCTTATGTCGTGCAAATTGAGGATAGACTTTATCGACAACTAATCACATTTCATTAGTAGGCACTCCTGCGGTACTTTCACTGGAATACAATATCTGAGAATGCTAATCGTGAAATAACCCAAACAAGTGTATAAATATACCGTGCTATGCAGCCATTGGAGGACTGGAAATGAGTGTCACTTCCTTCCAATGCAATTCAAACTCCGTAAAACCATGAAAAAGTTGAACACATGAACATTGAACAGTAAATGTGGGTGTTCAGACATTTTAAATAGCGTCGTGGGGTCGAAAAGCGGGTCAAATTAGACCAGTTAAGATATTTATACTGGGCCTCCAGTCAATTTAACACATACTATAGACACTATTACTTGAGCTCATATAACATAACTTGGAATATTGATGTTTCATGCTACTAACATAACTTGGAATATTGATGTTTCATGCTATAAACATAACTGTGAACATTGATGTTTCATGCTACTAACATAACTTGGAACATTGATGTTTCATGCTACTAACATAACTTGGAACATTGATGTTTCATGCTACTAACATAACTTGGAACATTGATGTTTCATGCTACTAACATAACTTTGAACATTGATGTTTCATGCTACAAACATAACTTGGAACATTGATGTTTCATGCTAATAACATAACTTGGAGGGATAAATGTTCCAGTGTAGGACAACAACCCTAAACAGAAAGTAGGTGGCTGGGGTAACACTGGGCAATCGATCTCGTTGTTAGGTTGTTTTATGTTTTATTTTGATAACACATCTACCTATTTTTGTATATCTTAACATAACTTGGAGCACTGGTGCTTTATGTTATTATATAACTTGGAACATTGGTGCTTTATGTTATAACTTGAAACACTGGTGCTTAATGTTACTAATAAAAGTTCTTAGACCCCCACGGCACACTAAAATTTCAATGCGGCCCACATACACAACAAATAGGTTGCTCAAATCTTTTCTAATGGCAACTCATATTTGTAGACCTGCCAGGTCACCGATATTACATCATATCAAGTCGATGCATACACACGTGTAACCAGAGTACCACATACCTGGATCGTATCTCCACAATGATATTAATAATTCCAGATGGTAGTTAATCCTACACAGTGTGAACACGGCAACTGAATTCAACACGAAACAAATCAACACATTACACATCTAACTGTGCAAGTTATTATTCAGTGGAGAGTCCAGTGAAAACCAGAAAACACAACCACAAATAGTCTAGTAAACAGGTCGATGACATAACAGTTTTATTAACGTACAAACATTACAAATCCATTTATATACTGCCGGCGTTTTCTCTTTAGCGACACGAGGCTGACAAAATGTCTCCCAAGCACGCGGGTTTGCGACGATAGCATAGACTGCGTTCAGTACAACGAGCAACAGGTTTTGGCGTTATTCGCTTTCCCTATACTATCATCTCTTAAAAAAAGGTGTGCATATAAATAGTTGTAGAGTGTAGATACAAGATATGAATTGTAGATTAAGAAATATTATCTAGTTTCTTGTCAGAGTTAGGGACGCTTGTACTAAAGGTGCACTGTTACTACCGAATCTAATCTGTAAACTGATTGTGAGTATGAACTCATTTGAAAGAAAGAAAGGGGAAAAAAACCATCACAGATTAATACATTACTTGCGTGTTCTATTTATTTTGTTCTCTGGACTTCATCCTGAAATCTGCAGGAGTTTGAGAATGAGCGTAGAGGAATAATTGTCTTTTTTAAAGATGCGGTCTAAGGAAAATGTAAAAAAATTCCATACGGTTTTTTTTCGGGGGGGGGGGGGTTGTAGGAGTGGGGTGGGAAATGGGGGTTTTGAAAAGGGGAAGGGATATTTTTTAATTTTAAAGTGAGGTGGTGTATAATGGATGTGCATGCAAATGTGAATGTGTGCGTATATTTAAGTGCAACGGTTTTTAACTTTAAAAGTCCACAGTCATGCCATTAGCATAAGCCTTCTAGAAGTGCAAGGTCTCTGTAGGGTTGAACCTATATGAAATTCTGTGAACTTTTGCATTGATAATAAATAGGTAACGTAGCAGATATAAATATACAAAAAAGCCGTTCTGGAATCAAACAAGATGCAGCAAGGAGTGGTATAATTTTAGGGAACTTTCAAGCAATAGAAATGAACATCCGATAAGAAAGTGTAATGACACCATTTATGTTCTTTCTACATAGGGGATATGTACGAAACATCAAAAGACATCAATAGAAACAACAGTTGATCTCTGCAATCTGACTATTCCGAAACATGCTGACGATACAGTTCTGTTTGAAAAGAGCGAACAAAAACTACAAACACTCTTAGACAGGATAATATTAGAAAGTGAAAACATAATCCTAAGTCTAAACAAGAGATTAAAAAAACAAGATGTTTAATAGTTTTCTTAAAGAAATAAATGCATACACCAGCAAGATGTAGTTGTCTTAAAGAAATACACCAGCAAGATGGAATATAAAGATCAATAATACACCATTAAATGAAGTGGATCAAGTCAAGTATTTTTGTACCATTTTAACATCAGATGGTATGTGCTTCATTGAAACAAATTCTAGCATCGCACAAGAGAATCTACATTTACAAAACGAGAAATATTCTGTGCAATGGAGAATTTATCAATACTGAAGCGAATTCAAGTGTTATAACAAGAATAATGACGCAGAAGAATATGTCTGCGTTTCGATCCCATAACTTCATCCGGAACAAAATCCATACACTAATTGAAATAAAAAATACATACTAATATTTTTTGTGTGGAAATTTTATGTAAATCGTGAAACAACATAAAGACATGGTTAAATTATTCTGTGTTGTTCTGTTTTCGTGTGTTTTTCCTTGTTTTTCTCCGCACGTTTGAAAAAGCGACATAATCGATCACATGTTACACGCACACTGAGCGATATGAATGTGTCTGCGCTTGGAGTAGAACAACGATATAGATCCGTCTTGCAACATTCAAGTTATGGAAGATCTGGCGATAAAATTCAAGACAATCCACTGGTTCGACACACTGATAATCTTGTTTCATTTCTTTACCACAAATGTTATATGCACGATCGTAGATAAAAATATTATTAAGAGGAAATGTTTATCTTCGAAAAAAGCTTATTACTTCCCTTTCGGTAAAGTTATTTATGAAGCGAATATTTGAAACACATTAATCATGGAAAACTGATTTTTGAAGTGAACATTTAGAAAACATGGGTAAAAGATATCCTAATTATGGAAAACTGATTTTTGAAGTGAACATTTAGAAAACATGGGTACAAGATATCATAATCATGGACAACTGATTTTTGAAGCGAACATTTAGAAAACATGGGTACAAGATATCATAATCATGGAAAACTGATTTTTGAAGCGAACATTTGAAACGTATGGGTAGAAGATTTTCTAATCTTAGAAAAAACCATTTTTTTCTCTGTGTATGTAAAACAGTGATTAATAAAGCTTCACTATCTTGTTTTCTACGGTTTACCTGTAGGATTACAGTTTTACTGAAGTTGACATCAATGATCGAGTTTAAAATATGAAGGTGACATTTTCCAGAGATATTTCTTGAGATGGTGTGAGTGGTTGACCAAATCCTATACCAGTTTTGTCTGCTATGTGCCATTTTCTCTTTTCCTAGAGGGTTTGGGGTTGTACTCTACAACCCCTTTCTTCCAGAGAGAGAGAGAGAGAGAAAAAAATTAATCTACGGGGTTTTGTAACTTGAGCATTTTTATACAGGGTGTCTATATAGTCGCAGTGCACTCATAAACAGTCGCAGTGCACGAATTTACACTGCTGATAACACTACATTACAGAAAATGTGGATATGTAGTACAGATTTGTGTAAAGCTACCAAATTTATGACAGAATCCCTTTTGCTTATGTCAATAGCGTGTTGTGTAAAGCTACCAAATTTATGACAGAATCCCTTTTGCTTATGTCAATAGCGTGTTGTGTAAAGCTACCAAATTTATGACAGAATCCCTTTTGCTTATGTCAATAGCGTGTTGTGTAAATTAGCACGTAATTGGATGTCCGTACATTACGAAAACAATATTTTGTCAAATTTGTTAACCCTTCCCCTTCCCTTGTCAACAAGTCAAGATTTCAGAGTAGCCCTGTTTAATTATATTAAATGTAACCCTCTTGTTTTTCTCATACAAGAAAATTATTCTGCAGAAAAATTGCTAAAAAAAAATTATATGTTTTTAGACGGTTAAATCAAATTTCGAATTCACACACTTCAATTATTTTATTGGTATATTTTAAAAAGTGTTGTCTTTTTAAAAAATACCAGAATGTGTTGCCCTCTTTACCTTATCAACAACTGTCAAACCTACCTTTGTCAGATCATCTTGCCAAACACCCCCCCCCCTATTTACTGACGTAATTAAGGGCATTCCCTAAGCTGTCACCAGCATAAGTCTTCTAGCGGAATTAGTGAGGCCTTTCTTTCGGTACATTTTGTCACGATTTCCATTGATTACTATTTATATTTTTACAGAAAGATAATCATGGAAGGAAAAAAATCAGAAACTCAGATATTATAAACACATTGAAGATTTCAGAGTGTTGGTTACTAAACACAATAACAAAAAGAAAACTACGCTTGTTTGGTCATATAAAGAGACATAACTGTTTAGAAAGACAAATAATGGAGGGAAGAGTACCTGGGTAGAGGAGAACGGGCAGACGAAGAAGACGATGGATTGACGACATTAAAGATAACATGAATACATCGCTAGAAAATGCAAGCCACATCGTCCAAGACAGAGAGAGGTTCAGAGAGTTCATTGGGAAGACAACGTTCTGGAAGGAATACGTCACATGACACTATTTATATAAGTGGAGCCCATGGCTGTGTGGTTAGAACGCAGTTCTCAGACCCATGATGGCCCATGATCAATCAACAGTTAGGACTACTCATTTCCATTCTCTGGACTACATACTGCTGCAAATATAATAGACCAATGATCTATTGTTAAAAGAAAGAAATTGCGAGAGTTTGAAAATGAACGCTGCAGAAGAGGAAGAGGAAACCCCCCCCCCCCCCCCCAAATATTTACGTAGTTCGAGCAACATATTCACGTGATGGTCTTCTAGTAGTTGTAAAAAAAAAAGTAAAGTAACCCATAGCATTTGTTAATGCCGTAGGGGGTGTCAGATGTTAGCGATCTCACATTTCAGAGACTCTGCAAATGAGAGCGGTAGCCATCTCCTCTCCCTCGCAGCCTATACTTCCCGGATTAATCCGGTACCCATTTAAGGCTGGGTCGACCTAGGAGCCGTTGCGATCTGAAAAACATTTGAATAAACCCAGGACCATTCATATGCGAAGCCAGTGCGCTAACCACTGCTCTACGCGGCTACCTATATTAGTAGTTGTTGATGAATCTAGTAGTTGATGGAACTGTGAATGGTTGAATCCTACTCGTGTATGAGAATGTCAGTCAAGTGTGATGTTACATTGGTGACAAAGTAATTGCTTGTTCTCGTCTCGATGTTGACGCCAGATGGTGTCTGTGTATGAGTAATAACAGTACTTTATAGGATTTACTCGATCTAATTAGTGATGCAACATGAAATAATACAACTTATGGTGTCTGTCTGATGATGTGTTTTGTGTGGTTGGTTGGATATATTGTTAGCTGGCTTATTTATTTGTTGATATGATGGTATAATTTGTTCGCGTTGATGTTTCGGGGTTTTGTTTGTGTGTAAGCGTGTGTGTACGTGTGTGTATGTGTGTGTGTTTGTATGTTTATTGATATGATGGTATATTTGTTTGTATGTATGTTTCTTTAGTAATTTGATTGGATGTTTGTTTGTGTGCATGTTTGTCTGTTGATATGATGGTATATTTGTTTTTATGTATGTTTGTTTAGTAATTTGTTTGTATGTATGTTTGTTTGTTTGTTTGTGTGCATGTTTGTCTGTTGATATGATGGTATATTTGTTTGTATGTATGTTTGTTTAGTAATTTGTTTGTATGTATGTTTGTTTGTTTGTTTGTGTGCATGTTTGTCTGTTGATATGATTGTATATTTGTTTGTATCTATGTTTGTTTAGTAATTTGTTTGTATGTTTGTTGTATGTTTGTGTGCATGTTTGTCTGTTGATATGGTATATTTGTTTGTATGTATGTTTGTTTAGTAATTTGTTTGTATGTATGTTTGTTTGTTTGTGTGCATGTTTGTCTGTTGATATGATGGTATATTTGTTTGTATCTATGTTTGTTTAGTAATTTGTTTGTATGTTTGGTTGTTTGTTTGTGTGCATGTTTGTCTGTTGATATGATGGTATATTTGTTTTTATGTATGTTTGTTTAGTAATTTGTTTGTATGTATGTTTGTTTGTGTGCATGTTTGTCTGTTGATATGATGGTATATTTGTTTTTATGTATGTTTGTTTAGTAATTTGTTTGTATGTATGTTTGTTTGTTTGTTTGTGTGCATGTTTGTCTGTTGATATGATGGTATATTTGTTTGTATGTATGTTTGTTTAGTAATTTGTTTGTATGTATGTTTGTTTGTTTGTTTGTTTGTGTGCATGTTTGTCTGTTGATATGATGGTATATTTGTGTGTATCTATGTTTGTTTAGTAATTTGTTTGTATGTTTGTTTGTTTGTTTGTTTGTGTGCATGTTTGTCTGTTGATATGATGGTATATTTGTTTGTATGTATGTTTGATTTTTATCTTAAATAGTGATATAAGAGATAAAACACATTAAAAGTACATACCAAATGTCATAAGAAAACTTAGATGGAACTGCTTCGGGCATGTCCTAAGGTTAGATGACAATAGATTGAACCAACAGGCACTTATATGGACACGTTGGGGAAAGAAAACGAGGAATAATACAACCACTCTAAAAAAACATCATACTTAAAGAAGGAGAAACGATGGGTTTAAATTCAATACAAGAACTAAAATTAGTGGCAGTGGACCGAGCAACACATGGAGAATCAAAACCTATGCCCTACATTCCACCTATGTGCCGCCTATGTGCCGCCTATGTGCCACCTATGTGCCGCCTATGTGCCACCTATGTGCCACCTATGTGCCTCATATGTGCTGCCTATGTGCCTCATATGTGCTGCCTATGGCACGAAAAGAACAAAGAAACTAAATGTTTGTTTGGTGGTTTATTTCGTTGCATGTATATATGTTTGTTTGTTTGGTGGTTTATTTCGTTGCATGTATATATGATTGTTTGTTTGGTGGTTTATTTCGTTGCATGTATATATGTTTGTTTGTTTGGTGGTTTATTTCGTTGCATGTATATATGTTTATTTGTTTGGTGGTTTATTTCGTTGCATGTATATATGTTTGTTTGTTTGGTGGTTTATTTCGTTGCATGTATATATGTTTGTTTGTTTGGTGGTTTATTTCGTTGCATGTATATATGTTTGTTTGTTTGGTGGTTTATTTCGTTGCATGTATATATGTTTGTTTGTTTGGTGGTTTATTTCGTTGCATGTATATATGTTTGTTTGTTTGGTGGTTTATTTCGTTGCATGTATATATGTTTGTTTGTTTGGTGGTTTATTTCGTTGCATGTATATATGTTTGTTTGTTTGGTGGTTTATTTCGTTGCATGTATATATGTTTGTTTGTTTGGTGGTTTATTTCGTTGCATGTATATATGTTTGTTTGTTTGGTGGTTAAAAATCGAAAATATGTACTCACTGCCCAAAATTGAAATCCAACAGGTAAAGCGTGAAACAAGGTAATGAAGTTTTGCTAATAACACGAAACAAACATAGGCACTCACACAAATCCACGTTTCGACCGAAATGCCTTTATCAAGGATAATATACACGTATACATCAAAACCGAAAAGTAGGGGCGACACAACTTGCGCTGACATGTCTAGCGAAATGGCCAGAAGGATAGAAATTAGTTCGATGGTGACAAACAGGAAATAGGAAATATACCCACAAAATTCAAAATATTTGTGAAAACGAGACAGAGAAATGAAGGAAAAACCCGATATCATGTGTATGTCAGGCGCTCATTTATTCCCAAAGGTTTTACTAGTAGGAAATTCATATATACAGCGGTTCTAAAACGGTAGACGGGTCCAGTCGTCGGAGAAGCATGCTTTTATGGCCGTGAGCTGAATATCCTGTGCGCTCGATGGCCTGTGTCATTGAAGTGAACGTCGACAGGATAGCTCGAATGATGTTTGATGCTGTGTAGGTGCTCGTAGAAATGGTCAGCAAGCCTCCTGCCAGTCTCAGCTATGTATGTCATGGTGCAGCTCTTGCAGATGATGGTATAGATGACATTCCAGGGCACACAGGAGAAACTCTCCTCGATGGTGAAGGTGGCTTTGGGAAATGTGATTGACCGGGCCTGGGTGACATTCAGACAGGTGTATCATCTGTTCATTTATAGTAGGTGTAGAATTTGTTTGGTGGTTTGATATCCAGAAGTTACGAACAGTGAAACTGTGGTTTCCTATGTGATTTATTTTGAAGTAGTGATATCTACCACAACCTTCTTTTTTACGCAGATTTCAACTCTCATTATTACGTCACTCTCTGAGATGATTCCATATAACATACATTTGAATCAGTTGCGGAATCACCAAGTAAAGGGCCTTTACATTCTTTCTAACTCTTAAAATGTGAGACATAGTTTAAGGTGTCCGTATCCGTCTCCATATGTTATTAGGAGCAACATCAAGTGATCTTTAAATATTAAATTGTTATAATGTTTCTGGTAGAAAACAAGTGATGTTTGTCTTCGTACACTAATAGTTCATCTGAAACCTAGACACCAAGACTGTCTGGTCGCTTTTTCACATCTCCAATTTTCCTCAGCAACTTCCCTCTTTCTTGCTTAATGAAACCAACCCATATCCATAGATAACTGGTTCTCAAAGTTTACCCTATTATTGCTGGAGGGAAATGCAGAATAGTGCCTTTTAGACGCAACATAAGAAAATATTTTCCAGAATGGGGCCGTAGGTGTATGCTGGGTGTTTGTCACGCCTTTCTAGCAACTTCGGTGTACGTTGGGTGCTTGTCATGACTTTCTAGATACCCCGGTATACGTTGGGTGCTTGTCATGACTTTCTAAATACCTCGGTGTACGTTGGGTGTTTGTCATGACTTTCTAACAAAATCTGTATATAATGGATGCATATCGCAATGATGATTTTCAGCCGTAGGTTCATACATTACTCTTTATCAAAGCGGACATCATTTTACGGTTTATGAAACAAATGCTTCTCTGTAAATCAATTTGTGAGGAAATAAAATAAACTGAAATACACACATTGTATACATGATCAATAGCCGTTATATGAATAATATATTCATATAAACTTTCTTGCACTGGGCAGAAAAGTCGTTTCATGGATTACTTCACGAACGCGCTCAAACACTGTGACATTGATCCCATCCTCTTGGAGACTGTTGATTTGATATCTCAGCTTGGCAAACTAAGATCACGGCTGGCATAACCAAAAAAATTAACATTGCGGGAAATCTACCAGGGGCAGAAACGGAAGGAAAGATCTGAAAATGCTCTTACTCGGAATCCTTTGGACTCATGCCCACACTGTAATAGATATTTCCCGGCATGAATCAGACTCCTCAGGCATCTTCGATCTCACAAACCAAAATCAAAATAGACAAATATCAATCCTTTTCTGTTTTTGTTTTTCCATCATTTTTCGTTACATATGATTATTGTTGTTCATGCCATGTATGTTCACTTTCATCTGCGACCGGGGATCATCTTCAACATTATCCTCATCTTCATCTTCAACTTAATCATCATCATCATCATCATCATTATCTTCATCATCATCATCTTAATCATCATCATCTTAATCATCATCATCATCATCTTAATCATCATCATCTTAATCATCATCATCTTAATCATCATCATCATCATCATCTTAATCATCATCATCATCATCATCATCATAATCATCTTAATCATCATCATCATCTTAATCATCATCATCATCATTATCTTCATCATCATCATCTTAATCATCATCATCATCTTAATCATTATCATTATCATCATCATCATCTTCATCATCATCTTCTTCATCATCATCTTCATCTTCGTCATCATCATCACATGAATAGTAATGTATCCCAAAAGAAGAAAACGTCCAACTAACTTAATCGACTCTTACGACTTACATTGCAAACGGCAGTCTTAAATAGTGTTTGCCTCTCTGCCCGATCACCGGCAACATAGGGGTGATGGGAAAATAAAAGATAGGTAGGAAGGGAAATAGTTTTCATTTCACAATATCACTTGAGAGTGTCTACGGATGTCCGGATACGCATGTGGACAGGAACACACATGAAGCCACTTAGTGTTTCCTTCCTATAACAGAACTGACATTCTTCAAATAGAAAGTGGAAATCAGCTCGGGCAGAACGTCGCTGTTTCTGTCTATAGACCTGTCCGAAATAGATAGCTTAAATCATAAATGTGCACTAATTCACGACCGAGTCATCACTTTTGGCTTAATTATCTGAGTGTTCGTCAAGAACGCAGTCATGTGCAGTCATAGGCGATTTTCGTCACAGTCATCTAGAAATCTGTAAGGCCATGCTACAGCGTCACGAGAGTCGGTTTTACAACACAAAAAAAGACATTTTTGTTTTTCATTACAATACATGTGAAACCTTACTACAGGACAGTCAGATTATAAGACCTGTTACCTAATTGGAAAACAGTCTTCTAAGATGAGTCATTTGATTATTACCGTGATTTTAATTGGCTGATGACACAAAGTATAAAATATACCAGATCCTAGGACAGATGCCACGCATTTTCAAGAAAAAAAATGTACACAAAGGCACTAAAGTTGCATTATACAAGACTTATTATTATATCACTGTGCTACCAGTGCCAAACCTGGACAATGACAGCACAAGACAAAAGAAAATAGTGACAGCAGAAATTGCATGTTTACGAAGAATACTCGGAATGTCATTAAGAGATAGAATTAGAAATGATAACATCAGACAGGTAACCAAAACAATACAAGTATTGGAACACATCAAAAGACAATAGATCCAGTGGTTTTCACACGCTTCCAGACTACCAACAGATAGCATGCCACAAATGGCCATGAAAAATAGACATAACGGCTATAAATCCAGAGGCAAACCATGTAAAAGATGACAAAAATCAAAGAAGCCACAGGAACAAGCTTACAAACAACGCACAAGAAGGCCATCTCCAGAGAACTCTTCCACCTCAGCCGCACGGCAAACAAGGGCCACAGCGTATAGATAGAGATAGATAGATAGACAAAGTATATACATAGTAACTTGTGAATATCACGTATAAGGCCAAATGGCACATTTTAGAAGGATGTTTTCCAAACAGACAACAGGTCCTATAAGTCGACTGTCACGGGTTAACACGCGTGTCTTATAGTATGTCGTGGTCTAGATTATGTTACACAGTAACACTTGGGCATATGTGGTTGGGTATTGTTAGGTTTACATCGGGAAATTCCGACAGACGGTGATTATATGTAAATACATAATAAATGTGTGTGTGTTTGAGCTATTGGGAATAGCTAGCTGATAATCTCTATTGGGAATAGCTAGCTGATAATCTCTATTGGGAATAGGTAGCCGATAATCTCTATTGGGAATAGCTAGCCGATAATCTCGATTGGGAATAACTAGCCGATAATCTCTATTGGGAATAGCTAGCCGATAATCTCTATTGGGAATAGGTAGCTGATAATCTCTATTGGGAATAGCTAGCCGATAATCTCGATTGGGAATAACTAGCCGATAATCTCTATTGGGAATAGCTAGCCGATAATCTCTATTGGGAATAGGTAGCCGATAATCTCTATTGGGAATAGCTAGCCGATAATCTCTATTGGGAATAGCTAGCCGATAATCTCTATTGGGAATAGCTAGCCGATAATCTCTATTGGGAATAGCTAGCCGATAATCGCAATATCTGGAAAAGAACATTTTTGTTCAAGAAGGAAGTCATTTAGGAAAGAAAGAGGATACGAAAGATGGAAGACAAAAGAGAAAAATCAAACACAAATGTTATTTATCTGTGACTTGATCATATGCAGTGATTCTCATCCTTCCTAACGATGCGACCCTTTAATACATTTCCTCATGCTATGGTGACCCTAAGCATAAAATTATTTATTTGCTACTTCATATGTGTTTTCCGATGGTCTTGGGCGACCCATGTGAAGGGTCGTTCGACTCCAAACAGGATCGAGACCCCCCACCACCCATTTTGAGAACCGCTGAGGTTTATTCATGCGAGACTGTGGTCATCAAGTGAATGTTGTTGCTTAATGTCCGTTTACAAATTTTTAAAAAAAGCCATAAATACATTTTGAAATTCCAATTGTTGTTTTTTCCCTCCAATTTTCTACTTTCATGACTGCTTGTTATAGTAGATATGCAACCGTTATGAAATATGTAGAATTCCAAGACGGCAAATCCACCGGCGTGTAGTCTGTTCACGAGATAGTGATGGCAGTATGGTGTGCGTTCTTATATAATATACGTTGCAACATTCCTTCGTGTTTTGATACTTTGCCGCTTGACGTAATTGATAATGATATCATAACTGAACACAAGTATCTACAACAAACAAACTTAACAGATAACAATTTTTATCTAATTCTAGAAGTGATAACGTTTAAATTCTAATAGATGTTGATAAATGTAAGCCATTTTTGACCCGACGTTTCTGTGTATTTTGTTACCTTTTTGTAAACCTCAGTTCAAGATTCGATTGTATATATAATTTAACGAATATATTTTCTCGAGGTGTGTAATTTCAAATACTCCCTTGCTGAACCTATGATAGCGGTAAGGATAATCTTGAACTAGGGAAGCCTATGAAGCCTAGCGATGAAATCAGGCTCATGGTAGTCTATAATGGCAGTATGGATGGTAGCGAACTCTAGGGAGTCTATAATGGCAGTATGAATGGTATCAAGTTTAAGGGAGCCAATAGAAATTGAATAATTTCTTGAAAAAAATATCTACCATTTCGAGAGCTGACTACGTGAACATGGAAATTAGAATGTACAGAGGACGACCGACGGAATATTGAAACATATATTCAATTGACCCTCCATGGATCCCATTCAATCCAAACATCCATCTATACATCCAACATGGACACATAACCGGTCAAGGACGTAGATGTACTTCATTGGAGGCGTCATCACAGTCCTCCAGCGATTTCTGTCCTAAGCGATGTGGATAAGTATGTAATAATCTTGACCTGCCTTGTCTTTGATATTGCCAGCACTTTTTTTTTATCGTTCTCTGATTCTTCCACTGTTAACCGCACCTTGAAATATCATTTTGAGTGTTGGCATGCATGTCGAAACTACCCAAATATTCATATTAATATTGATAGATTTTCTTGTGAAACTGCGACATTTTCTACTTTATTTCTTATGTACATATTTGTGTTATACTCTCTTGAGGAATTGAGTGAAGAAAATATCTATAACAATTGTATTTGAAGTTCTGTACCCATCTATTCATGGCTGCAGTGAGTGTCCAACCCTCACAACGTGTACCCATCTCTTCATGGCTGCAGTGAGTGTCCAACCCTCACAACGTGTATCCATCTCTTCATGGCTGCAGTGAGTGTCCAACGGCACATCCATTAAACATAATAGATTGCGATAATAACATACTCATTCCAAAACGTAGTCCTCTTTTTGTGATGTTGTGAATGTTGTGAATGTTGTGGAATGTTGTGGAATGTTGTGGAATGTTGTGGAATGTTGTGGAATGTTGTGGAATGTTGTGAATGTTGTGAATGTTGTGGATGTTGTGAATGTTGTGGAATGATGTAAAATCCTTACAATTCTGGGACAGTTGACCTATAGTAGGGAGTAACGAGTCTAATGAAATGGAAGTCAACGCCCTGAGCAGCCCTTTCTCTTGGTAACAACGTCTTGAGCAGCCCTTTCTCTTGGTAACAACGTCTTCAACAATACTTTCTCTTGCTAGCAACGTCTTGAACAGCACTTTCTCTTGCTAGCAATGTCTTGAACAGCCCTTTCTCTTGGTAACAACGTCTTGAGCAGCCCTTTCTCTTGGTAACAACGTCTTGAGCAGCCCTTTCTCTTGGTAACAACGTCTTGAGCAGCCCTTTCTCTTGGTAACAACGTCTTGAGCAGCCCTTTCCCTTGCTAGCAATGCCTTGAGCAGCCCTTTCCCTTGCTAGCAATGCCTTGAGCAGCCCTTTCCCTTGCTAGCAATGTCTTGAGCAGCCCTTTCCCTTGCTAACAACGTCTTGAGCAGCCCTTTCCCTTGCTAACAACGTCTTGAGCAGCACTTTCCCTTGCTAACAACGTCTTGAGCAGCACTTTCCCTTGCTAACAATGTCTTGAGCAGCACTTTCCCTTGCTAACAACGTCTTGAGCAGCACTTCCCCTTGCTAACTACGTCTTGAGAAGCCCTTTCCCTTGCTAACAACGTTAACAGCTTTTACCTACACTATTATGTTTCCGTGTTTGATCATACAACCTCCTATATTACACAGCCATGAAGAGTATGCAGAGATAAAATGTGCATGAACAAAGCCCGAAAGAAAAGGGAGTGACCTGGGGACACGGGAAGGAGTGCGTCCTCATTTGAAAGACAAGAAGCCACAACTGAGTGGGACGTTATCATTAACATCTTCAGATACACTGTCCACACGGTAGGTTGGCTGTAACAGACCTCCAACATCTTCTGTATCTCTTGTCTTGGTGATGCACTTCGCTAGAATGTAACTTGTTATCTATTAACGGTGAATAGAAACGAAACAACTGATGTCAAACTCATGAAACATGTGCTAAATAAAGTTAAAACTTTCGCCTATAAATGCAACACATTATCACAAGATAACAATAACACACAAAGAGAAGTCAACCCGCATGACTCTGGCAACAGGTGCATTAAATACGTTTTGACATACGCGAATATGGTGTTCACAAGAATTTAACAAACTTAATTAAAGTTAATTTACGCTACAAAACGTAGGCTGTTAAATTAATGTCTGCATACTACCTGTATTGATATCCAGCTGAGAAAGCTGGAAATTCACACAAACAACAGACACAAAATGAATCGCCTATGAAAACAAGTGCTTTCGAAGAATATCGACCACAAAATGGGCATATTCTAAAACAAGCAATTCACTGAGTGAACAAACAAGTCAAATATTTGTATCAAATTCTATAAAAAATAGCATGCTGGAATTATATCTGCCTTGTACGTAGAATGGAGGAAATCAGGCTTCCTAATTAAACCATCACTTGGAAGACAAAGGGCAAAAGAAAATTAGATAGCACAAACGAAACTCTAGACAGAACAATCACCGAGAACAGCTGAATATTGATTACAAGCATAACACAAGAAGTAAAGCGACTCGAAATAGGATGCTCATAATATAAATAAATGACTACTCGCCTATGTTTCATCTTTGGCTCAAAAAGCAACTATCATCTCATTTCATGGAAGAAATGATCTTTGTCTCTATTTCACTATATGTCCATGTTTCACGTTCATAAATGTGTACTGGGGATATGTCTGCTCTTGTCAGATGTTTTTAACGTTAATACCGGAGCCTTACCAATATTTGAATTTATGCTAGATTTAATGTCTTAAACTAAAAAGTGAAAATATTACATGTTTTTCGTACACACGCGTTCTGTTGAGGACATTGTTGACAAGTAGAGGCTACGACATTGACAAGTAGGGGCTTCGACATTGACTACGACATTGACAAGTAGGGGCTACGACATTGACAAGTAGGGGCTACGGCATTGACAAGTAGGGACTACGACATTGACAAGTAGGGGCTACGACATTGACAAGTAGGGGCTACGGCATTGACAAGTAGGGGCTACGACATTGACAAGTAGGGACTACGACATTGACAAGTAGGGGCTACGACATTGACAAGTAGGGGCTACGGCATTGACAAGTAGGGACTACGACATTGACAAGTAGGGGCTACGACATTGACAAGTAGGGGCTACAACATTGATAAGTAGGGGCTACGACAGTGACAAGTAGGGGCTGCGACATTGACAAGTAGGGGCTGCGACATTGACAAGTAGAGTCTATGACATTGGCAAGTAGAGGCTAATACGATGCAAGACACATAAAAAGTTTAAAATTTTGTACACCAGGATCGTCAAGAACAACAACAGGGGGTACGTACCACATGAATAATGTGAAGTAATTGTAGCATATCCCCCCCCCCAATCCCGTTATCTATGTTTTGCTGTTTCTCCTTTCTCCCACTACTTATCTCTCTCTCTCTCTCTCTCTCTCTCTTTGTCTGTAGTGTAGAAAAGTGCAAAAAATGTTCCATGTTAAATGTTGAAATATTCTATAGCAATTTCTAATTGAATTTTCTTTTCTCATAAGGTCAATGTACAGAAGTATTTCTCGATATTCATGAACTAATATCATCGTTAAGTTATTTACAACATAACATATCGTTGTTCAGTTAGTTACAACATAAAATATCGTTGTTAAGGTATTTACAACATAACATATCGTTGTTCAGTTAGTTACAACATAACATATCGTTGTTAAGTTATTTACAACATAACATATCGTTGTTAAGTTATTTACAACATAACATATCGTTGTTAAGTTAGTTACAACATAACATATCGTTGTTAAGTTAGTTACAACATAACATATCGTTGTTAAGTTATTTACAACATAGCATATCGTTGTTACGTTAGTTACAACATAACATATCGTTGTTAAGTTATTTACAATATAACATATCGTTGTTCAGTTAGTTACAAAATAACATATCGTTAAGTTATTTACAACATAACATATCGTTGTTAAGTTAGTTACGACATAACATATCGTTGTTAAGTTAGTTACAACACAACATATCGTTGTTAAGTTATTTACAACATAACATATCGTTGTTCAGTTAGTTACAAAATAACATATAGTTGTTAAGTTAGTTACAACACATCATATCGTTGTTCAGTTAGTTACAACAAAACATACAAATGTTAAGATAGTTACAACATAAAATATTGTTATTAAGTTAGTTACAACAAAACATAGCATCGCTACGTGTGTTACAATCCAACTTATCATCCTTACTTTTGTTTCAACCGAACATATCGTTACGTTTGTTACAGTCTAATATATCGTTACGTTTGTTACAATCTAATATATCGTTACGTTTGTTGTTACAACCTTTTAAATGTTTTAAAAATGCAACATAAAATGGTATAATGTCGAGAATGGTTGTATTTCGTGTGGAAATGTTAATTTATAATGATTGAAAGATACCATAAATATTGAATGATGATTGCCTTGTACTTGCTGATTATAAACACTACGGACAAGTATATTGTTTTGTCGAGAAAAATAAATGTAGAGCGACATGCAAATATTCACCCCGACTCTCGTCGTCGTCGTCGTCCTCGTCCTCGTCGTCGTCATCGTCATCATCATCATCATCAAATGTCTCCGAGACGAAGGTTGGCTTTAACAAACCTCCAAATGCCTCTCTCTTATTTTGGTTGGTGCAGTCTGTTAGACTCTAGCCTGCCCATCTCATGATGTGTATCTCCCATGTGTATCTCCCATGTGTATCTCCCATGTGTCTCTCCCATGTGTATCTCCCATGCGTATCTCCCATGTGTATCTCCCATGTGTATCTACCATGTGTATCTCCCATGTGTAATCCCATGTGTATCTCCCATGTGTATCTCCCATGTGTATCTCCCATGTGTATCTCCCATGTGTATCTCCCATGTGTATCTACCATGTGTATCTCCCATGTGTATCTCCCATGTGTATCTCCCATGTGTCTCTCCCATGTGTATCTCCCATGCGTATCTCCCATGTGTATCTCCCATGTGTATCTACCATGTGTATCTCCCATGTGTAATCCCATGTGTATCTCCCATGTGTATCTCCCATGTGTATCTCCCATGTGTCTCTCCCATGTGTATCTCCCATGCGTATCTCCCATGTGTATCTCCCATGTGTATCTACCATGTGTATCTCCCATGTGTAATCCCATGTGTATCTCCCATGTGTATCTCCCATGTGTATCTCCCATGTGTATCTCTGTCTATATCTTGTTTACATGTCAACTCTACTCTCAAAGCAAGATCTTCCAGAAGGTGTTATTTCTTTTATTACGTCCAAAATACTTTTTTGTTCGATCTTTATTTCCTTGATAGTTATTTAGTCATACTAAGATTTGTAAGAACCTCTTGTTGTAAGAACCTCTTGTTGTTAGAACCTCTTGTTGTAAGAACCTCTTGTTGTAAGAACCTCTTGTTGTAAGAACCTCTTGTTGTTAGAACCTCTTGTTGTAAGAACCTCTTGTTGTAAGAACCTCTTGTTGTAAGAACCTCTTGTTGTAAGAACCTCTTGTTGTAAGAACCACTTGTTGTAAGAACCTCTTGTTGTAAGAACCTCTTGTTGTAAGAACCTCTTGTTGTAAGAACCTCTTGTTGTAAGAACCTCTTGTTGTAAGAACCTCTTGTTGTTAGAACCTCTTGTTGTAAGAACCTCTTGTTGTAAGAACCTCTTGTTGTAAGAACCTCTTGTTGTAAGAACCTCTTGTTGTTAGAACCTCTTGTTGTAAGAACCTCTTGTTGTAAGAACCTCTTGTTGTTAGAACCTCTTGTTGTAAGAACCTCTTGTTGTAAGAACCTCTTGTTGTAAGAACCTCTTGTTGTAAGAACCTCTTGTTGTAAGAACCTCTTGTTGTAAGAACCTCTTGTTGTAAGAACCTCTTGTTGTAAGAACCTCTTGTTGTTATAACCTCCTGTCAGAATGTTTAGTCAAAGTACGATTTTACTTCTGTCTGCTGTCAGAATGTTTAGTCAAAGTACGATTTTACTTCTGTCTGCTGTCAGAATGTTTAGTCAAAGTACGATTTTACTTCTGTCTGCTGTCAGAATGTTTAGTCAAAGTACGATTTTACTTCTGTCTGCTGTCAGAATGTTTAGTCAAAGTACGATTTTACTTCTGTCTGCTGTCAGAATGTTTAGTCAAAGTACGATTTTACTTCTGTCTGCTGTCAGAATGTTTAGTCAAAGTACGATTTTACTTCTGTCTGCTGTCAGAATGTTTAGTCAAAGTACGATTTTACTTCTGTCTGCTGTCAGAATGTTTAGTCAAAGTACGATTTTACTTCTGTCTCTTGTCAGAATGTTTAATCTATCTATTTATCTATCTATCTATACGCTGTGGCCCTTGTTTGCCTTGCGACGTCA
Source organism: Meghimatium bilineatum (assembly GCA_034231615.1). Classification (NCBI taxonomy): domain Eukaryota; kingdom Metazoa; phylum Mollusca; class Gastropoda; order Stylommatophora; family Philomycidae; genus Meghimatium; species Meghimatium bilineatum. The sequence continues at coordinate 10,061,079 of CM067309.1, read as the reverse complement.
GGGGTGGAAGCGTTCTCTGGAGATGGCCTTCTTGTGTTTTGTTCCTGTGGCTTCTTTGATTTCTGTGATCCATCTATTACATGGTCTGCCTCTGGCTTTATAGCCGTGATGTCTGTGTGTCATTGCCATTTGTGGCATGCTATATGTCGGTAGTCTGGAAGCGTGTGAAAACCACTTGATCTGTTGTCTTTTGATGTGTTCCAATACTGGTATTGTTTTTGTTATCTGTCTGATGTTATCGGTTATTCTATCTCTTAATGACACTCCGAGTATTCTTCGTAGACATTTCATTTCTGCTGTCACTATTTTTCTTTTGTCTTGAGCTGTCATTGTCCAGAATTGGCACTGATAGTACAGTGATGGCATAATAAGTCTTGTATATAATGCAACTTTAGTACCTAATGTTTAGTCAACATACGATTTTACTTTTTCAATTATATTATTTACTCCGAATATATTTGTAATGTATGATACCAAAGAAAAAATAGTTCGGTCATAAAGTCTACAGTACTAGACTCTCCTCAGAAATCAAACTTGGTGAAATTAGCTTGTGATTCGAAAACTCATCTTTCACAATGTATTGGCCATACTATTAGATATATTAATGTGGTTACAGTGTGCTACCTTTAACACTGTGATAACTACAACAATGTAATACCTGCAACACTGTGATGCCTACAACACTGTGCTACCCATAACACTGTGCTACCTACAACATTGTGCTACCTGTAACACCGTGCTACCTGTGACACTGTGCTACCTGTAACACTGTGCAACCTACAACATTGTGGAACCTGTAACATTGTGCCTCCAACAACACTGTTCTACGTGTACCACTGCTACCTGTAACACTCTGCTACCTACAACCTGTAACACTGTGCTACCTGTAACACTGTGCTACCTGTAACACTGTGCTACCTGTAACACTGTGCTACCTGTAACACTGTGCTACCTACAACCTGTAACACTGTGCTACCTGTAACACTGTGCTACCTGTAACACTGTGCTACCTGTAACACTGTGCTACCTGTAACACTGTGCTACCTGTAACACTGTGCTACCTGTAACACTGTGCTACCTGTAACACTGTGCTACCTGTAACACTGTGCTACCTACAACCTGTAACACTGTGCTACCTGTAACACTGTGCTACCTGTAACACTGTGCTACCTGTAACACTGTGCTACCTGTAACACTGTGCTACCTGTAACACTGTGCTACCTGTAACACTGTGCTACCTGTAACACTGTGCTACCTGTAACACTGTGCTACTTGTACCCATATATTATAAAATGACCCAGAATGCATTCTCAGATTGGATATATCTGGCAGATAGGTGAAAAATTCCGTTCTCCAGGCTCCATCACACTGCTCCACATGAACATACGTAGAAGAAGAAACATGTACCTAAAATTCAGTCACAGTTGAATAGTAATGTTCTATACCCGATACGGGTCATGAATTATTATATACAGGCATATAGAAATATCCATTCATCCATAGGCCTAAAACTCGTTAATGTCCTACACTAAAATGGATGATTCAACTCAAACCCTCCACCAGTGATTTCGATCTTCAGACATGCGGGTCGACGTGATAAATAGCAATATGTAAATTCATGAAAACCTCTCGTGGAAGGACTGAAAGTATACATATTGGTATATTAGACAAACCATTAATGTAAAAGTACACTCTGGGTAGATAATAAACTAATTCGATTAGGGTTTAATCTTGCGGAAGTCCAACAGCATTTTATATGTAGAATTACATATCTCTTTTTTGTGTAACTGCCTCTTCTTCTTCTGCATTCGTTCTCAAACTCCTGCAGATTAGCAGGATGTAGTCAGGAGAACGGATGCGTTGTGTCATGGTTTACATCATTGCTGCGATATTTGCGCCTTTCGGTCTGACACATCCGACTTTAGCATGGCCTTGGTTCACTGACCCTATATGGGATGGGGCAGCTAACTCCATCCCATAACCTCCTTAGTCGCCTTTTATGACATGCGTGGAAGGTAAACAGTGTTGCTATTCTTTGCTTCCCTTTTGGGTTTTGTGTAACATTCAGAGAACCCAGTTCTCCAGATCGGGCTGGGTGAATCAGATAACCTACAGTTTTTGACCATTGTCCTAGCATCCAACATGTACCTGGTGTCCAGTCTGTGATAAGGCAGCATATGCAATGTGCTGACAATCAACTCTGTGCATGGAGTACCAATTTGTGTGGAAGTGCACAGAATCAGGGAGAGATGTTGGCCCTGCATAACTGGAGCACCAGATACACGTTGACGCCATTATATGACGGGAAATGCATAGCTAGCTGCCTATCTCTCCGTAAATAATGCCCAGAGGTTGATTGCTATGAGCACCTCTGACAGGAAGAGATGCTTGGAAGCAGAGTTGGAGCTTATGATTCCGTCTCTGCATGATGCGAAAAGATAGAGAAACCACAAGACCTATAGAATTTATCGCCTCGTGTAGGGGACCATCGCATTTATCCCCTCTGAGTAAGGAGCCATCGCATTTATCCCCTCTGAGTAGGGGACCATCGCATTTATCCCATCTGAATATGAATAAGATCTATATATCTGGAAGTAATAAGAACTACATAACTGAAAGAAATAAGAACTACATAACTGAAAGAAATAAGAACTACATAACTGAAAGAAATAAGATCTACATCGCTGGAAGAAATAAGATCTACATATCTGGAAGAAATAAGTTCTACATAGCTGGAAGAGTAATATCTACATAGCTGGAAGAAATAAGATCTACATAGCTGGAAGAGTAATATCTACATAGCTGGAAGAAATAAGATCTACATAGCTGGAAGAAATAAGTTCTACATAGCTGGAAGAGTAATATCTACATAGCTGGAAGAAATAAGATCTACATAGCTGGAAGAAATAAGTTCTACATAGCTGGAAGAGTAATATCTACATAGCTGGAAGAAATAAGATCTACATAGCTGGAAGAGTAATATCTACATAGCTGGAAGAAATAAGATCTGTATTTACATAGCTGAAATGATATAATATATATCTAAAATGATCTAATCACTCAAAGGGATACACAGTGTTGACAACTTCTTTTGCAATCATGTATTCCAGTATGTACTCCGTCCCTTTCACGAAGCATCACGCCAGCTGTCGCGTGTAACACGTAACTGCGTATCGTCAAGTGATAATCTCTAGAAGTACTCGAAAGAACATGTACTTGTAAACACGTCATCGTGATTCGGGATTGAACTCGTGGCTTCCTGAACACATGGCTAAAGGCGTTAACCAACAAGAGAGAATTCTTGTGTGTTTAAGCTATTACAGAAGTACATGTCCCTGTTTCCAGTGCTATCTAACACATCCTACTGATCCTTGTGGCACGATGTATCATGTTGCATTACTACATCGTGTATTTTCAAACACCTTTAAATCACCACCGTAAAATCTCATTAACCATTTAATGGCGTGTCCATGGATCTGTAGATATAGGGATATATATAATGATGATGCTGGTGTTTGTCCGTCGTAATCGATGATGACCAAAACACTACCAAAATCAAACTAATAATAATAATAATAAATAATAATAAAAATAATAAGGTCAATTTTATGCGTTTTTAAAAGACTAACAAGTCCAATGCGAGCATAAAAAGTTATTGCACACAGTTGACATCTGTAGAGGGTGTCTATGCGAAGTTGAGATATTTTGTCTTTTCTACCTTGTCTCGCAGTATCTTGTGTGGTCTCTTCCGCCGCTAGTGGTCCAGTTCTGAGACTGTAACGGCATGTTGTTCTATCTTGAATGAGGGTCTCCCAAGAGACTACGTCAATTTCAAAATGTTTCAGTGAGGACTTCAGTATGTCTTTGACACGCTTTTTCTGTCCACCAGCTTTTCGAAGTTCTGTCTTGAGTATTCCATAATATAAAATAAAAGATAAGTCACGTCCGAAAAACAATAATATAACATTAAATCCACGAGAAGAAATGCTGCAGCAACTCAACAGAGGAGAGTAGACAGACACAGGTACACTACAGTATCAAGGAATTTTCTGGCAGAATATGGCTTATTAACTAACCATCACCGAACTGATAGTCAAGGACATAACTCTAACTGAAGGTTCATGTCTGGGAGGTGTAACCAAATTTTAACGGAAAAAACTATAGGTTCGTAAATAATGAAACTGTGTTAGCGCGTAGTTGACAAATGTAGTTTGGAGGGGAGGAAACTTTTATTAGTTGTTGGGAGATGGATGTTTCACGGGTGACGTTAGGGATAATGTTAGCTAGTGTAACAGACATCTGGGATTGCATTACCGATTTTAGAATCGACTCGTCTGCTTGTTATGTGATATTTATGTGATGATATGGAACACACAAATTATAACAGATTTGCATGGCTCTACTCGGAACATTACAAAAGTTGGACTGGTATGACGTGATTTTGTCACTTTTGCCGGTCATGTGCCAAATAGCACTTCAAAAGTGTATGTAACAAATCGCATCCTGGACTATATTCTGCTAATCTACAGGAGTTTGAGAACTATCACAGACGAAGAATATTAAAAACTAGCAGAAAACGTATAGTAATGTAAAGGGACTCCCTTCAATGTTTGTGTACAGCCGTTACCGTGACGTAGCAAAACCCGCTGCATATCCTTGTATCTATAGATACGCGGCATGTCTCACCAAAAGGATGGGGGATCCAGACAAACAAATCCCCTACCCACCAACAAACGATCCGTATCTTCGTGGACCAATAGGTCTTTCAATTTATAATACCTCCATTTGGAAATGCTTCATCTGTAGAAATAACAACCATTATGCGTGTGTATTCTGTTGAATTGTTAATAATGAACACTGTATACGCGGAGGTTGTTTTTTTCAGTTGTGATGCGTTTGGAGGTGGAAATAGTAACTTATTCTGAAGCATTAGCGCCCGCTACATATATCAAATAGTAACTTGTTCTGAACCATTAGCGCCCGCTACATAGATCAAATAGTAACTTGTTCTGAACCATTAGCGCCCGCAGCATACATCAAATAAATGACTAAATTACGGAGTATTTAGTCAGTAATTTCTAAAACAATAAACGAATACGACGTATGAAACACCTTGTTTACTATCCCTATTTATATAGGTAGACTAGTGGACAAAGTGAACATCATCAGACACTGTTCGTCAACGTCTGTTACAGTGCGTTAAGCTTATATTCACGTCAATTAGCTGATCTCGATGGGCAGCAGGGCTTCAATAACATATTTTATTGATTGATTCATTGAGAACCCCAGGAATTGCGAGCGAATAGCTCTTACGTAATATGTGCAGTGGGTGGTTTTTCTGAAATTTCTTTCATACCCAAGATACTTCAGCTTTCGGCTTACCGCAATGCCTATACAAGGAGCATTCTACTCAGAGGGGGTATATAATTGTATAGATGACATTCTACAAAGCTTCTATCAGAGAGCCTCAATATAATAGCATGTCTACTAAGATTATCTGTTGCATGGGTCGTATGTCTAGTGGGACACTGGTGAGACCCATAGACACAACCGCATGCATACACATATTTGTATTATGCGGTCACCGTCTCGTTTCTTCTACCTCCCTTGGCACTCACTATGAAGCATTGCTATATCAGAGGAGCTCATCAAAATTAGATCAAGCCAATTTAGCTCAAGCCAATTTAGCTCAAGCCAATTTAGCTCGTTATAATGCGCTTTTACGCAGAACAATCAACAGTAAAGCTCAATATTGGACATAAGCAATAGCATCAGAATAAAATCAACTTACAACGAGCAGCTCCACATCATAGAAAACGTTGCAACGATTAACTTCAACATGTTAGAAAATATTGCAACGAGTAGCCTCAACATGTTAGAAAATATTGCAACGAGTAGTTTCAACATGTTAGAAAATGTGACTCACATCCCATGCACCAATGAATGAATAGGTTGGACAGGCTCACACGAAAACAAAACAACAGTTGTAAATATTATTATTTTTGTCATCAACTGGACAATCAATCTATTTGGGACAAGAATATGCTATGTACTGTCAGTCTGTCCAGACTGAGAAAGTATATGCTATGTACTGTCAGTCTGTCCAGACTGAGAAAGTAAACGATATTCCGGAATATCAATTGAAAATAAGTGGTGCAAAACTTTGGGCTTCGCTCTTGTTATCATCATTTTCATCTTGTGCCAAGCTTGGCACATAGGGCAGACGTCATAGCTCTCGATGCTTGTCCCCAAGCTTGGCACATAGGGCAGACGTCATAGCTCTCGATGCTTGTCGCCAAGCTTGGCACATAGGGTAGATGTCATAGCTCTCGATGCTTGTCGCCAAGCTTGGCAAATATGGTAGATGTCATAGCTCTCGATGCTTGTCGCCAAGCTTGGCACATAGGGCAGATGGCATAGCTCTCAATGCTTATCACCAATCTTGGCACATAGGGCAGATGGCATAGCTCTCTATGCTTGTCGCAAAGCTTGGCCCATAGGGCAGATGTCAGAGCTCTCCAATCTTGTCGATCAACAGCCAGTTGTTCCGGATCGTTCGTTTTCATACAAGCTATTTGTATTCCCCTTTAAGGAAAGTTCGTTTTGCTAAATAATGTATTTTGTTTCGTTAAAAAATGTATAGTTAGTTTCGTTAAATAATGTATGTTTTGTTACGTTAAATAATGTGTGGTTTGTTTCGTTACAAATTAGCGCATATCGTTCTGTAATAAACCGGAAATTGAATACTGTACTCATTTCGCTGCGCAAGCTAACTACAAACAAGATGCACATAATATAGAGAACACGCATACATGTATTTACATAATTTAACCTATTTCCAAGCGTTCCTACCATTTTATATTGTGGCCTATAACGCTAGGTCTCTGTTTCCTTCGTGACATACTACCTACTAATCAACCCAGCTACACCTTGTGACATGCAATAAATATTTATCTGACATCTTCACACTTATTGAATGTAAGTTAAACAGAGCAGCATCTTGTGTGTGTACGCCAGATGTGTTTTACATCCAGCACGTACATCTCAAGTGTGTACAATAGTACGGCTGCTGCGTTCTAAATTTATTATGTCACGTGGTAATATAAACTAGCCAATCATTATCGCACACGACAGATAGCATTTACACATCGTCTGCATACATCGATCGGGGACTGTTTAATAATGGCGCAGACAAAACAGACGTGCGTGTATGCTGTCTCGCGTATATATTTCAGATAGCAATCATTATGGGATATTCATACGTAGATTCAAAAAGTATATACGGTTTCCTCATGAATTTTTTCTCAAACTCCCGCTGGTAGCAGAGTGTAGTTCGGAGAATTGTCATCGTCGGGGATTACAAGGTGGAACATGTGTAGAGGATTCCCTTTATTGTACTCGGGATACCCCCTATATGTGCTCAGCCCCTCTAAACGAATCGGCACGCCGCCTGCTAGAAAATCACTAACAAGTAACTCTGAAGTTTCAAGCGATAAATTGCGAGTGAGGTTAGAACTCGTGACCTCCTGAGTACAAAGAGAGTGGCTTAGCCACTACACTAGGGATAATCCCTATATTCTTCTTCAGCGTTCATTCTCAAGCTCCTGTTGGATCTCGGATCTCTCTTGTAGCAGGACCATGATACATTCTAGATTTCCAGCAGGATGTAGTCCAGAGAACGTAAATGCGTTGTGTCGCCGTTTTATTTGCGCCAGTGGCCCGACCCATCCGTCTTCGGCGGGATCCCTATATTATATTATAGCTTTTCGTACACATTATATATGTAATATGTACGACTTTCGAACCGAAACACCAAAACGTGACATTCATTTGGGTCATATTAACCGTCTACGAGATGTACTACCCAATGCAGCGACAATTGTCATTAGTTGTGTGTTTCTATATACATGGCAATTCATAGCGTCACTCATCATATTATTCGGGCTCGCAACACAGGGCAACGTATAGAAAAGATAAATCTGAAAACCTATAGAAAAGATAAAACTGAGAACGTATAGAAAAGATAAAACTGAGAACGTATAGAAAATATAAAACTGAAAAGGTATAGAACAGATCAAACTGAGAACGTATAGAAAAGATCTACGTATGGGACACGACTAATGACCTACAGGGAGAGAAACTACAACAAGTAAAACAGTATCAATATCTTGGACACATAGTCACAAATGATGGCAGATGTGAAACAGAAGTTAAAAGGAGAATAGGAATAGCTAAAAGTACCTTCAATGACATGAGGGAATTATTAACATCTAAACAAATTACAAACAAGTTAAAATTGAGAATTATAAAATGCTACATCTGTTTCATATTAATGTATGGCTCAGAAACATGGACACTAATTAAACAATTAGAAGACAAAATTGATGCCTTTGAGATGTGGGTATATAGAAGAATAGGGAGAACATCATGGAAAGAGAAGAAAGCAAATAAAGAGGTGATAAAGACACTTAATATGAAGAAAGAACTACTAAGAGAAATAAAGATCAGGCAAATAAAATACTTTGGACACATTAAAAGACATGACACCCTATTGAAGACCTTACTTGAGGATAAAGTCAAAGGGAAGCGAGCAAGAGGTAGGCAGAGATACAAGTGGGAAAGTAACATCACAAGATGGACAGGTTACAGTCTAGCAGAGTGCACCACCAAGACAAGATACAGGAGATGTTGGAGATACGTTGCAGCCAACCCTCGTTGCGGAGACGGCACTTAATGATGATGAAAGAAAAGATAAAACTGAGAACATATAGATAAGATAAAACTATGGCTTACCAAAAAATACTTGTTTTGATCCCCCAGCATGAACGAATAATAGAGCTCTTGTATTCATTCGTGTTGTTCTCAAACTCCTGCATATTAGCAGGATGTAGTCCGGGGAACGGAATGCGTTGTGTTATTGTTCACAGGTTTTCTTCGGTGTTTCCGCCTATTGGGTGAAACATGCAACTTCACCATTCCTTGTTAATCTCTTTGTCACTAACTCCACCTCTTGCGACACCTCTTGCATGTAAGTTAAACCGTGATAATATTCTTACACGCATGTAAGTTAAACCGTGATAATATTCTTACACGCATGTAAGTTAAACAGTGATGCTAGTCTTACACTCATGTAAGTTAAACAGTGATGCTATTCTTACACGCATGTAAGTTAAACAGTGATAATATTCTTACACTCATGTAAGTTAAACACTCATGCTAGTCTTACACGCATGTAAGTTAAACACTCATGCTAGTCTTACACGCATGTAAGTTAAACACTCATGCTAGTCTTACACGCATGTAAGTTAAACACTCATGCTAGTCTTACACGCATGTAAGTTAAACACTCATGCTAGTCTTACACTCATGTAAGTTAAACACTCATGCTAGTCTTACACGCATGTAAGTTAAACAGTGATGCTATCCTTACACGCATGTAAGTTAAACAGTGATAATATTCTTACACTCATGTAAGTTAAACACTCATGCTAGTCTTACACGCATGTAAGTTAAACAGTGATGCTAGTCTTTGCTTGAATTTCGTTTTTGGATAAAACGGGATTGGCGTCTCCAGCACTTTATTATGACACAACGCATTCCGTTCTCTGAATTACATTCTGATAACTAGAAGGAGTTTGAGGAGGAATTCAGAAGTATACTAATTAGACTCCCAGTAGTACACAATGCTTTGAGTAGAAGTCTCCTAGTCATGAGGAGGAGGAGGTTGAAACGTAATTATAAATATAAAGCTATATAGCGTTTTCCAACTAGAACAGGCATTCTATGTACAGCCATGTCATCTAATATTTCAGGCTTGTCTCAGCCCGAAGCTCGTGATGTTGATTTCTGAGTACTATAAGCATTTGCCCAAGATCAGCTACATTTGCCTCAAATCAGTTACACTTGTCTGATATCAGTTACATTTGCCTCAGGTCAGTTACACTTGTCTGATATCAGTTACATTTGCCTCAGGTCAGTTACACTTGTCTGATATCAGTTACATTTGCCTCAGGTCAGTTACACTTGTCTGATATGAGTTACATTTGCCTCAGGTCAGTTACACGTGTCTGATATCAGTTACATTTGCTTCAGGTCAGTTACACTTATCTGATATCAGTTACATTTGCCTCAGGTCAGTTACACTTGTCTTAAATCAGTTACATTTGCCTGTGGTCAGTTACATTGGCATGGGATCAGCATTATCCTATTGAGGTTGTAGCCATCAACCAAACATATTTTGGCTGTATTGTATTTTCATATATGCCATATATATCATAATAAAAATACAGTATATGTAAACACAACTATGTAAATACAAATATGTAAATACAATTATGCAAATATAATAGATATTAATACAATTATATAAATACAGTATATGTAAATACAATATATATATATATAAATACAATATATATAAATACAATATATGTAAATACAATATATGTATATACAGTATATGTAAATATAATATATGTAAATACAATATATGTAAATACAGTATATGTAAATAACATATGTATATACAGTATGTATAAATATAATATATGTAAATAAAATATATGTAAATACACTATATATAAATACAGTATGTGTAAATACAGTATATGTAAATACAGTATATGTAAATACAGTATATGTAAATACAATATATGTAAATACCGCATATGTAAATACAACTACGTAAATACAGCCAATTAATAATAATATATATGTAAATACAGTATATTTAAATACAATATATATAAATACAAAATATGTAAATGCAATATATGTAAATATATAATATGTAAATACAATATATGTAAATATAAAATATGTAAATACAATATATGTAAATATAAAATATGTAAATACAATATATGTAAATATACAATTTGTAAATACAATATATGTAGATAAAATATACGTAAGAAAAAACGTCTGCCCATTTATAGTATTGATACACGTACACATAACATTTTCAATTCAAAGTAACCTTTTCTTCAGCTACACAATACACGATAGCCCACGCAAATCATATACTCATTTCATAACAAAGACAATCAGTTTCCTGTAACACTAATTTCCTATGTCAAAGGATGTTTTTATACACAATGATTGACTAAATGCATGTATGTCTCTGTTCCATCACACGTTACCTGCTTACAGATAATGTTGTCGTGTATTACGTAACATCTCTAAAGAGGGGAAGAACTCTGAAAATATTTCAATACTAGCAAATGTGTCGTAATTTATTCCGCTTTGTTTAACTTCATGTAGTGTTCTCGAAATCCTGAAGATTAGCAGGATGTAGTCCGGAGAACGAAATACGTTATGTCATGGATTACAGCTTAGATGCGTTAGTGTCGTATTTTAGTCTGACACATCCGACTTCAGCGTGGATTCTGGGTGACTTGACCTACTAGGGGATGGGCCAGACAACTCCATACCTCAAACTTCCTTAGCCGCTTTTAACGACATACGTGACAAGTAACACTGTCGTTATTCTTTTCTCATCTTTCACAACAGATGATCGAACTGTGTGTGAAAATGCAATTATTGAATATTTCTGCTAACCCTACGCTGATTGAGCGTGAGTTGGTGCAAAGAACAGTGTGAATCATCACTTGAAGCTACGGAGCTACGTGCTATGAGTGGTACTCTCAACAGGCAGCGTGTCGCTTCGTTGAGAGTGACGGAGTACATATGGGAAACCGAGTACAGTGAAGTCAATCTTCTACGGCTTTTAAACCCTTTAATAAAAGAATAGTCCATACTCTGAGACCTGCAGCGCTTGTTGAGTTATTTGGGTCTCATAATAACACCTCGCATTAACACGCTTGAAATTCAAGGCGAAGAAAACGGTCTCTTACGTTGCACTGGCAATGATGTTAGCACATAAAAGCGAGACTAAGAAACTAAACAAACAATGAAATGCAATGTTTTATATACACGGCTTTAATTTATTTGATACAGTGAATATATTTCTCTTCTATGTAGCTAACTTTACACGTATGTCTGTTGGACTTTACATGAACAAACTAGTACAGCCAAATCAATTCACTGCGACTTCTAATCGTTTCTATTGAGTACAAATAAAATGATAAATACAGGGTAATATAGTGTTTTATTGAGGGTAAAAACAGGGTAATAGATGGTCCTATTGAAGGTAAATACGGGGTAATAGAAGGTTGTATTGAGACTAAATACAGAGTAATTTACGGTCCTATTGAGGGTAAATACGGGGTAATAGGTTTTATTGAGAACAGAGTAATTTACTGTCCTATTGAGGGTAAATACGGGGTAATAGAAGGTTTTATTGAGACTAAATACAAAGTAATTTACGGTCCTATTGAGGATAAATACAAATGGTAGCATATCATATTCAGGACGTAGCCATCAACCCAGCATTTAATATTCAGGACGTAGCCCTCAACCCAGCATTTAATATTCAGGACGTAGCCATCAACCCAGCATTTAATATTCCGGACGTAGCCATCAACCCAGCATTTAATATTCAGGACGTAGCCATCAACTCAGCATTTAATATTCAGGACGTAGCCATCAACCCAGCATTTAATATTCAGGACGTAGCCATCAACCCAGCATTTAATATTCAGGACGTAGCCATCAACCCAGCATTTAATATTCAGGACGTAGCCATCAACCCAGCATTTAATATTCAGGACGTAGCCATTAACCCAGCATTTAATATTCAGGACGTAGCCATCAACCCAGCATTTAATATTCAGGACGTAGCCATCAACCTAACAATTAATTTTCAGGACGTAGCCATCAACCCAGCACTTTGTTTAGATACAGTAATTTTCTAGGCAATGCAAATACGTTCCGTAGTTTGCCATAGCATTCGGAATGGCCCAGATGAAAATTTCCTGCAACGGGATTCGAACCCTTGTGACTTGCTCGTCACACAAAACTGTACCACGCCGAAACAGAGTCAGATCTCTTTCCTAACGAATACATAAAATGTGGTGATTAACTGAGAACAGTGTTTTTACATGCACTCCTGACATATAGTGTAACAATATGTCAGCACAATCCAATCAAACGAGAACATAATCTAACTGACATATATACCAGTTGCGCTAATGAGACTTAATAATAATTCATAATTAGAAGAGTTTTTTTTGTTTAGTAATTGTTGCATTGTCGCTCGACTTCAAGAGTGTTAGTGGTAATTGCACTAACATTTTCCCAAGGAATATTAACATGTACATAATTACAACATGCCATTTGATTCTGGTTCAGTTTACATATGTGGAGAGAGCGTAATTGATTTCTGATTCAATTTACATATGTGGACATGTGGAGTAGAATTTAATTTCAAAAACAAAAAAGGGTTCAAAAGTCGTATAAGATTGACTTCACTGTACTTGGTTTCCCATATGTACTCCGTCACTCTCAACGAAAAAAGGGTTCAAAAGTCGTAGAGGATTGACTACGAGAGTACCACTAATAGCACGTAACTCCTTAACTTCAAGCGATAATCCACAGGGCTCTCCGAAAAAATCCACCTTGTAAACATGACGACACGAGCCGGATTCGAACACAACACCTCTTGAACACTAGGTGAACAGCTTAACCATTACGCTATCGAGATCCCCAATTTACAAAACAGTTTTAGCTCAGTTTTATATTACAAATCGTATCATTTGACATATTTTTTTCAAGAGCGTGGTCTTCCTTATGGATTCTCCCAATGCCCCGCGATTCTGCTCCGTGATTCTGAGTTTACCTGCCGCAGTTAGAGACATGTTCAAGCAATCTGGTATATCACTGCACCATCGTCTTCTTGGGCGCCCTCTTCATTGCTGCAGTTAACTCTGTCATCATCTATTATTTTTCTACGATCATATCGACAAGAGAGGTGAGGAACTTGAGAGCTGGCAGGATGAAATAAATCTCATCCTTATTAACCAGCCAACAGACTTGCCAACCTTCTACTCGAGAGCATGGCACACCACCTCTACACCAGACCTGGCATTCCACTCACCAGGCTTGGAATGGAACATCACACGTGTTGTTGAAAAGCAGCTTGGAGGTAGTGACCACAGACCAGTATTTCTGGAAATCCACAATGAATTTACCAAGGACAGCAGCACGCTCACTAGGTGGAACTATAAAAGGGCAGACTGGAAAATGTACCAGCATTTAACCAGTGTTCTAGCTAAGGACATGAACTTGGACAAAGACATCAATAGAGCAGTGAGTGAATTTAATAGATGTATACTACATGCTGCTAGTAAAACCATACCCAGGGGGGCACGCAAAAACTACAAATCCTACTGGAATGATGAACTGGAAAAGCTGCAAAATGAGATGGAAACATCTAGACAGCAGGCTGAGAACAGACCTAGCCAAGAACATCACAACAAATATCAGCAAACAAAGGCTAAATTTCAAAGAGCCAAGTTACAAGCCAGACGGAGCAGCTGGAAAGAAAAAAAACAGAGTCGCTGAACCTAGAAAGAGATACTAGGAAATTATGGAAACTTGTAAAACAACTAAATGATGAAGGTACAGGGAGAAATACCAGGATCACACTTTATAAAGATAGAAACATTTTAACAGGTAAACATGCAGCTGATTACTTTGCAGATTCCTTTGCAGAAGACAATAAAGTCAAAGTCAGCCCAGACAAACAACAGGAGGATCGAGAGAACCAGCAAAACATTAGACAAGGTGAACCTATACCTGAAGTCATGGAGGCACCAATCATAATGAGAGAACTGGAGCATGTAATATCGAAATTGAAAATGAAAAAGTCCCCTGGAGCTGATGGAGTGTCCAATGAAATGATTAGAAACCTGGGAATTGCAGCAAGAGCAAAGCTACTGCAGATCTTTAACACAAGCTGGTCCACAGGTAATGTACCACAGGCGTGGAGAGAAGCAATAATGATACCACTCCTCAAATCAAGAAAAGATGGCAACACAGTCTCCAACTACAGGCCCATCAGCCTCACAAGCTGTCTATGTAAAACAATGGAACGCATTATCAATCTTAGGATGCAGTAGTACCTTGAAAGTGAAAACCTTCTGGTATCACAGAATGCAGGTTTCAGACAGTGCTACTCTACTGAAGATCAGGCAACCTACCTCTCCCAAGAGATTGAGGATGCCTTCCAAGAAAAGAAACTGGTACTAGCAGCATGGATAGACCTCAGGAAAGCATTTGATAAGGTCTGGAAAGAAGGGCTCCTAAAGAAATTGCGAAATTGCAGGGTTAGCTCAAGAATGTACAAATGGGTAAAAGCATACCTGCATAAAAGAAGAGCCAGGGTACAATTAGATGGTCGCAAAAGCAAGAAAGTCCTACTGCGTCATGGAGTCCCCAGGGAGGAGTCCTGTCACCCACACTTTTCTTGGTTTACATCAATGACCTAGTTGCTGAACCACCACACGGGATCAAAGTGGCAATGTATGCTGATGACCTGGTGATCTGGTGCACGGAAGAACATGCAACAGTGGCCACTAAACAAATACAAAGAGCTATCGATGCCCTAACCTTATGGGCTAATAGATGGTGCGTCAGCATTAACACAGATAAGTGCAGCACTACACTCTTTACCCTCTCACCAAAACAAAAAGCTGGTCATATCAAGATAGATGGAGAGCTCTTGAAAGAAGACAAACAACCCACATACCTCGGAGTTACTTTTGATGATAAGCTGACATGGAAGCAGCACATATACAAAGCAACAACAAAAGCCAGGAGGAAGTTAGCTATCATGAGAAAACTAAGTGGAACCACATGGGGAGCCAGTGGAAATATACTCAGTAAAGTTTACCAGCAAGGCATAAGACCACACCTGGAATATGGTTCAGCTGCATGGTGTCCTGCATCAAACACCACATTAAAAGATCTAGATAAAGTGCAAAACCAGGCATCAACTCACCCACGCACGAATAAACACAAACAGACACACACACACAAACACACACACACATACCTACCATACATGTTAGATGTCACAGGAGTGAAAGAATAAGCACTCGTAACTAGATGTAAAACGGCATCTAGGTAAACCCAGCGTAAAAAAGGGTACCATATCTTCTGGGAAAGCAAAGTGATGGGCGTGATGCTGACCACATCATACTCCGATACGCCTCATGCATGAATAAGAGAGAACATTTTACTAGATGCAAAAAAGAACGTTGTTCTACACTTTAGTTCTACCAATAATTAGGACAAAACTGGACAATGGCATCTAGAGATGGAATTAAAACACTATCAACAAGATGACATGTCAAAACTGGACAATGACATCTAGAGATATAAATTAATTTCATAAACATAAAATGACATTTCATAACTGGGCAAATACATCTAGAGATAGAAATTAAATTCATAAACATAAGATGACAAGTCATAACTGGACAATGACATCTAAAGGTGGAAATGGCATCCTATTAGCAAGATGAAATGTCGACATAGAATACTTTACATGACAGGAATAGTTAAAAATACAAAACAGTGATGTCACGAAACAAGTCGGCACTATCACATGTATAGCTGTCAGAGACATCATCATTAAGTACCGTCTGTGCCACGCAACGAAGGTTGACAGCAATGAACCTCCAGCATCTTGTAGCATCCATGTATGCCTTGCGTGATTATTGTAACAAGTAAATCATGAACATTCATGTGCAGTGGGTGTCGCTGGTTAGACGTGACACTGGGTGTCGCTGGTTAGACGTGACACTGGGTGTCGCTGGTTAGACGTGACACTGGGTGTCGCTAATTAGACGTGACACTATGTGTCGCTGATTAGACGTGACACTAGGTGTCGCTGATTAGACGTGACACTGGATGTCGCTGATTAGACGTGACACTGGATGTCGCTGATTAAACGTGACACTGGATGTCGCTGATTAGACGTGACACTGGATGTCGCTGATTAAACGTGACACTGGATGTCGCTGATTAGACGTGACACTGGATGTCGCTGATTAAACGTGACACTGGATGTCGCTAATTAAACGTGATCTGGGTGTCGCTGATTAGACGTGACACTGGATGTCGCTGATTAAACGTGACACTGGGTGTCGCTGATTAGACGTGACACTAAGTGTCGCTGAATAGACGTGACACTTGGTGTCGCTGATTAGACGTGACACCGGGTGTCGCTGATTAGACGTGACACTGGGTGTCACTGATTTAGACGTGACACTCTTGTATTATTTAGTTTGAGTAAGAGAATG
Source organism: Meghimatium bilineatum (assembly GCA_034231615.1). NCBI lineage: Eukaryota > Metazoa > Mollusca > Gastropoda > Stylommatophora > Philomycidae > Meghimatium > Meghimatium bilineatum. The sequence goes on along the minus strand of CM067309.1, from coordinate 10,043,872 downwards.
GCGATAATGTAGGTATAACAGCACATATCTGCCGACGAGAACTGTGCGCATCCCCTCATTATACACACTCTCAGGTCGTTCACATTACTACATGAAAGCGTGAGTATTACAAATGCAAGATCTACCAGAGACATGACTAATTGGTTGAAAAAAATTGTCAGTAGTCGTTGTTCACGGTGCGCAGCTACCATATTTAGCTACTAGACTTTGCCTACATATTTGTATCGTATGTTCATGATGACATTTATAGTACAGACTGTGGTCAAAGCTTACTCCGATAAATCAAAATTTTTTTTCATCGCTTAATGGATGTGCCTATCGAAGGTGCCCACGGGCAGATCCTTTCACGAAAAATGAAATAAACAATTTCTAGGAAATACTATTTTGTTAAAGATAGTTCCATGGCAACATCACCTGCCGTCGGAGATGAAGATCAAACTTCATGTACTAAGTCACATCATCTATTAAGCGGGGTGGCAAGTTCCCTTCCTTGCTGTCTTTACCTCCCTAACTCATGCGTCAGGTACTTATTTACAGCTGAGTCGACTTCAGCAGTGGTCGTGTCACGAGAGAAATCACAACCCGTATTTTTGTTGTCTGGGCATGGTTTCGAACCTGGTACGCTGTCACCCGGTGTTATCTCACTACCAACTAGGCTACCTGCTATTCTCACTATTTAGTTATTTGATATATATCTAAACTTATATGACTAACGAGGTAAAAAAAAGCACGGTTCGCTAATCATAGCCCGCAGAAATGGCATAATTAAGATAGTATCTACTTTGCCTGTTATGGCAATTATGGCAACTGTTCCATTCAAATGATCCATTCAGGTGATCCATTCAGGTGATCGTTTGATCACCTGCCTCAGACACATTCATATGCTTACTATTCCTGCAGGCATATTTTGTTATTTTTGTGTGTGTATTTAATATATCCTTATGAGCCTAGTTACGTTCATATTAAAATAAGTCATGCATTGTTATATCGTGTACAACATTATATACAACATTATGTCGTGACGGCAGATATGTACTTTATGCAACATTATGTCGTGACGGCAGATGTGTACTTTATACAACATTGTGTCGTGACGGCAGATATGTACTTTATGCAACATTATGTCGTGACGGCAGATATGTACTTTATGCAACATTATGTCGTGACGGCAGATATGTACTTTATGCAACATTATGTCGTGACGGCAGATATGTACTTTATACAACATTATGTCGTGACGGCAGATATGTACTTTATACAACATTATGTCGTGACGGCAGATATGTACTTTATGCAACATTATGTCGTGACGGCAGATATGTATTTTATGCAACATTATGTCGTGACGGCAGATATGTACTTTATACAACATTACGTCGTGACGGCAGATATGTACTTTATACAACATTATGTCGTGACGGCAGATATGTAATTTATACAACATTATGTCGTGATGACAGATATGTACTTTATACAACATTATGTCGTGACGGCAGATATGTAAGGGCAGGCAAGGGCAGACATACACTATTATGTCGTGACGGCAGATGTGTAATTTTATACAACATTATGTCGTGATGACAGATATGTACTTTATACAACATTATGTCGTGACGGCAGATATGTAATTTTATACAACATTATGTCGTGACCAGCAGAGATGTACTTTTATACAGCATTATGTCGTGACAGCAGAGGTGCAGTTTTAAACAACATTATCGTGACAGCAGAGACGTACTTTTATACAACATTATGTCGTGACAGCATAGATGTAGTGTTATACATGAATGTTGAGTACACTATGAATAGATAACACGCGGAATGAAAATATCTTGACAGAAGTTTATTGAAAAAGAAATCATTCTCTCGCATCCTGATGGAAAGAAAACGCACATTCTGTGGAAACAGGAGAAGAGGAAAGATGGAGCACATCGTGACAACAGACAAGTTGAAGAGCAATAGAGGCAGCGGAAGACCAAGAGCGAAAATACTGGACAGCGTTGTATTGTGCGATTGGGAATATAAATATCGGAGATTATGACAGTACAACACAACAGAAGGATTTGGACAGACCATGATAACCCGTGTCAAACGGCATAGACTATAGAAAGGAAACGAACAGTCAAGGGGACAATACATCGACTACAAATATTCGGTGCAACGGACTTTAAGGCACTCGTTATTTAGACGTTCGTACTGAATATCTTCTTCTTCTTCTTCTTCTGCGTTCGTTCTCAAACTCCTGCAGATTAGCAGGATGTAGTCCGGAGAACAGAATGCGTTGTGTCAAGGTTTACATAATTGCTGCGATATCTGCGCCTTTCGGCTTGATAACATCCGACTTCAGCATGGCTTTGGGTCATTGACCCTATATGGAATGGGACAGCCAACTCCATCCCATAACCTCCTTAGTCGCCTTTTACGACATGTCTGGAAGGTAAACAGTGTTGATATTCTTTGCTCCCCTTTTGGGCCCTGGCAACACACGGGCGACTGAATATCTAATATCCCACGTAAGCTTTGCAGAACCAAGATGTTCGAACTTTGTCTTTCTCAGACCTCATGTGACATATTCTTTCCAGAACGTGGTCGTCCTTGTAGATTCTCTGAATACACCGTGATTCTGAGCGAGTTGACCTGCCGCAGCTAGAGACATGCTTAAGCAATCTGATATATATATATCACTGCACCATCGTCGTCATGAGCGCCCACTTCCTGTGTTACCATTAACTCTGCTTTCAGCTATTAATCTTTCCATGCTGTTATATCTCTTTATATGACTAACCAACAAAAAATCAACAACAACGCAGATTTCTTGTTATGATTTTGGTAAGGAGCCAGCCCACTTCGACGTTTATTCATCTTAACACTTCTTGATTTGTCTTTTTAGCTGTCCATGGCATACGCAAAATTCATTTCTCATTTCAAAATCAGCGATTCTCTTTCCACTTGTTTTATTTAATGTCCATGCCTCCAACCGTATATTTCCACAGGGAATGCGCATGTTTGTAAGTCGGTGTTGAATTCACGTGTTTTCAGAATATCCACAATATAATTACTAGGCACATTATTCTTGTAGTTTGCTATTGCTTTCAAGTGGAAATCCGCTTATCGAATAACACACAAGAAAACATATTCATATTCTACGCGATTTTTTTTAGCTGAATTAATTTATTAAATTTAGTAGTGTAAAACGTATAAAAGCTGCACAGATGTTGCATCAATTCACCCTCAAACAACTATCACAAAGAGCAACCGAACTTCACCAAGACTTATATTTAGCTTTCGTGGACCAATAAAAATGAAAGCTTCCCACATGAGTGGATAGAGTACATCTATGGATAATACTACAGACATATGGATTTCCTCAACATCAGATAAGCCTTTTTCAGACCTATACGCCGTTAGTCAATGCGCAGTAAGAACGAGCACAGGTACATCAGATAATTTCCAAATTCGCCCAGGAGTGATGCAGGGATGTCTAATTATCCCCCTATTGTTTATAACATACATAGATCACATCTGCAAAGTAGCACAGACAACGGAAGAAAACAATATAAAGGGAAAATTAAACGATCTGCTATTTGCATACGACAAGGCACTAGTAGCACAACCAGAAGAGTAACTACAAAGATAAATAGATAGATTGCATCAAACATGTCAATCATTTAACATAAAGATGAACATAGAAAAGACTGAAGTAATGAAGATAGGAAGAATAGAAAGAAACACCAATATATATATATTGAAAACCATAGACAGGCAAGTGTCAGAATTCACATACTTAGGAAGCAATATAACAACAGACGGCAAGAGCAGTAAAGAAACATACAATAAGTGTAATAAAGCATATACCAAACCCTGGGGCAATTGACACCAATCTTCAGAATACATCAAAATAACATAAAAATAACTAAATAGTTGGAGGACGATTGTTATTTTAGTGTATTTTGCATTACACCAAAATAACACTGTTCAAAACGATTATCATGCCAAAGCTGTGCTACGAATGTCAAACGTGAACAACGACAGCACAAAAGAAACGCAAACTTGTGATTATATCCAGTAATAAATTCTCTTCTCATGTAATCACCCAAATGTGGTACTGTATAATATACTATTTTAATAACGTACTCAATATAACAATTTTAGGACAGGACTAAAAATAATTCTTCAATAGAAAGAATATACTGTATACTATGTTTCTGTCAATAGAAGGAAGAAAGAGTATTCTTCACAGTTACGTTAAACCGATTCTGACAAAGGAATGCAAGTCGTGGACAATAAAAAGAGAGGAGGAAGAGAGTTCTTCATGGTTACATACACCCGATTCTAATAAATAGTTTATAACCGATTCTATTCTTTGGCCTGTGATGAGTTCGCTCTCACCATCGGCGTTTTAAGACATTAGTAATGTATCAACGAGCGTCAAGTGTCCCTTTCACAGGACCAGTAATCAAAGTAAATGGACAAAAACTGAATACTGCCAATAAGTTTGTATATCTCAGCAGCACCCATTCGCAAACTGCGACAATTAACGAGGATATTTCCCTTCGTATTGATTGCGACAGTGTGGCATTCGGGAGCATTCATGCCAATGACAGGATTAGGCGTGGTCTCAGTTTGACAACTTACGTTGCACCTATACTGCGCAGTGGTTCTACCAACACTGCTTTATGCTGCGTCTTCCTGGACTGTCTATGCGAGACACGCTCGACAATTTAACTCGTCCCACCTTCAGTGCCTAAGAAATCTCATGGGAGTACGTTGGCAGAAACGTGTACCAGACACGGAAATCCTTCAAAAGTCCCCGTAAGCAAAACATCCTCGCTCTTCTAGCTAAGTCCCAACTCCGCTGGACTGGGCACTCTGTCCGTATGCCAGACAAACGCCTTCCAAAGAGATTATTCTATGGGGAGCTGTGCGATGGTAAACGTTCAAGCGTATGACAGAAAAAGGCGATACAAGGATCACCTAAAGAACTATCCTAACTCCTGAGAGACTACATCCAGTGATCGCTCAGCTTGACACACGAAGATCATTGCTGGCATTACTAAATTTGAAAAAATAAAGAAGACTGCGTTTAATTTAAAAACGACGGAAGCGTTAGGACCAATCGTAAAAGTCTCCTACTTCAAACCGTCAACACTCCTGCTTGAACTGCAATAGAACTTTTATGGTACGAATCGGAATCATCGGGCATCTACGAACTCACAAACCAAATTAGACAATCACAAATGGTTTTTTAAAATTGTTCATCACATGTATTGTTTTTAATGCCATGCTCTTCTTCACCTTGCGAAGGAGGAGCAACATCTTCAATAAATGAATGCGAGTCTTGAATGATAAGTTGGTTGGTGGTTGGTTGGTTGGTTGCTGATCCAACGGTCCATGTGCTCATGCCCTTTGACCCAATGCCATTGTGTGATATATGCATGTGTTTGTGAGTTGTTGTTTTGTTCCATATAATGTGTTCCATTTATCTGGCCCTGGAGGGAGGAGCATTTTCCTGATGTCATCCAGCGCTGGACATTCAAAAAGGTGGTGTTCAACAGTTTCATATGGATGAGTGCACAGCCGACACCCTGGAGTGTGTTATGGTTGTATTCTGTTCAGGTGATTGTTAAGCTGTACATGTTGTGTGCGCAGTCGGAATATGATACTCTGGTCTTTTACTTTCCAGGAGGTTGATATTGTCATTAGGATTTGGGCTGGTCATATATTTATATATTTCCCTCCCAGTGTTTCCCATGGCCCATCTGTTCATCCAATTTTCTTTGTTCACAGATTTCAGAATCATTTTAACTGTGCGCATTGTTGTTTCTGTATAAGGCTGTTCTTGTTGTGCTCCCCTCTTTGCTAGTCTGTCTGCCTTATCATTACCAGGTGTGTTTGAGTGGCCAGGAATCCACTGCATAACAATGTTGACATCATAAGATGTGAGCAGCTGGTTTGCATGGTGGTATATTTCAGCTAGCTCGGGTTTAGAATGTCCATCACATTCCAATGCTTGGAGCGCAGACATAGAGTCTGTAAAAATAACAATGTTTTGGACTTTTGATGGGAAGGCATCAAATATGGTCTTCAGGTGGTACAAGGCAATTTCTAGTGCTGTTATTTCAGCTGCATAGTTAGAACATATCTCCCCACAGGCATCAAACAACTCATCAGATGATTTGTCTGGATATTCTATATAGACACAATAACCTGCTTTGATGATGGCTTTGAAGGCAGACCCATCAGTATAGACATGAATCCATTGTTCTGGGTAGGTGTCTATTGTTTTCTGTGTTGCTTTCATAAGACTTACTGGGTCGGAACGTTTCGTTGCATTATCTCTTAACTGTGTTTTGATTTCCGGCAATTTAAAGCCTGCGTGTGGTGGTAAACATTTTTCTACTCTTTGCAGTTTTTATCTCTTGTCTGGAAGGTGATAATTGTCTTTTATTTCATTGACGTGGGTCAGGACTGACGTTTGTTTTATTCTGTGGTTTGGTTCCCAGTTTTCTACAAGTTGTTTATTTGGGTGGTCTTTGTTCATTCTTTTGCTTCTTTCATAAGTCTCCATTGCAGCCATATCTCTCCGCATCTCAAGGGGTTCTACATTCGTATGTATTTCACATGCAGCCGTCGGTGTAGATCTCATTGCTCCACTAATAAGACGTAGGGCATTGTTCTGCACTCTGTCTAGAGATCTACATTTGTTGTGGAACATGTTGTGAGAAGTGCACTGTTGTATTCTAAAGCAGAACGTATGTAACCAGGTATAGTCCTCTAAGGGTATCCTTGTCTGATCCCCAAGATGTGCCAGCGAGTCTTTTCAGTAGTTGTAACCGTTTAAGTGCTTTGTTTTTGATATTTTCTACATGCTTCTTGTGGGTGAGCTGCCGATCAAGCGTGATTCCAAGGTCTGTGGGGTGTTCTTATCTTGGCAATTTCTGTGTATCCAACCATAGACTGATATTTTCTTTGGCTACCTTATGACTCTTGGTAAAGATGGTATAGACAGTTTTCTCACAGTTTATTTTTAGCTTCCATGTTTGACAGTATTCATGTAGTCGTTTTAAATCTCCATTCAGTCTTTTGGCAGCACTTTCAACATTCTCATGGCTCTGCCATATTGTAAAGTCATCAGCATAGAGGGCTTTTTCAGCTTTGATATGTTTGGTAAGGTCATTGATGTAAATGAGAAAGAGGGTGCAGATTAAAGCAGAACCCTGTGGTAAGCCTTCCTCTAGAACTTCTTTAGATGAAATTGCATCATTTATCTTTGTCTGGATTGTTCTGTCAATGAGGAAGTATTTTATCCAGTTGTATAGCTTTCCACTAATTCCCATCTCAATCATCTTCATCAAAAGACCGTTTCTCCATACTCGATCATAAGCCTGTTGTAAGTCAAGGAAGATGGCTACAGTGTGTTTATTTTCCTGGAATCCATCATGGATTATCTGTGTCAACCTAAATAGTTGGTCTTCTGAGCAACTGCCTTTCCTGAAGCCAGCCTGTTCATGGCAGAGGATGTTTGAGCTCTCGAGGAACCAGTAAAGTCGTGCGTTAACCATTCTTTCTGCTAATTTCCCAAGACATGATGTTAGGGATATGGGGCGGTAGCTTTTGGGTTCATCTGGAGGTTTGTTACTTTTCAGGATGGGAAAGATGTGAGCATTTCTCCAGGTCATATTTATTAGTGTAAAGAGTACTTCTTTCCCTGATGTGCTCATGTGTGTTAACATTTCATTATAAATTTGATCTGGTCCAGGAGACTTTCTTGGCTTTAGTTTCTTCAGCCCTTGTTGGAGTTCCTGCATACTGAAGTCATCATCAAATATGGTTGAGCCAGAGGTTTGGACTTTTGAATGATAAGTAAAAGAAGTAAATTCTTTACAGCTACATGCGACCGATTCTAACAAACTAATGCGAGTCTTGAACAATAAAAAAACGTGATAGTGCAAAGTTAGAAGCAATAGATGTGCTTCTATAGTGTCAAGGCCAGCTAGACAGACTAACGACGAGGTGCTGAATGTATAAAATGCTAGAGGAGGTTACTTAATATCAGAAACATAAAATATTTATATTGTGGACACGTTATGAGATGAGGAGATCCGAAGAATAACGGGCAAGAAAAATGGCAAGAGAGACCGAGGAAGACAACGTGAGAAAATATTAGGCTTACATGATGGCAAGGCGCAAATAGTCAACAACGATACTGATAAAATATACTGAAAATATAGTTATAGGCATCCATTATCACCTATTCCAGTCGGCAGGAAATGATGATGATGATGATGATAGTGGTGGTGGTGGTGGTGGTGGTGGTGGTGGTGATGATAATGACTATGATGATGGTGGTGGTGGTGGTGGTTATGATGATGATGGTGGTGGTGGTTGTGATGATGATGAGGATGATGATGGTGGTGGTGGTGGTGGTGGTGGTGGTGATGATGATGATGGTGGTGGTGATGATGGTGGTGGTGGTGATGATGGTGGTGGTAGTGGTGATGATGGTGGTGGTGGTGGTGATGATGATGATGGTGGTGGTGGTGGTGGTGGTGATGGTGGTGGTGGTGGTGATGATGATGGTGGTGGTGGTGGTGGTGATGATGATGGTGGTGGTGGTGGTGATGATGATGATGGTGGTGGTGATGGTGATTGTGGTGGTGGTGATGGTGGTGGTGGTGGTGATTGTGGTGGTGGTGGTTGTGGTGATGGTGGTGGTGTTGATGGTTGTGGTGGTGATTGTGGTGGTGGTGGTGACGATGGTGGTGATGGTGGTGATGGTGATTGTGGTGGTGATGATGGTGGTGATGGTGGTGGTGGTGATTGTGGCGGTGGTGGTGGTGATGGTGGTGATGGTGGTGGTGGCGGTGGTGATAATGACTATGATGATGATGATGATGTTGACTGAATACAGAACTTACAGAAGCAGGAAGATTTAATCAAGTAAAGAAATTTTGAAAGGCTGCAATGACTGCTACACCATGTCCATGATATGCTATCTGATAACGATGATGACTGATACATTCTAGAACATTACATGTTTTCACTGTAGTATACACTCCCAGTTAGCTTTGAATTTAAGAATATTTTTTTTTATTCATCTAACATTGGTACTAACATTAGGCCATCAGTCATCTAACATTTGGTACTAACATTAGGCCATCAGTCATCTAACATTGGTACTAACATTAGGCCATCAGTCATCTAACATTGGTACTAACATTAGGCCATCAGTCATCTAACATTTGGTACTAACATTAGGCCATCAGTCATCTAACATTGGTACTAACATTAGGCCATCAGTCATCTAACATTTGGTACTAACATTAGGCCATCAGTCATCTAACATTGGTACTAACATTAGGCCATCAGTCATCTAACATTTGGTACTAACATTAGGCCATCAGTCATCTAAGTCTTTGTACTAACATTAGGCCATCAGTCATCTAACATTTGGTACTAACATTAGGCCATCAGTCATCTAACATTTGGTACTAACATTAGGCCATCAGTCATCTAACATTTGGTACAAAAATTAGGCCATCAGTCATCTAAGTCTTTGTACTAACATTAGGCTATCAGTCATCTAAGTCTCTGTACTAACATTAGGCCATCATTCATCTAAGACTTGGTACTAAAAATTGGTAGAATATATAAAACTGTTATCTGGAAAATTGCCAGATGTAAAATTGCAAGAGATTGATGTCATACATTTCAGAATGATCAATATTTAGTAGTTGAACATGAATAGTACAGCAAAACAATAGTGGTCTTGTTTCAAATATAATAAGCGGTCCTGTTTCACATTTAATAAGCGGTCCTGTTTCACATTTAATAAGCGGTCCTGTTTCACATTTAATAAGCGGTCCTGTTTCACACTTAATAAGCGGTCCTGTTTCACATTTAATAAGCGTTCCTGTTTCACATTTAATAAGCGGTCCTGTTTCACATTTAATAAGCGGTCCTATTTCACATTTAATAAGCGGTCCTGTTTCACATTTAATAAGCGGTCATGTTTCACATTTAATAAGCTGTCTTGTTTCACATTTAATAAGCGGTCTTGTTTCACACATAATAAGCGGTCTTGTTTCACATATAATATGCGGTCTTGTGTCACATATAATAAGCGGTCTTGTTTCACATATTAGCGTCAAACGTCAGAAGAAGATCTGTCGAACAACACATTAATACTCTGCTTTATAATCTCCAGATTGTAACGGTGGTTTCAGTAACAATGTAGACTTTTAACAGGTCAACGGAAATTCGGGGACCAGTTCAAATCCGTGTCTATGAAATTTATAAAAGAAAATAAACTAAAACCATTTTACAATTTGCGATTTGAAAAAAAAATGCATTTAAAAAAGGAATAAAATTCAGTCTTAAAAATCAGTTTTTATTGTCGATTTTAGACGGCAGCGATTGTTGTGATTTTATTGCCAGGAAACACAAAGTCTACACAACGTGACCACTGATCACTTGTATCGATGACAGGTATACGTAAAGTTACCACTGATCAGTCTCATCAAGAAATATTTGAAACACAAATAACAAATATGTCAATGAACAAAAAGGGATGTTCTAAATAAACCCCCTAAAATACGCAACAAATAAAAACAGATCAATTTGACGGCATCGATATCGTAACTTATATCGGCATCGATACCGTGTAAATATAACATGATCCAATAGTTCACATAACAAAATGATTCTAATCAAACACAAATAAGAAGAAGAAGAAGAAGAATAGATTCTTGATTAGGAACAAGTGGAACAGAACTGGCGGGCATTCCAATATATGCTTATCTGAGAAGAAGAAGAAGAAGAAGAGGCAGGTACTACAAACAGATGCAGGATTCAATAAAGACGCAATGTCGAGGTCATGTTAGACAAGGTACCTACCTGAAACAATCCCTTGTTTGCATATACAGACATCACTGTTAGCCGAATCAGCGTTGTTGCCTTTCTTTTTACGCCTGTTGTATTTTGTATGCACTCTACATTGCGTTGTTCTTCCTGCTTTGCCTCTTGATCTGCATCCTGAGCCACTTGATTTCTCGGTATTTTTTTTAAATGTTTCCCTTGCCGTCTTGTTTGATTTTGAGAAAAGATTCGATTTTGTAGGCGATTTTCTCGTAAACAAAGATTTCATAGAAATTCGAAGCCCGCTTCCCTTGAATGAAGATTTGGAAGGTGGAGCACGTGATCTCTTCACAGTTCCGGTTGGTAGTTTGTAGGTACCTGATGTTACCTTATTAAAAGCTTCGTCACCTTCTATGACGTCATCAGATTCTGCGTTTTCTATCACTATCAGAGGTCGTTCATTGCTGTCATAGTCATCATCAGCAGGTTTGTTCTCATTAAGTCTGCTACTTTTGTCATACTCCTCCTGGCAGGAACCACATTTTGGAAGATGGTTTGAAACATCTGCTTGTTCGGAGGCGTTTCCGTGTGAATTACTATGTATTTGTTGTATATTGTCATTGGTGTTCTCCGTAACTTGTATCTTGCACTCCAACTGGTCAAAGTTTGTGTCATAAAATTGTGTTTCAGCAACACTGCCTGGGGACAAGATGCCATCTTTAACCCCTGCAGATTTAGGTTGAAGACACAACCCAGAGACAAAGCGAAGCATTTCAAAATGTTTATCATCTTCTTCATTTGCACAACCCAGACCTTGGGTTAGTCTAGCATATGGGGTGTCACTGTCCATTAACGGTTCCACTGACATAAACCGTTCAAATGACGGACGTTTTGACGCAGCGCTTGAGCACGTATTCACAGGGGAGATATTTTGTTTATTTTCTCCAGAGAATGAATTTGTACGCCTGCTTCGTTTCATTGCTTTTGTTTTTGAAATATTTTCTCTCAAATCAGAGACCATCAATGATAACTCTGATCTTTTTTGATCCAATTTGTAGACAGGAGACATCATGTTTGAGTTTCTTTCATCTCCTTTCAAACTTGGGCTGTTAAGAGCGCTGTTACATGATCCCTCGCTAAAGCACGTAGACGAGAGCCCTGTAGATGACCGTCTGCTTAGAAACCCTGTCTTTGAGTGTGATTTAAGCTTGTCGGGGTCTGCTGGTGGATAGGCAAGTGTTGCATCGCTATCATCACTCTCGTATTCGTCGTAATTCTGTAGATAGCGATGTACATTCTTAGACAGGTACGCGCCTTGCATGTACCGTGAATTACATGGGGAATATCCTAAATGAGATTTGTATCTATTACTTGGTATGTCGGAGCTGTGCCTGTGGGGAATGTTATTGGAGAACTTGTGGTGGCTGTCGCAGATAGCTCTTGTCGGACTTTTGTTATAAGGGCTGAGAAGGCTAGATGGTGATCTGAACGGTGACGACGACCTGGATATACTTTTCACATGAGGCTGTCTAGGTAAATCTGGGCTAATAAAACACGAGTGGGAGGTACCTGAAGGAGACGCTGTAGACGGTGTGATATCTCCTTTCGAGCATAGTGACGATGGTGAACTGATTGTAATTTTTGGGACCTGCAGTGATAGCTTTGGTGCATTACGCTCAGAATTTGATGAGCCTTTTTGCGAATTGAGATCATATCCAATTTCACCCGATGAAGTCTGTATATGAAACTGTGAATTAGAAGTCTTTGAATATGGTAGCAAGGCCTTAACTTGAGTGCTATGGCAATTGTTGTTTTGATTTACGTTGTTCTTAGTTTGAAGACTTTGAGAGCTGAAATATCCCGGGGATGTACACTCAGTAAGATTTGGTGGAGATCCATATTCGAAATTACTCGGTGAGTGAGCAATCTGTATCGATAAGGGTGTGTTTAACGTTAAGGTCGGTAGATACACCGATGTGGGGATACAGTGTGGAAGATTACCCACTGGGTAAACAGAACAAGGACCACGAGATGTTCCTTGGTTTGTGAACAGAAAAAGCGGCTTCGCAGTAGTGATGGCTGTTGTGGGTGCGTTATAACTAGAACTGTCATTAACTGTAGAAGTATAACTGGTAGATATGTCAGTGAGTAGCGGTAATGATGAAGATATTTTTCCAGTTTTAGCTAGAACCTGCTTGGGAAAACTACTAATCATTTCTGACTTGGATATTGATGTTATCTCTTCAGTAAATGAACTCTTACGTTGCTGCTCGCCTACCGCAGTTCTTTCTATATTGGTGACACCCCCGGTATCTCCAGAAACAAAGACTTTTGATTTGGAATGTCCTGGATGAGAATAATCCAACCCCATTAAATCTGTATCCTTGGCGATTTCTATTTTTACATGAGATGAAGTGTTATTTTCTTTTCTTGTTATGGAGTTACTAGGATCTTCGTCCGTTTCATCTTTCATGAGCGGAGATATTACCTCTCGTTTGACAAATGTGTTCGTGTCCTTCTCAAGCGACGCCTCTGTAATCTGAGCATCATCCTTACACTCAGACTTAATATTCAAATTTGAATCATACAAGCATGAATGAGCGTCTAGGATGTCAGCTGGTGGACATGAGTTCAAAGATAATTTCTGCTTGTCCACCTGTCTCTTGAAGACTTTTCTCCCACCCCCGCCCATTACCGTACCTTGGCATCTACACCTGCATTTACAGCAGTTCTTATTTCGTCTTGTATTGTAGAATTTCTGCCCTGATGTAAACATCTTGACGTTTCCAGTTGGTCGCACACGAATCGTCCATCGTTTTAACTTACGATTCCTAGGTTGCAAATTATCAGTCACCTCAGAACGGTTGTGCTTTTTAGTGTATTCCTTTTGTGCTGGGGACCATAGCTGACTGCACACACTGTTGGATAACTGAAACACGTCTGTTTCAAATACATTTCTATATCTATTCGGAGAAGCATCAATAATGCCTCTGTGTGTTTTCAATGAAATCTTTTCCTTTGCAGGAATTGCTCCTCTATGGTAATTTATTTCAGGGTTGAGGCTTTGAGTTTCACTTGCATCTCTGTCAGAATATTGTATTTGATCATGGTGTATCGCCACTTTTGGTTGGGAATCTTTTGATTTTTCTATTGTCAGTTTCCTCGGAAACTTGCGATATTCTGTGTTTGTAGAACGAGTTATATTTCGAGAGAAATGTTTGCGGATGTTATCAACAACCCTTGACGTTTTTTTCGGACCGTGGTTTGAATATTTTCTAGCGATTTTCAAAGATTCCTTATTAGGTCTTGATACAATTTTCCCGCTGAAGGCAATATTCTCAGCACTTTGGTTATTTTTGCAAGCGTGGAGTAAAGCTGCAGACATTGACTTGATACGAGGATCAACAAGATCAGAACGTGTAATGTCATTATCGGATGTCATACTACAATCTAGAGCCGCATTTGATATCTCAGAGTTTAGGTGAAGGGATTTTGAGATATCTTTCAGTTTAGTGGCATAAATTCTCTCACGTCTCTTAGCACTAACTTGAGCTGTTGGGCACGTCCTACTGTCTCGATCTATTTTTATGTCATTATCTATATATTGATCGTCATCGTTTACGTAACGAACGCCCTGTTTCGAAGCTCTCCCATATTGTATTCTACGCTGTAGATGTCTAGACCTTCTCTTTTCTTTGCTTGCGTGTGTATCACCTTCATCATCATCATTGTTATTAGCATTATCGTCCACTTCTCGTACATTCAAACTGCTTTTACAACTATACTTTTTAGTAGATTTCTCGAACGATTTAAATTTGCTTTTCAGTTTTTGACTTCTTCGTGACACCTTTCTATAAGTGAATCTAAGTTTTCCAGAACCTTTAGCATTTTCTTCGGAGTTGTAGCCAGAACAAGCACTCCATTCTCCACTATCGAGATCGTTCTCTGTCATTTTCTGACTATGGTCACTGTCATAACTAGTACAACAGTTAGATGCTGAAGTAAATCCTACCATACCACGAATGGAATAGAGTTCAATGACAGGTGAAGGTAGTCTGTCTAGTAGAACCACAGGTGATTTTCTTCCAGTACTTTCCTTTGACGACTGGTTGTTACATATAGGAGGTGAAGATTTGGGGCGATCCGGAGGTTGCTGTATACTACAGGACTGTGCGTTATAGGTCTGATGTGTACCTGCTTCCAAACAATACACCTCTGGATCTATGTCTACCTGATATTCAGGTGTTTGGAACTGTGGTAAACATATTGTATGATTGGATGATTTAGTCACCGAGACAGATAATGGTGGAGCACTTTCAGAACGTATGGATGACGTACTTGTATCTCTACTAAAGGTAGAGGAATACCAAATTTCTGATAGTGATTTCTGAAGAGTCAGTCTTTTAGAAATATTACCAGAACTTCTAAAACTACCTTTACTACCAGGTATTCCGGGAAACTGTATTGGCTTATATTCCTGTCTGTCGGGGACAATGTTTACCTGCATGTTTGTATCATGTATTGGTTTCGGACATGTACATAAACTGGGATTGATACATTGTAAACAATCGGTATCGATCTGTTGATTAATTTCCTCGAATTCTGAATGTGTCAGGTTCTCCTCATGTTCAATATCTTTGTTGTTGTAGTGATCACTTTGATTAAATTTGGCAGTATTTCTGTTGACTATGTCGATATGTTGTGCGTTTATTTCATTTAGATCTATGTCATTATTTCTTGTAGTAGAGATATCTATCTCGGTATCACCAGTATATTTAGTAGATAATGTATCTGTAATATCACTACTTGCACTAGTTATGATTTTATCCCTGTGAGATAGCGTGTCTACAATCTGATCTTTATAAATCGCATTTCCAGATAAATTGTCTTTATTGAGATTGTTGCCAATGCTCTCTTCCGAATGATGTTCTAATTCCGAATTAGATGTTCTGTCATCTTCTGCTGTCAATAGTGTTTCTTTGAGACAATAAACGTTCTTACTTACTTTGTCCACAGATGCATATCTCTCATTTAACGTTCCCCGCCGGTGTTTAGTTATATTTACTGCTCTGTTTGTTCCACTTTCTTGGTTAACAATGTCCAAATCGTCGACTCCAATGCATATTTGTGGCGCGCTAATAATATTTGGTAACATAGGGACAATACTATCTCTACCATTGTCCATAACATTAGCCGGATCACATTTGCAGGATTTTACGCTTTTTGTATTTTGCAGGCTGTATCCTTCAGCACTTTTACATTTCTGAACGATGAGCTTCGGGATGTCCTGCTGGGATTTGATTTGTTTATCTCTGATCATCTGCTGGGACTTCTCCGTGGAGCGTCTTCTGAAAGTCAGTTTAAGGCCACGTTTTTCACAGCTTTCTATTTGTTCATATTCTAGAGATGAAGGTGCTAGATAACTCTCAGCGTTTAAAGTTTTATAAATCGGAGAGTTATCTACAGACTGTCTACAGTCGCTAAGGTTATGTGCAGTTTCGGTACGTTTGGAGGAGACCAGTTCTGTCTCCCCAGTTGTCAAGTGCAATATGTCACTTTTAAACTGTTCTCGGTCTGTGGACTTTTTAAGACTGCCTTTTCGTAAACGGCTAGATTTGCTGCAACCAAAGTCCTTGACTATTTTTGCAGCTGGAGCAGAACCTGTCCATCTTTTTAATTTTTCTAAATCATTCCGCGCCCTTTCCAACCATTTTAATTGTTTGTCACGCTCACTTTCAATCTTCTCAGATACTTCTTCATCATTGTCTGGTGTGGATTCTTGAATACTTTCAATGGAATCTTTCGATGATGACAGCGGCGGATCTTCTGTTAGAATGACCGATTCTAGCTCTGTCTTTGATAAAGAAGGCTGTACTTTCACAGGAACATGCCATGGCTGTTTTCTTTTCTTATACGCTGTTAAGGAAAAATCAATAGGTTCCTCCTGCATCTCGGCAATCTGATGTTGATATGATATCAACTTCTGCAACATTGCATTTCTTAATTCCATAAATATTCAAACATTATGTCTTGGAATCTGTCTTTAGTTTTTTTAAAGTAAATTTTTTTTATTGAATCATTCTTGAACGACATCAAGACTTGAACGAAACTTGAACCCCATTACGTGAACATTACTAGCATGGAAATTATTGAGTCATACTTGAGCGACCCTATAACTGTCATGGAAATTATCACGTGATACAGAATACATGGTTTCCTAGTGAATTCAGTGGCAACTGTTGCTTGATTAGATGATTGATGAGACATGGTGTCAGAGCCATGGAATCTGAAAAACAAAAACATTAAAGGATCTTTAGTCAAACTCAACAATTATAGTAAAATATATGGAATATGATTTAATTAGCCGATCATTAATCAAATTCAACAATCATAATAAAACATGAAATATGAATTAATTATAAAACTGAACAAAGTTTTGGAGCATCAGTTCAAAGAAATATTGAACCAAAATTTAGGAATTACGTTTAAAGGAAAATAATACTAAAATTAAGGTATATACATTCACTGCAATCCATCATGTATCTATCTGTCTGTCTGTCTTGTCTGTATGTCTGTCTTGTCTGTCTGTCTTGTCTGTCTGTCTGCTGCCGGCATATATCTCTTTCTGTCTATCAATATATCCTAATCTAATGATCTGATCTGATACGATACGGCACGATACAACCGGATCTGTCTGTCTGTCTATATATATATATATATATATATATATATATATATATATATATATATATATATATATATATATATATATATATATGACATTTTCTTTATTAAACGTTGTCCTCACTGATATTCCATAAGCCTCTCAGTTCTGTGCAAGTTACCCAGCCTCTTCCAGGGCGAAGTTCAGAAGGTCTTCGATAACCTTTGTCCATCATAATCTTAGTTTACCTCTTCCTCTTTCTAGAACTTGTGCCTCATTAGTTAATCTTTCGTAACAGTTGTGTTTCAAATGACGTTTCGCCCTTGTGTTGCCGGGGCCCGAAAGGGGAGAAAAGAATAGCAACACTGTTTACCTTTCACGCATGTCGTAAAAGGCGACTAAGGAGGTTATGGAATGGAGTTGGCTGTCCCATCCCATATAGGGTCAGTGATCCAAAGCCATGCTGAAGTCAGATGTATCAGGCCGAAAGGCGCAGATATCGCAGCAATGCTGTAAACCATGACACAACGCATTCCGTTCTCCGGACTACATCCTGCTAATCTGCAGGAGTTTGAGAAAGAACGCAGAAGAAGAAGAAATGACGTTTATACTAAAATGTAGGAGTATCCATTCAACGTAGTATGGAAAAGAAGACACACGAACACTGTAGGACGTGTTGGCATACGGACAAGAAACGACAGAGGAGAAGCATGTGTATAATTTTGTAAGGATCGGAGACTAGCACCATGCAATGCAATAAATTATTTAAAGATGAAGACAGAAGATTATATACATGGATAGGTCCTGGAGACAGCGTATACCATAGGTCACATACAAGATAGAAGATTATATACATGGATAGGTCCTGGAGACAGCGTATATCATAGGTCACATACAAGATAGAAGATTATATACATGGATGGTCATGGAGACATCGTACACAATAGGCTACATACCTACAGACCAAAAATCATTAGCATGCCTACTACCACATTAGAAGCTCAAGACGGTGGTTTATACAGAATACAGAGAAATCAGTTTAATTGAGTCAAATAACCAAAATACTGCTAAAGATAATACTCGTACATAAAAAAATTACAAACAATATATACATTGAATGTGATGAAGAACAGTTTCGGTTTTAGGAAAAAATAAAAGCAACACAGAATGTATACTTAGTATGCGATTATTGGTAGATAAATACATAGAAGTCAGAAAACGTATTTATATTTCCTTCATGGGCTACAGCAAGGATCTTGAGAGAGTCAACATGAAAAATTAATTGAATGTCTTCAATAAATAAGAATAGATGGAAAAGATAGATGTATAATCAGCAGACTACCATCAGACAGCATACCACAGCAAGCTATGCTACACAGATACAGTGAAGGCAGGCCTAGCAAGATATGCTACACAGATACAGTGAAGGCAGGCCTAGCAAGCTATGCTACACAGATACAGTGAAGGCAGGCCTAGCAAGATATGCTACACAGATACAGTGAAGGCAGACCTAGCAAGCTATGCTACACAGATAGAGTGAAGGCAGACCTAGCAAGCTATGCTACACAGATACAGTGAAGGCAGACCTAGCAAGCTATGCTACACAGATACAGTGAAGGCAGACCTAGCAAGCTATGCTACACAGATACAGTGAAGGCAGGCCTAG
This sequence comes from Meghimatium bilineatum, assembly GCA_034231615.1. Taxonomy (NCBI): domain Eukaryota; kingdom Metazoa; phylum Mollusca; class Gastropoda; order Stylommatophora; family Philomycidae; genus Meghimatium; species Meghimatium bilineatum. Next base: position 10,024,685 of record CM067309.1, on the reverse strand, counting down.
CAAGATATGCTACACAGATACAGTGAAGGCAGACCTAGCAAGATATGCTACACAGATACAGTGAAGGCAGACCTAGCAAGCTATGCTACACAGATACAGTGAAGGCAGACCTAGCAAGCTATGCTACACAGATACAGTGAAGGCAGGCCTAGCAAGCTATGCTACACAGATACAGTGAAGGCAGACCTAGCAAGCTATGCTACACAGATACAGTAAAGGCAGACCTAGCAAGCTATGCTACACAGATACAGTGAAGGCAGACCTAGCAAGCTATGCTACACAGATACAGTGAAGGCAGACCTAGCAAGCTATGCTACACAGATACAGTGAAGGCAGACCTAGCAAGCTATGCTACACAGATACAGTGAAGGCAGACCTAGCAAGCTATGCTACACAGATACAGTGAAGGCAGGCCTAGCAAGATATGCTACACAGATACAGTGAAGGCAGACCTAGCAAGCTATGCTACACAGATACAGTAAAGGCAGACCTAGAGGCTGACCACGAAAGCGACGGACCACCAAAAGAGGCAACAAATTCCACAATACACTCAGCACACAAGAGGGCCGTCTCCAGAAAACTCTTCTACACCTGACGTCGAAAGGCAACAAATGGTTTCAGCGAATAGAATAGATAGAGATGGAAAAGACATCATAGTGATCAGAAATGTATATTTATAACAAACTATCAATAAGGTGTGAAAACAACTACTCACCATACATAGAAGTAAAAAGAGGGGGTAAGACAAGGATGTATTTTAATTCCCAGCATTTTGTAAAATCTGCACAGAGAATATTTTTAAACACATAGAAATAATGCCATGACTCAAGATCAGTGGGACAATACATAATATGTGATATGCAGATGGCACTGCCCCTCTTAACAGAAAGTGAACTGGAATTACAAAGGCTTATAAATGAATTTAATAAATCAAGTAAAGAGTATGGACTAGATATTTTTGTGTCCAAAAAAACTAAACATGATATTCAACAAAATCAAAGAGAAACAAGCGCTAAACAGAAAAAAATATGATTGAGAGATACTACATGTAGGACATTATAAATACCTTGGAAACGTAATCAGAAATGATGATAGTGAATTCATGGGTTCATATTTATTAAGTGGATGAAGAATTACAGTCTCTGTTTTTGAATATGCTAGAGACATCTAACAGGAGACCTTGTCTCAACAATGCTTGTCATCTTTTCATTGCTCACATGATCTCTTCTTGTTCTTTTTGTCGCTTTTCTTGAGCATCTCATTTCACACGTAGTAAGTGTTCTCTCGTGTTCTTTGTTCTTTTTGATGCTTTTCTTGGACATTTAATTTCAATGCTGTAAGCTTTCTCTCGTGTTCTTTGCGCTGCTTTTTTTAATTTTAACATGTCAATGCTGTAAGCTTCCTCTCGTATTTATTAGTTAGTGTCCATGCTTGATTTTTATAACACAATGTTGGTACGAAGAATAATTTGATGACTTACCTTTTAGATCTCACTGGGATAGATTTGTGTTTAAAATTGGATTCTTTAGGTAGCTATAGAAACTCATAGTCTATTTGCTAAACCCTTTGTTGCCTTTCAGCGTCAGGGGTAGAAAAGTTTTCTGGAGATGGCCCTTTGTGTGCTGAGTATATTGTGGAGTTTGTCGCCTCTTTTATTTCGGTGGTCAATCGCTTTCGTGGTCGGCCTCTAGGTCTACCTTCACTGTATCTGAGTAGCATAGATTGCTGTGGTATACTGTCTGATGGTAGTCTGCTGATGTGTGAAAACCATTTGTTCTGTTGTCTCTTGATGTATTCTAAGATTTGGGTGGTGCCAGTACATGCAAAATTTCGAACAAAAATTTGAGATGGAGATAAACGAAACACATACAGGTTTCAAATCGGGCAGAGGAACAAGAGATCACATCCTTAACATGAGACTTATTACAGACAGGTGTAGAGAATTCTCAACTGACCTGCACATGTGATATATAGATTACTCAAAAGCGTTCAACTGCGTGCAATATCAGAAACTATGGGATATAATGAAAAACATAGGTTTCCCAAGACATCTGATTCAACTAATAGAAGAACTTTCCGCCAAAGACGGATGTGTCGGGCCATTGGCGCAAATAAAACGGCGACACAACGCATTTCCATTCTCTGGACTACATCCTGCTGGAAATCTAGTAGGACCATGGTCCTGCTATAAGAGAATTCAGCAGGAGTTTGAGAATGAACGCTGAAGAAGAAGAAGAAGAAGAACTTTACCGAGATAACAAAAAGCTGCAATAAAGTTAAAGGGCTATCTCTCAGAGTGGTTTGAGGTACAGACTCTGGAGTAAGGCAGGGATGAACACTCACCTCATACCTGTTCAATATCTACGCAGAAAATATAATGAGGACTGTGAGATAAGACATAAAAATAAGTGAAATAACCCATAGCATTTATTAACGCCGTAGGGGTGTGAGATGTTAGCGATCTCACATTTCAATGACTATGCTATATGAGGGCGGTAGCCATCTCCTCTCCCTAGCAGTCTTTACTTCCCGAATTAATCCGGTACCCAATTAAGGCTGGGTCGACCCGGGAGCCGTTGCGATCTGAAAAACATTTCCGCCTCAACTGGGGTAATGGCATACTGAGAGAAGACATACACAACTCTGACTACCACGCTTTAAACATCAGTGGTTTTGAAATCCCTGAACTACGCTACGCAGAAAACACTGTACTTCTTTCGAATGAGATCAAGGGATTGGAACAACGCATCAATGACACAAAGCAATATAGTTAATCACAAAATTTATATTTAAACGCGCAAACAACAAAAATGATGTAAAAAATATAAAATCATAAAAAACAAAAATGAGAATAGACAATACTGAGATAGAATGTGTGGATAAATTCGAATACTGAGATAGAATGTGTGGATAAATTCCAATACTGGGATAGAATGTGTGGATAAATTCGAATAATTAGATAGAATGTGTGGATAAATTCCAATACTGGGATAGAATGTGTGGATAAATTCGAATACTGAGATAGAATGTGTGGATAAATTCGAATACTGAGATAGAATGTGTGGATAAATTCGAATACTGATATAGAATGTGTGGATAAATTCGAATACTGGGATAGAATGTGTGGATAAATTCGAATACTGAGATAGAATGTGTGGATAAATTCGAATACTGGGATAGAATGTGTGGATAAATTCGAATACTGGGATAGAATGTGTGGATAAATTCGAATACTGAGGAGGAAACATCAACAGTGCAGGAGACTGTATGGCAGAGATGAGGAAAAGATTGGCAATGAAATTTTGTAAAATAACACGCTTGGAAAACATAAGGAAAACAACAAATTAGAAAAGAAACTGCTAATGCTAAGCATTTTTATTTTTTCCGATTGCAACATTCTTCTGTGAAACATAGACCCTAAGTAAAACAACTGTAAAGAAGATCAATGCCTTTGAGATGAAATGCTACAGAAAGATATTTAGAATATCATATATTTAGAATATCGTGGAAGGAAACAAAAAGTAAAACTCAGATATTGTAAACACATTGAATATTCCAAAGTGTTGGATACTAAACACAATAATAAAAAGAAAACTACATCTGTTTGGTCATATAGAGACACAACTGTTTAGAAAGACAAATAATGGAGAACAGAGCGCATGGACGGTGGAGAAAGGGCAGACCAAGAAGACGATGGACTGACAATATTAAAGATAACGTGAATATATCGTTGGAAAATGCAGGCCGCATCGGCCAAGACAGAGAAAGGTTCAAGAAATTAATTGTGAATACAAAGTTCTGGAGAATAATATTTTACATGAAATAGCATCTATCTGTTGTCTTTTCTCTGCTTATGCTGTAAGGTGTCGCAGGATCGAATGAAAATCGGTTTCCGGGCTATGGCACGTTTGGTCGCTTGATATTCAGTTACATCGTGACGTCTACAAATGTTTGTAATTCTACGACTCCGCCTCTTTCTTGGTCTTCCTCTGTACGCTGCTGTTTCCACATTCATGTATGCTCTTACCGCTGGCCCAGAAGATACATTCTCATTTAGTGACCGATCCATTTCAGTCTCTACTTTTTAAATTTGACTACAGATGTTGTTCCAATAGTTCTTCTAATTTCTTCCTTTGTCACATGATCTTTTATTGTTCTGTTTGCTGACTTTCTTAGACATCTTAGAGTCTTAGAAATGGTAGTAGTAATAGTGGTAGTAGTAGTAATAGTGGTAGTAGTGGTAGTAGTACTGGTAATAGTAGTAGTAGTAGTAGTAGTGGTAGCAGTAGTAATAGTAGTGGTAGTAGTAGTAATAGTAGTAATAGTAGTGATAGTAGAAGTGGTAATAGTAGTAATAGTAGTAATAGTAGTGATAGTAGTGGTAGTAGTAGTGGTAGTAGTAGTAATAGTAGTGGTAGTAGTAGTAATAGTAGTGGTAGTAGTAGTAATAGTAGTGGTAGTAGTGGTAGTAGTAGTGGTAGTAGTAGTAATAGTAGTAGTGGTGGTGATAGTAGAAGTGGTAATAGTAGTAGTGGTGGTAATAGTAGAAGTGGTAATAGTAGTAGTGGTGGTAATAGTAGAAGTGGTAATAGTAGTTAATAGTAGTAGTGGTGGTGATAGTAGAAGTGGTAATAGTAGTAGTGGTAGTAGTAGTAATAGTAGTAGTGGTGGTGATAGTAGAAGTGGTAATAGTAGTAGTGGTAGTAGTAGTAATAGTAGTAGTGGTGGTGATAGTAGAAGTAGTAATAGTAGTAGTGGTGGTAATAGTAGAAGTGGTAATAGTAGTTAATAGTAGTAGTGGTGGTGATAGTAGAAGTGGTAATAGTAGTAGTGGTAGTAGTAGTAATAGTAGTAGTGGTGGTGATAGTAGAAGTGGTAATAGTAGTAGTGGTAGTAGTAGTAATAGTAGTAGTGGTGGTAATAGTAGAAGTGGTAATAGTAGTTAATAGTAGTAGTGGTGGTGATAGTAGAAGTGGTAATAGTAGTAGTGGTAGTAGTAGTAATAGTAGTAGTGGTGGTAATAGTAGAAGTGGTAATAGTAGTTAATAGTAGTAGTGGTGGTGATAGTAGAAGTGGTAATAGTAGTAGTGGTAGTAGTAGTAATAGTAGTAGTGGTGGTAATAGTAGAAGTGGTAATAGTAGTTAATAGTAGTAGTGGTGGTGATAGTAGAAGTGGTAATAGTAGTAGTGGTAGTAGTAGTAATAGTAGTAGTGGTATCAATAGAAGTAGAAGTAGTATAGTAGCATTAGTTGGTAATTCAATGGATACCTAAGAGAACTAAGGAAATCATCAGAGATACTGAAATAATAGTTTTATCAAAGAGAAACAGGTAATCAAGATGTTTAGCTGATGCAATCAGATTAGAAGCAGATAAACAAGATGTTTAGATGATGCAATCAGATCAGAAGCAGGTAAACAAGATGTTTAGATGATGTCAACAGAAGCAGATAAACAAGATGTTTAGATAATACAATAAGATCAGAAGCAGATAAACAAGATGTTTAGATGATGCAATCAGAAGGAGGTAATCAAGATGTTTAGATGATACAATCAGATTAGAAGCAGGTAATCAAGATGTTTAGATAATACAATCAGAAGGAGGTAATCAAGATGTTTAGATAATGCAATCAGAAGGAGGTAATCAAGATGTTTAGATAATACAATCAGATTAGAAGCAGATAAACAAGATGTTTAGATGATGCAATTAGAAGTGCGAAAATTACACATTTAATGATTACGTAAATATCAAGGAAAGTAGAGACAGAGAAAGTCAAAGAAATAAATGACTGAATGGATTGTAACTGTGACATGAGAGAATATCACCAACTGAACTTATAGCAAAACAAGACATAAAATTATGGGAGAAACCTGATCGCCTAGGTCACTCGACATGACTGTAGATTTATTGATATTGTTAATAGTTAAAAATACTTGCATATAACATGTCTACATGCTTGCATGTAACATTTCTACACACCTGCATGTAACATTTCTACATTCCTGCATGTAACATTTCTACACACCTATATGTAACATTTCTGCACACCTTTATGTATCATTTGTACACAACTGTATGTAACATTTATACATACCTGCATGTAACATTTCTACACACCTGTATGTAACATTTATACACTCCTGCATGTAACATTTCTACACACCTGTATGTAACATTTTTACACAACTGTATGTAACATTTGTACATACCTGCATGTAACATTTCTACACACATGTATGTAACAATTCTACATACCTGCATGTAACATTTCTGCACACCTGTATGTAACATTTCTACAAACCTGCATGTAACATTTCTACAAACCTGCATGTAACATTTCTAGACACCTGTATGTAACATTTCTAGACACCTGTATGTAACATTTCTACACACCTGCATGTAACATTTCTAGACACCTGCATGTAACATTTCTACACACCTGTATGTAACATTTCTAGACACCTGTATGTAACATTTCTACACACCTGTATGTAACATTTCTACACACCTGCATGTAACATTTCTAGACACCTGCATGTAACATTTCTACACACCTGTATGTAACATTTCTACACACCTTTATGTAACATTTCTAGAAACCTGCATGTAACATTTCTAGACACCTGTATGTAACATTTCTACACACCTGTATGTACAATATTTACAGAACTGTATGTAAGCTTCGACATTCTTGTAAGTAACAATACTATTTAACTATTGTTGCATTAGTAGACACAGCTAATATATCGAATCGTATTGTCAGTTCAATGTGAACAATCGAGTTTCGAACTACGAGCAAGTAGTAGCGAGTTGTGATTGCGAGTCGGACCCAATATCCGCAGATTCGACATTGACCACTATTAAATACTTGTTACAGTCAACTCCAATACAATTCAATCAAATATTGATTGCTGACTCATCTTTGATTTACATTATTAGCATACACTACTAACTTAACACTGACTCCTGACTCATCTTAATACACATTATTAAATCACTACTAACTTAACACTGACTGCTGACTCATCTTTATACACATTATTAACATCCACTCGCCCGTGTGTTGCCAGGGCACGAAAGGGGAGCAAAGAATAGCAACACTGTTTACCTACCTCGCAAGTCGTAAAAGGCGACTAAGGAGGTTATGAGATGGAGTTGGCTGTCCTATCCCATATAGGGTCAGTGACCCAAAGCCATGCTGAAGTCGGATGTGTCAGGCCGAAAGGCGCAGATATCGCAGCAATGCTGTTAACCATGACACAACGCATTACGTTCTATGGACTACATCCTGCTTATCTGCAGGAGTTTGAGAACGAACGCAGAAGAAGAAGAAGAACAGCCACTACTAACTTAACACTGACTGCTGACTCATCTTCAAAAGCATTATTAACATTCACTACTACCTTAACACTGACTGCTGACTCATCCTTACACACATTATTAAGTCACTACTAACTTAACACTGACTGCTGACTCATCTTCAAAAGCATTATTAACATTCACTACTACCTTATCACTGACTGCTGACTTTCCTTCAAATTTTTCAGCAATTCTTAACAATTCATATTCACATTTCTATTTAAATCAACTATCCGCTGACATTTTTAGATATATATCCACCATTTTAAAGATGTCACTTAAATTGTCATAATGACATTTACGGATATCAGATTAACAACAGGAAAAAAAAACTCCTTACCTTTCTGTTTGTACTATATGCGTGCCTCCTACTACACTTCATCCCGTGTAGTATAAACGTGGTCACTAGCGTGTACAATGTTCAAGAACAAAGGTTATGAAAGTTATATTTTGACGCATCGATCCGAGTTTATGTGACTTAAACAAAGAAACACTCCAGGCAGATATCTTGCATGCAGACGGCTTACCTATGCTTAAATCTATGACCAAAAATGCAGAAATCTATGTCAGGTCTGCGCGGTTTGTCTGTTCTTCTAATTACTCGGAACATTTTGACGGAATTATCCCCATTTCTACAACATCAATAAGCAGGTCGCTTACTGTGTGGTTGAGCGTTATGGGCGTGTCGGTCGTAGCTAGGCGGTTTTGCTATTTAAGCAATGCTTGTCATAATGAAAATATATAAAGGCAGATATTGTTCGAGGTATATAGTTGTTCGTATGTGAGACAGGCATTGTTCAAAAATTGAGGTTGTTGGTAAAATAAAGTAAAACTTGTTGACTCTAATTACGAGACGAATAGATGTCAGCTGAACGGAACTGGTTCAAACCCAGTTTGTTGCCTTATGATTTTCTTTAACATAAGGTAAGGCAATTGAATTAGGAATCAGCGTCAGAAAATACAGTGTTATCGTTAATGATCAGATATTTTCTGGAGCTGTAACATTGGCAGTGGTTGCCAGAAACCGACTGATTAATGACGCCTTCTGCATTCCATACGTAGCGAATGGGACATTTCTCGGCCTTTCCAGAGTAGGAACCTAGGTACACCTTTTCTGGTTGGTTGGTGTGCGTCGGAAGTGTTTTTTAGTGTGTGCATGTCTAAGTGATGAGTACACTGGAAACCCTTGTCATATGGTCGGTGGGCGCGTGATTTTTTTAGAAATTACGCTATTACAGATCACTGTTGTTAGTGTGTAAGCCTGACGTTGTTCGAAGTAACTGGTGTTTGCTATCTAAGATTTACTGTGTTCTAGGTAGCTGGTGGTTGCTATGTAAGATTAACGTTGTTCGAGGTAATGGATGGTTGATATGACAGACTTACGTTGTTCCAGGTAACTGAATCAAACGCAGATTGAGAGATTGGAGAGAATTCAAAACGATGCGCACCTATTACATTCGGGAATAACCTACCACATACTTTCCACTATTACTTGCTGTTGTGACCTAACTTATACTTTCATATAATTTAAACTAAAGAATACCCGGCTCTGTGGCTGTGAGGTACAAGTGCGTCTGTGACAGCCACAGTACCAGATTCAAATCCCATCGCAAACAATTGTGCAACAGGACAGTTCAAAAATCAACTACAAACTACAGTACGTTTTTATATTATCAGAAAAATCGCTACAGTCAACCAAGGCGGATTTAGACTTGATAGGGCCCTAAGCTATTTAAGATATGGGGGCCCTTTAACGGTTAAAAATATGTAGATAGTGAAATTAAAAAAAATCGGGGGCCCCAAGAACGTGGGGGCCCTAATATATAGCTTGTTTAAAAAAATCGGGGGCCCCAAGAACGTGGGGGCCCTAATATATAGCTTGTTTAGAAAATAGGTAAATCCTGCATTGCAGTGCAGTCAACAAATGCTGAGTTGATGGCTACGACTTGAGAAGAATTAGTTAGTTATTCCTCTAGGGCCAAAGATGGCACATAGGGCAGATGTCATAGATTTCCATATCTCTTGTTTCATTGCAATTTGCTTTAGATCTTCATTGTTTCTGATACCGATGGTGAAACGTTCCCTTGTAATAGTTCTACGTAAAGTTTCTTTTGGTCTTCCTCGTTTTCTCTTTCCCTTTGGTGACCACATCAAAGCTTGACAGGGGAGTCTTTCAGTATCCATTCGTAGCGCGTGTTCGATGTAATTCCAGCGACGCTTTCTAATATAGGTGGATACATATTCTTGTTGTGATTCTTGTCTGACAACTGTGTTTGATTTGAAGTCTGACCAACGTATGTTCAGTAGCCTTCTAAGACATTTATTTTCAAAGGTGTTTAGTCTTTGTTCTAAGTTTGATGTTGCTTTCCAACTTTCGCATCCATATGTTAATGTTGAAATTATGCAGGATTTGACAATTTTGAGTTTTGTGTTATTTATTAGTGTTTTTAAATGCCAGATATTTGATAGTTTATTGAATGAGTTAACAGCCAATGCAATACGGTTTGATATTTCTGTTGATCAATCTCCTGTTGTTGATAGCTTGCTGCCAAGGTATGTGAAGTTGTTGACTTGTTCAAGTGTGTTGTCGTTTAGTTTCATGTCCGTTGGTTTTTTGGTAAGGTCAAATATTCTTGTTTTGGATGTGTTGATTTCAAGACCAAGCCCAGAAAATAATTGAATGCTGTTTGTTTGAGAAGAATAAACTACCAAGTTTACAATGTAGAATTAGTTTGCATGAACGACTTTATATTAAATAAGACACGAAGGCTAATCTATGACAGAATTACTTCTCTTGACTGATCCATACTTAACGGATTTCTTTTCATAAATGGCTATTTAAAAAAAAATCAATTAAAGTACACACTGAATTAAATAAATCTATTTCTGAACGAAGTAAAAGCAAGATTATGTAAAGATGCAAAATCACCGACTTCTCAATTTCGATAAATAACAAAGAACTACAGCCAGTTACCAGTTTAGAATACATTTCGTTTCTAAATACGTCCCTTATCTGTAGCAACGGTAGCTGTTTTGAAAAAAATCGAACAGTGATTGACAATTGCATAAAACAAAGTTATACGAATACAAAATAAACGTCTATGCTGCAACAAAATAACATAACTCACGTTCCATACAGACTGTATATTTCCTAGTTTCAAAATATGGAAGTGAATCTTGGACAATTATAAATAAGGTGAGGAACACTAGTGCAGTATTCAAAACGTTACAGAAGAATAATCCTCACAATAACATGGACAAAAGCAATCACTAATAGGAACATTTTGAGAGAAATGAAAATAAAAACAGAATAAATAACAAGTTTCTCTCCAGACAATTATTGTTTTGGTTGGTTCTTCTCAGCTGAAAAACGGAGGCGACAACCTGACTCATATAAAGTCTCAAGGATATGGTTTTAGTGGGGGGGGGGGGTTAATGGATACATGTTTGGTCCCCGAGGGGGGGGTCGATGGATACATGTTAGGTCCATGAGGGGGGGAGGTTGATTGATACTTCTTCTTCTTCGTCGTACGCCTTGCGGCGGACCCTCTGAAAGCATTCCGCTGACCGTCCTGAGAAGGACGTATGAGGGTGATCTGCGTTGTGTCATGTTTTACAGCAAGCTGCGTTATCTGCGCCTTTCGACCTGACACATCCGTCTTCAGCCAGAATTTTTTGGGGCCAGGTTGGCATTCCCGTATCTTCGATCCCTAGTACTTGGCAGGATTGCTGCACTCCTGTTTCCAGGCCCACTACGTGGAAGTGTACTGAGGGTCTTGGCCAGCTGTGGTTCGCTGACCCTGATGCTCGACCAGCTATGTAGCGCCGGCCTGTGCACTCTGGTGTGCATCGATGGATACATGTTTGGTCCCCGAGGGGGGGGGATGGATACATGTTTTGTATCCGAGGGGGGGTTTGATGGATACATGTTTGGTCCCCGAGGGGGGGGGGGTTGATGGATACATGTTTGGTCCCCGAGGGGAGGGCTGATGAATACATTTTTAGTCCCGGAGGAAAGATATTCCAGTGTGTCAGTATCGCAGAATTACAACGTTCTGTCACAGGCACATCATACACTTGTGGTCCAACTCTCTCTTCATTCTTCTGTCACAGGCACAGCACATACTTGTGGTCCATCTCTTTTATCATTCTTCTGTCCGAGAAACATCTACACACTTCTGGTCCAACTCTCTCAACATTTTTTATCAGATGGACAGTACACACTTGTTGTCCAACTATCTCATTATTCTTATGTCGGATGCACAACACACACGTGCGGTCCATCTCTCTCATCCTTCTTCTGTCAGATTTGTTTAAGTATCCGCAGTAATGACATAACGTGCATTCCCCATAATCTAGGTTTCTTCCACAACATGACAAACGTACACTATCATCTTGTTTGTATCCTTTCATCAACCATGGTGATTATTTTATAGAAGACTGCTGGAGTGCGCATCTGTAGGATTGGGGAGGGGGGGGGGCTGTTCATAAATTATGCCAACAGTTGTTTTCCGTGAATATTTAACCATTTCCTCCATCTGTCAACAGACTGTCAAGGATTCACCAACCACACATACATAATTCTTAAATCCCCCACTTTTTTCCACCCAGTTATGTAGATAAGAGAGGGTTTGGGGTCTTCAAACCCCCTCTTTAGTAAATCTGTGCATGACTTTAGTACTAAAAACTTATCCAAAACGTCGATTAAAAACCGCTCTCTTAGCGATTAAAATAAACACATGACTTTAACAATAGGTAAAACCCACTCCTTAAGTTAATGATAACTACTGCACAGCCTTCCACTTCATCCACATAACAAATTCCGTTTTGTAGAAATAGTTTGAAAAGTATACATGATTAATTAACATTTTTCTACACAAACAGTATAAAATTCAACAAATTTTATTGGTATATATAATTATTTTGAAAGTTGTCACTTCCTTGTATCCGCCTATTCAACATCTGTCAAACCTTTCAGACCCCATCCCCGGAATACTTGACGTAATTTATGGACAGACATGAGGTCAGTTAACAATATCAATTTTCGCATTAATTATCACATCGTAATAATGATGACATCGTAATAATGATGACATCGTAATAATGATGACATCGTAATAATGATGACATCGTAAAAATGGGTAAATCGTATCGATGGTCACATTGTTATAATAATCACATTGTAGTAATGATCAAATCGTATCAATTATCACATCATATCAATTATCACATTGTAGTAATGATCAAATCGTATCAATTATCACATCATATCAATTATCACATTGTAGTAATGATCACAACGGCTGATCGGAACGGCTCCAGGGTCCTTTGAGCTTTAAATGGGTACCGGATTAATACGGGAAGTGAAGAAGAGGAGATGGCTATCGCCTTCATATAGCAGAGCCACTGAAATGTGAGATGGCTAACATCTCACACCCCTACGGAATTAATAAAAGCTTTGGGTAACTCTTCTTACTTACTTATACATACAACATGAAAACAGCCAGATCGATGATGACATCCTGATCATTCAGAAAGCAATAGCAAATTGCTGAATGTAAATACTAACAAGAAATACACAACCTACCAAAAGATATAGATTCATCTGAATATTTTAGAATACTCCCTCCACGTGGAAGACATCTTCAATAGGAAATGCACTAAGCCTAACACTGAAGCCTCCTGTATACGAAAGAAAGCTCAGAGAATCCACACACTGCACATAGGAAATAACAGCAAGTTCCTGGAATTTCCTGGGAATATCACATAAACAAACAACAAACACTCTGACTATATATACATCTTAAATTGAATCAGCTAGAATATTTGTGTCAATAACTGAAAACGTAACCAGACTTCAATGTCAACTTAAAAGCCCATAGATATAATCGTTCTGTTGTTATTTTTCAACATCAAAACACAGATGCGGTCACATCTGGCGTTTCTGTATTGCCTTCCTTTGCATTGTTGTCCCAAATTGCATTATTCGTAGCATGCAATTTTTCAATCAACTCTAATAATATGTAATCGATATTGCGGATATTTTCAATATAATATGTTTCTTTTTAAGATTTTATTTATAGATAATTAATGTCGTAATGTATATAAACGTCATTGAAGGAAACAAAGAGGCTCTTTGTTTCTTGTTACGGAACACATGTTACGGAAAAAGTACTATTAAAAGAAATACAATTCAAACACATTAAATACTTTGGATATATTAAAATACATGAAACCTTGTTGAAGATATTAATAGAAGGAAGAATCAAGGACAGTGGTCAAGAGATAGGCATGGGAGGGAAACAGGAGATGGGCAGATTGCAGTCTAACAGAGTGAACAACCACGGCAATAGATAAAAGATGTTGAAGGTCAGTTTCAGGTAACTTTCGATGTGGAGATGTACCAGTAATGTGGACACCTGGTATGGTCATGTTAATATGTATAACCTTCCCTTCATTCATCGTCCAGTTGCAGACATCGATTACCTGCGTTGTCCAGCTATTAGCATAAGGAAACACCCATGCCTAAGGCAAGGGTTTTAATGGGTAAACTGGCTATGTATGTAAACAATGATTTCAGTCAATCTCAAAACTTCTATCTCATGGCTTCTCATAGTTCATGTCAGGGCTTTTAGTAATACATCGTAGGGCTTTTCACAGTTCATGTCAGGGCTTTTAGTAATACATCGTAGGGCTTTTCACAGTCCATATCATGGCTTTTTACAGACCTTCTCAAGACTTCTGTCAGTCTATATCAGAACTTCTCTCAGCCCATCTCACTGGTTTTCCGTCCATATCAGGGCTTTTCACAGTCCATGTCAGGGTTTTTCTGTCCATCTCACGGTTTTCCAGTCCATATGTTTTTTCGGAGTCCATCTCAGGATTTTTCACAGTCCATCAATTCATTGCAATCTATCTCTGGACTTCTATCAATCCATCTCAGGGATTCTATCAATCCATCGCACTGATTCTGTGTCCTTCCATGACATGTGTCAATCCATCTCAGGGCTTGTGTGTCACTCAATGGCTCCTTGGCTTCTGTCAATGCATCTCAAAATTTATGCCAGTCAGAGCTTCTGTTAATTCATCTCAGGACTTCTTCCAATCCATCTTAGGGCGTCTGTCAGTCCATCTCAGGACTTTTCACAGTGCACTTGGGGAATTCTATCAATCCATCTAAGTGATTCTATCAGTCCATGCTCAGGGATTTTCACAGTGCATTTCGGGGATTCTGTCAACACATCTCAGGGATTCTGTCAGTACCGATCAAGGCTTCTCACATTCTATTTCTGGTATTCTGTCAGTACTGCTGAGCGTTGTGACGGTCCGTTTCAGAGCTTTTTAGTCCATCTCAGTGCTTTTAACAGGGCTTTTCACGGTCCATTCCAGACTTCCACATGTCCATTTCATGGCTTCTCAAGTCCATGTAATGACTTTTTACAGTCATTCTCAAGGTTTCTGTCAGTCCTTCTCAAGGATTCTATCGGTCCATCTCGGGGCTTCTCTGTCAATCTCAGGACTTCTCTGTCAATCTCTGTCCCTCAGGGCTTCTATCAGGCCATCTCAATCCCTTCTTTCAATCCATCTCAGAGATTCTTTCAGTACAAACCAAGGCTGTTCACAGTCCATCTCAGGGCTTGTCGCAGTGTATTTCGAGGATTATGTCAATCCATCTCAGGGATTCCGTCAGTACAAATCAAGGATTTTCACAATCCATCTCTTTTATTCTGTCAGTACAGCTGAGCACTTTGACAGTTTATCTCAGGGCTTTTCAGTACATCTCAGTGATTTAACAGCCCTTTTCACAGTTCATCTCAAGACTTCCACCTGTCCATTTTATGGCTTTTCACAGACCATGTCAGGGCTATTGTTAACTGTCAATAAGGGCTTTTCACAGTCCATCTCAGATGTTTTTGTTTACTTCATGGCGTGTCAGTCCTTCTCAGGGTTTTAGCATGGATTTTAAGTCCATCTCAAAACTTCCAACTGTCCATTTCGCCTATTTTCCCAGTCCTGGTAAGGCTTTTTGCAGTCCATTCCAGGGCTTCTGTCAAACCATCTCAGAACTTTTCACAGTCCATCAGTTTCTCATAAACCATCTTAGGAATTCTGTTAATCCATCTCAGGGATTCTATTAAACCATCTCAAGGATTATGTGTTCATCCGTGGCATCTGTCTATCCATCTCAAAGTTTATGTCAGTCCATCTCTGGGATTCTGTCAATCCATCTCTGTGCTTCTTTGTCCGTCTCAGCGTTTTTTTACAGTTTATCTCAGGACTTTTCACAGTCCGTGTCAGACTTTTTCACAATCCATCTCAGGGCTTCTGTCAATCCATCTCAGCACAGTCGATCTCAGGATTTATGTCAGTCCATCTCAGATCCTTATATCAGTCCTTATACCTTTATCTCATGACTTCTGTCAATTCGAGGTTTTTTTAAAGTACATATCAGGGCTTTTCACATTCCATGCCATGCTTTTCGCAGTCCATTCTCAGGGCTTTTGTCAATCTATCTCAGGGCTTCTGTCAGTCCGTCTCAGGGCTTTTGAATCCATCTCAGGGCTTCTGTCAATCCATCTCAAGGCTTCTGTCAATACATCTCAGGACTTCTGTCAATCCATCTCAGGACTTTTTTCAATCCATCTCAGGGCTTTTCAAAGTAATTTCAGGGATTTTGTCCGTACATCTCTAGGTTTCACACAAAAATCCTCTAATTCTCCCGGATATAAACATAAAAGTCCCGATCTTAAGTGTAAAGAGATTGCCTCTTCAAATAAAGCATTTAATCTCATAATTACATTTACATCAGCAATGCATACCACTTTGTTGCAATACTAGCTTATATTTCAACATCTATATTTACATAGCAGACTTTAAGAAAAATACATCTGGGAAATGTATCCCCTGATATGTTTATTTTACAACTATTCCAACTAATATTTATTCCTCACGTTAATATTAGTGCATTTTTTGTAAACATAACACAGCTTATATTTTTTTTTTACTTCAGGTGGAGAATCACTGTTGGATATCTTTCAACAAGAATGGCGCAAGACAACAATTAAAATATTGGCAGCTGATGAAAGAAATTTCCGCCATTAAGGGGAGAGAACATCATGTCACGTCATACTACTTTACTTGGATAACAATAGTTTAGCAAGCGATTATCTCCTCATACATACTGAACATTTCTGAATACATTATGGAATCTCTGACTATTTTGTCGTCTGGTAAAATTTCAAGACCAGGACTTGTTAGGGAGTATAATTGTAGCAAATAGGGAGTAGGTCTGCTAGTTAGGGAGTGTAAATGTAGCAAATAGGGAGTAGGTCTGCTAGTTAGGGAGTATTAATTGTAGTAAATGGGGAGTAGGTCTGCCAGTTAGGGAGTATTAATTGTAGTAAATGGGGAGTAGATCTGCTAGTTAGGGAGTATTAATTGTAGTAAATGGGGAGTAGGTAGGCTAATAAGGGAGTATAATTTTAGCAAATAGGGAATAGGCCTGTTAGTGTTTATACTTGTAGTGAATGGGGAGTAGGCCTGCTAAATAGGGAGTATAATTATAGCAAATGGGGAGTATGTCTGCCAGTTAGGAATTATAATTGAAACAATTGGGGAGTATGTCGGATAATTAGGGAGTATAAATATAATAGTAGGAATTAAGTCTGCTAAGGGACTATAATTGTAACAATGGGGAGAAGGTCTGCTAGAGTATAATCATAGCAAATGGGTAGTGGGTATGCTTAGGGATTATAATTGTATCAAATTGGGAGTATGTCAGCTAGTTAGGGAGAATAATTGTAGCAAATGGGGAGTAGCTCTACTGGTTAGTGAGAATAATTGTAGTAAATGGGGAGTAGATATGCTAGTTAGGTAGTATAATTGTAGTAAATGGGGATAATGTATGCCGGTTAGGGAGAGTCAAATTAGCAAATGGGGAGTAGGTATGCTAGTTGGGGAGTTTAACTGTAGTAATTGGGGAGAATTTCTACTAGTTAGGGAGAATAATTGCAGTCAATGGTGAGTAAGTCAGATATTTTTGAATATAATTGCAGTAAATGGGGAGTAGGTCAGTTATTTAGTGAATATAATTGCAGTAAATGGGGAGTGGGTCAGTTATTTAGTGAAAATAATTGTAGTAACTAGGAGTAGTAAATATGGTAAGTCTGCTGAGGGTCGGATTTAGACCTGATAGGGCCTAAACTATTTGATATATGGGGCCCTAAGCTATTTTAAATACGGGGCCCATTAACGATTAAGAATATATAGATAGTGGAATTAAAAACATTGGGGGGGGGGGGCAAGAAAGTTGAGGCCCTAAGATATAGCTTGTTTAGCCTAAGGGGTGACATAACTGTTTAGAAAGACAAATAATGGAGGGAAGAGTACCTGGGAGAGGAGAAAGGGCAGACCAAGAAGACGATGGACAGACGACAATAAAGATAACATGAATACATCGCTAGAAAATGCAAGCCACATCGCTCAAGACAGAGAGAGATTCAGAGAATTCATTGGGAAGACAACGTTCTGGAAGGAATACGTCACATGACACACACATACGTCACATGACACACACATACGTCACATGACACACACATACGTCACATGACAGCTAAGGGTAAATATGGCACTGGTTCTGCTATTTTTTTTTAGTATAATTGTAGTAATTGAGAGTAGTTCAGCTATTGAGGGAGTATAATTGTAGTAACTAGGTGTAGGACAGCTGGTTAGGGAGTATAATTGTAGTAACTAGGTGTAGGACAGCTGGTTAGGTATTACAATTGTACTAACTGAGATTTGAATAGCTGTTATGGTGTATTGCTTTAACGATGAATATGTCAGAAAGTTAGAGAGTATAACTTTAGTAACTGGGAGTAGTACCTGGAAAGAGGAGAAGGGGCAGACCAAGAAGACGATGGACTGACGACATTAAAGATAACATGAGTACATCGCTAGAAAATGCAAGCCACATCGCCCAAGACAGAGAGAGGTTCAGAGAGTTCATTGGGAAGACAACGTTCTGGAAGGAATACGTCACATGACAACTGGGAGTAGGTTAGCTAAATACGGTGTGGAATTGAAGTAACTGGGAGTAGGTTAGCTAAATACGGTGTGGAATTGAAGTAACTGGGAGCAGGTTAGCTAAGTAGGAAGTATAATTGTACTAACGTTGATAGGGTAAACTAGTTAGGGATCTCTACTGGGTTAGGGTTACGGATCTCTAATGGGTTAGGGTTAGGGATCTCTACTGGGTTAGGGTAAGGGATCTCTACTGAGTTAGGGATCTCTACTGGGTCGATTGATCATTGATCACTGTGAGTATATGTATGTGGTGACACACGAGCGAATGGAAATCACGGAATAAATTAAATCAGCCAAGATATGTGATGTCTTTAGGGGAACTGAACGGCATAGACTGCTCTAGTGATGAATTTATTAGTTATGTATTTACAAATATAACTTACACTTAATGTGATGTATTTACAAATATAACTTACACTTAATGTGATGTATTTACAAATATAGCTTACAACTAATGTGATGTATTTACAAATATAACTTACAATTAATGTGATGTATTTACAAATATAACTTACAATTAATGTGATGTATTTACAAATATAACTTACACTTAATGTGATGTATTTACAAATATAGCTTACACTTAATGTGATGTATTTACAAATATAACTGACACTTAATGTGATGTATTTACAAATATAGCTTACAATTAATGTGATGTATTTACAAATATTACTTACACTTAATGTGATGTATTTACACATATAGCTTACAATTAATGTGATGTATTTACAAATATAGCTTACAATTAATTTGATGTATTTACAAATATAGCTTGCACTTAATTTGATGTATTTACAAATATAGCTTACAATTAATGTGATGTATTTACAAATATAACTTACAATTAATGTGATGTATTTACAAATATAGCTTACACTTAATGTGATGTATTTACAAATATAGCTTACACTTTATGTGATGTATTTACAAATATAACTTACACTTAATGTGATGTATTTACAAATATAACTTACACTTAATGTGATGTATTTACAAATATAACTTACACTTAATGTGATATATTTACAAATATAACTTACACTTAATGTGATGTATTTACAAATATAACTTACACTTAATGTGATGTATTTAAAAATATAACGTACACTTAATGTGATGTATTTACAAATATAGCTTACAATTAATGTGATGTATTTAAAAATATAGATTACAATTAATGTGATGTATTTACAAATATAGCTTACACTTAATGTGATGTATTTACAAATATAACTTACACTTAATGTGATGTATTTACAAATATAACTTACACTTAATGTGATGTATTTACAAATATAACTTACATTTAATGTGATGTATTTGGAAATATATATCATATTACAATTATGTATTTACAGATACACATTACACTTACAATTATGTATTTACAAATATAAACTATATTACAGTGATGTATTTACAAATACAAAATATACTTTAAAAAATTGATGTATTCTTCGATGTATCCATCAACCCGGTATTTATCTGACTCTTGTATTTTTCTTTGCAGTATTTACGATTATTAATTTGCCATTGCTTTCTGAGCGGTCCGGATGCACAACCGCCCGGGGAGGTATTCGAATTCGGTACCATGACCGTCACAGACGTGTTCTGTACCTCGCCGCAACAGAGATAAACATACTACGTCTTCCCTGGGATGTATTTTAAAATACACAATCAATTTATAAGGGTGTATTTAAAAATACACAATCAATTTATAAGGGTGTAGTTTAAAATACACAATCAATTTATAATGGTGTATTTTAAAATACACAATCAATTTATAAGGATGTATTTAAAATACACAATCAATTTATAAGGGTGTATTTTAAAATACACAATCAATTTATAAGGGTGTATTTAAAATACACAATCAATTTATAAGGGTGTATTTAAAATACACAATCAATTTATAAGGGTGTATTTAAAATACACAATCAATTTATAAGGGTGTATTTAAAAGTCCACAATACATTTATATAGATATATTTTAAAATGCACAATACATTTACATGGGTGTATTTAAAAATACGAAATGCACTTAAAGGATGTACTTACATTTTACATGTGGATAAACAACATAACAAAATGATGTTGCTAAACATAAATGACACATGATAATTCTGAAGTCAAATATAAAACATTAAACTTACTTTGACTTTTCATTCATCAGTAACTTATCAAATTATTTACAAGAAATGGTGTATTCTGCACATTGAACAATTTCCATAGAACAAATAAAAGATTCGGTTAATTAATACAGCTAAGAAGTATCTTTTGGAATCACTCGTGGAACAGGACACCGGGTTATGGCAGCTACACGCCCAGCTTTCTTTGTTGATAGTGACACGTCCACTTCCTGTGTTTAATAAGCTGACATGAAACATATATCTTTGTCGTTTTCTTTTTCTTCAAAATCTAAATTTAAATTTAAAGTTGACATCCATTATGCTGACGTCGCATATATTATTTTGTATAAGCATTGTTCTTCAAACAGTACATTACAAGTATGTGCGCAGCCATTCAACTGACGATTACAAAGTATCATTAATCTGCTATTAAAATGAAATTATTGTCTTTGCTGTTAAGTTTGCGTGTATTCTTCGTTGTTTGATGGAGACTCTTCGTTGTTTCATGAAGGTTCTTCTGAGCACGTCTGGTAGACTTGACAAGTGGTCAGACTTTAACATCACGTGGCAGATTTATTATTAAGTGGAAATTCCTGGAGCGGACATTTTAAATAAATTATTTATATCAGTCTCAATGAAATATGTGACACTAGAAACATTATGTCACAGTTAGATCCATCCCACATGGCTCAGAGCTAAAGAGGAGGCCATTCTACAGGGCTCAGAGCTAAAGAGGAGGCCATTCTACAGGGCTCAGAGCTAAAGAGGAGGCCATTTCACAAGGATCAGAGCTAAAGAGAAGGTCATTCAACGTGGATTAGAACTAAAGAGGCCATCCCACAGAGCTCAGAGATAAAGAGGAGGCCATCCCACAGGACTCAGCTAAAGAGAAGTCCATCCCACAGGACTCAGCTAAAGAGGAGGCGATCCCACAGGACTCAGAGCTAAAGAGGCGGCCATACAACATGACAGGGCTTAAGGCTAAAGAGGAGGCCATCACACATGGATCCGAGCTAAACAACAAGAGGAGGAGGTTGTGTCCATACCTGAGACATCATATCAAAACTATCAGTATCTGTAGTCAGTTCCATGCACAGACTCCGAAAGCATGTCCATCAACAGTAAAAACCTCTGCACCAATTTAATTAGGACTTTATTTGTTACCTTTTTTTTATTACTATCATGATTTTAGTTGGTCACTATTTATATACGCAGAGTCGCATGTCAAAATTAGACAAGGCCGACAAATGAAAGGCGCGGAAATAATCAAAATCGGGCATTCAGGTCATGTTTATATTTTCTGTACAGTTGTCTTGTAAACTGGAGCCAGTTCATGATTAATCTCCAGTGACAATACTTCTGCTGCAACATCTCAACAAGGATCCTGGAAGGACATTCTCATTCGGTTTATATTGTTCTGTTAGTCAGTTCTCAATGTACCAATCGGGATTACACTTTCTGAAACTTTACATTGTCATATATTATGAAGGAGCGCATAGCCGTGTGCTTAGAATGTCGCTCTCAGACCCTTGAGGTCCCGGGCTCAATCCACGGTTGGGACAGGATTTTTTTCTTTCAGAGATACAATGAAAATCCTTCCTGTACATGTCGCGACGTCTGCTATGGCAAAGCGGCCTTTACTTCCACAGCCCATAGAAAACCTCGCTGCACTCCTTCACAGGAAAACATGCAGTAATAAAAGTGAATATATTATGATGTATATGCTGAATCATGCGAAAACCATATTGCTACTGCGATCATGTCATCCGTTATTTGCCTGTCAGCATGAATACTTTTCGGCAGGACGATCATGCCGCACTTCATCATCACGTCCTTATGAACAATCTATTTACTCAGATATGCAAAGCTTTACGAGATAAACAGATCTAATCGTAAACAGAAGTCACCGTAAACAGACGTCATCGTAAACAGAAGTCATCGTAAACAGAAATCATCGTGAACAGAAGTGATGGTTAACAGAAATCATCGTAAACAGAAGTCATCGTAAACAGAAGTCATCCATTTCCGAATTTCATTTTTAGAAACTTATTTTGCCCCCTTCCCCCTTTTCCCCCCAAACAAAAATTATACCGTGAAACTGTTCACTCCTTGTGCACCCTTGACCACAGTCGCTGAGTTGTATGTATGCTTTGCATGCGTTGTATATCAACTTCCTGTGCAGCTATTGTTTACCATACAAACACATACACACTGATCACATATTTGGATGTTGTAAACTCAGAATCCAGGTTTTAAACATCACCTATTGTATTTCTATTAATTTTCGCATTAAAGTCTGACTTACGTATTGCCTCACTCTCAAAGGTTCAGGAAATAGAACTTACAGCGTTACGATCGGTAGAGAATGTTCAATAATGACATTATCGCATACCAATAAGTACTGGTCCACGCCAGAGACATCATAGCAAAATAAATAGTTGAAGTTCGTTTTTTTACTGCGAACATCATTAGCGAAACAATTAGTAGAAGTTCGTTTTTTATTAGTAAAACTCCCTAGCTTTGTCACACAAGCAACTCAAAAACCTCTCTACAACTCCCTAACTTTCTCACACAAGCCACTCAAAACCTCTCTACAACTGCCTAGCTTTGTCATACAAGCCACTCAAAACCTCCCTACAACTCCCTAGCTTTGTCACACAAGCCACTCAAAACCTCTCTACAACTCCCTAACTTTGTCACACAAGCCACTCAAAACCTCTCTACAACTCCCTAGCTTTATCACACAGGCCACGCAAAACCTCTCTACAACTCCCTAGCTTTGTCACACAAGCCACTCAAAACCTCTCTACAACTCCCTAGCTATGTCACACAGCCACGCAAAACCTCTCTACAACTCCCTAGCTTTATCACACAGGCCACGCAAAACCTCTCTACAACTCCCTAGCTTTGTCACACAAGCCACTCAAAACCTCTCTACAACTCCCTAGCTTTGTCACACAAGCCACTCAAAACCTCTCTACAACACCCTAGCTATGTCACACAGCCACGCAAAACCTCTCTACAACTCCCTAGCTTTGTCACACAAACCACTCAAAACCTCTCTACAACTCCCTAGCTTTGTTACACAAGCCACTCAAAACCTCTCTACAACTCCTAACAGGAAAACATACCATTGACAGTTTGTTCATGTCTATACTATAGACATAACAGCGAGACAATCAGTAGGGGAAGGATATCTTTATGTCAGAGACATTATATCAAAGCAATCATTATTGTAGTTTTGTCAACCTGTTGCCACTGCGATATTAAAAGTACTCACTATATCTATCGTGTTTTCCACAAATGCTGTTAGGCATGTTAAGCGTTAAGTGTTGAAGTTTTCTGTCTGTGGTCATATTTTTGCGCTCGTCATGGCTAAGCCGTGATAGATTAAAAAGAGCGATTCATGTTGTGAAAAGAAGAGAAATGCAGCAGCTCAACAGCGGAGAGTAGCTAGAAAGTCACGGATAGACCAAGATCCGTCTACAGTCGTCATTCCATGTCCAAACTGTCCAAGGAAATTTATAGCTCGAATAGGGCTCATTAGCCATCTACGAACTCATAATCAAGGACATAACTAAAATTGAATTTTCAAAAGTGGATGTAACAAATGGTCATCATCAGCATGTGATGGACGAACAACATTTCTAGAGAATCTGTGGTGGTAATATTATTTTTACTGTTTTTATTGTTGTTCAATGTTTGTTTTATATATTCTTGACAAAGATATAATGGTTCGAAACGTTGAAAATGGCATGTGTATTGTCACTTCTATGTTTTTGTGTGTACACCACATACCCCTTTGTGATTGTCTGTCAGGTGTCTGTTATAAACACACACACATATGGCTATATAATAATGCAGAAATACATAAACACACATACATATGGCTATATAATAACGCAGAAATACTTACATAAACACACACACACATATGGCTATATAATAACGCAGAAATACTTACATAATATCCCGACATTTGATGGAAAGGGATGCAAACACAACTACCTGACATATATGTTATAAGAGACAACTGACGAGCTTTTGGAAGAGGAGATTGGATTTTCCTACCATAGAGGTTCAAATAAATATAATCTATGCTCATTCTGGTGTTTTAGGCTGAAATTGTAGATATCGCGGCCTAGCTGCGAACCACGTTAAAAACGCATTCAGATATTTAAACTACATCCAATTGATCTGCAGGAGGTTTAGATCAAACATAATAGAAATAGAATATGTTGCAAACAGTACCACACGTATGAAGAAATACCAAATCTACTACACATGTGAGTTACAGATACACAACCTACTACACATGTGAGTTACAGATACACAACCTACTACACATGTGAGTTACAGATACACAACCTACTACACATGTCAGTTACAGATACACAACCTACTACACATGTGAGTTACGGATACACGACTTACTACACATGTCAGTTACAGATACACAACCTACTACACATGTCAGTTACAGATACACGATTTACTACACATGTCAGTTACAGATACACAACCTACTACAAATGCTAATTACAGATACACTTACCTACTACACATGTCAGTTACAGATATACAACCTACTACAAATGCTAATTACAGATACACTTACCTACTACACATGTCAGTTACAGATAGACAACCTACTACAAATGCTAATTACAGATACACTTACCTACTACACATGTCAGTTACAGATACACTTACCTACTATACATGTCAGTGTCAGATACACAACCTACTACAAATGCTAATTACAGATACACTTACCTACTACACATGTCAGTTACAGATAGACAATGTTTATGGTGAACACTGTTTCAAATTTATCTCATGTTATTCCTATGGTTAGAAATAAACAAGATCCTCATTGTTCATATGTGTGGTGCACCTTGGAAACATATATACTTCAACTCAAGCTGTGTATTTGACGGACACCGTTGCTGTGGGAGCTATGGAAATATTACTATTCTATGTCAATAAGAAAAAAATATCTCAGAGACTTCTTAGTCAAAACAACCTGCGGCACTGTCGTCACACAAGGACGCATTGCAATTTGGCTCGAACAGCAGGAATGCAGGGCTTTCGAATGGCTGCCAATGAAGATGGTCCAATCATGAGTAGATTTTGATACATTATAGTAACACTTCGAGGTTACATTGAATGCCTTTTGAAATTGCAACATGCGCTAGATGACAGCGATATGTATGGAAAGAGCTATAATGGCAGCAAAATCTCGATTGTCCAGAACAAGACACGCCAAATGATGTGTTGTACACGATCAAGAACACACACGTCTCAAGAACACACACGTCTCACGAACACACGTCTCACGAACACACGTCTCAAGAACACACACGTCTCACGAACACACGTCTCACGAACACACACGTCTCACGAACACACGTCTCAAGAACACACACGTCTCAAGAACACACACGTCTCACGAACACACGTCTCAAGAACACACAAGTCTCAAAAACACACACGTCTCACGAACACACGTCTCACGAACACACGTCTCAAGAACACACACGTCTCACGAACACACGTCTCACGAACACACGTCTCACGAACACACGTCTCACGAACACACGTCTCAAGTACACACACGTCTCACGAACACACACGTCTCACGAACACACGTCTCAAGAACACACAAGTCTCAAAAACACACACGTCTCACGAACACACACGTCTCAAGAACACACACGTCTCAAGAACACACACGTCTCACGAACACACGTCTCACGAACACACGTCTCACGAACACACGTCTCAAGAACACACACGTCTCACGAACACACGTCTCAAGAACACACAAGTCTCAAAAACACACACGTCTCACGAACACACGTCTCAAGTACACACAAGTCTCAAGAACACACACGTCTCAAGAACACACACGTCTCAAGAACACACACGTCTCACGAACTCATTCGCATGTCGTTGCGTCTGTGGGTCTCACCAATGGCCCACTAGACAAACCACCCATGCAATAGAAAACCGTAGTAGATCGATCACATGCCGTTATATTGAGGTTATCTTCTCATAGAAGCTTCATGGCACGTCATCTATATAATTATGCGCCTTGTGCTGTTATTTTGTTGTTGAATTGTGTTTCATGTTTACTTGAATATATATGTATGCACCCTATGTGGTTGGGAGGGAGCCAGAAATGTACTGGGGAGGAGGAAACTGACAGCACTGTTTTTTCCTATTGCTGAGACCCATCATAGAGGCCCAGTGACTCAGGACGTGACAATCCTTTTGAGTTGAACATTTGATTGCATACCTAGAGCAATAGAGAAGTTCGGCATAACAAGTAGTCATTTGCTGGCGGGGAATGAGCACAGTGAACCCTATCTTGGCTACAGTGGCTCGGAGCAGTGCATAGGTTGAAACCTACCTTCCTGGAGGTGTGATAGTTATTCTCTGGCCCTGTCCCGAGGTGGGACGAAATCCACAGACTTCCCAGCAATATAATGCCATTTAATGGCGTTAGGTCAAACGGCATGAGCCCATAGACCGCTGGATCAGCAACCAACCAACCAACCAAAAACTCACAAGTCTCAAGAACACACAAGTCTCAAGAACAGACACGTCTCAAGAACACACACGTCTAGCGATATGTTCGATAGTGAACTTCTCACCACAACTGACCCAACTGAAAGTAGGAGACACACTTCTGGAGCTGGATATGACAACTTGCGTATGCACTTCTTAGCGCAAAATGGAAACTTTGAGTATATCGTTTCACTCATCATCATCAAGTGCCGTGTCGAATGTCGTTGACGAACATATTTCTCCGTGTACATCGATCTCCAATATATGTCATCATCTCTGTTGGTGTCATCAATCGAAGCCATTTAGTCAAACTGTCCAATATCTTTTCTTCCCCTTGATCTTTTCCCTTCCATCTTTCCTGCGCTAGGGAAAATCGTTCAACAAATGTCGGGGAACATATTCCCTTTAAACTCCACGGACCGAAACAGTTTTGAGACTTGAATTCTGGATGCTTCTGGGAATAAAGTCCAAGAGTAAATCCTCGTCTTTGATGGACAAGTAACCCAAGTTTAATTCGGCTACAACTTTGTTCTAAACGGCGCATGCAGAAAATATAAGGTATGGACCTAAGAACACATTGAACAATGCAGACGTCCATCTACACAGGCAACTGCTCGCCGGTTGTAGTGCGCGTCGTCCGAATTTATATAGTCGTATATATATATATATATTAAACAAACTGGAAAGTGGGAGATTGGAGGCAACAGAGATGTGGTTCTACAGAAGAATGCTGAGAATACCATGGACTGCCAGAAAAACTAATGTAGAGGTGTTGAAAGAGTTAAATACGAAACTGACCTTAATCAACAATATAAGAAAAAGGCAATCTTCTTTTTTGGCCACTTCATGAAACAGGCAGGTTTAGAGAACATAATCACAACAGGCATGCACGCAAGATTGAAGGCACCAGAGACAGAGGGCGACAACGTGAGAAAATATTAGACAGTTTGACAACCTGGCACGGCAAGGTAACAACAACGACTTTGATACATAATACTGCTGACAGAGAGCTGTGGAGAGCCATGACCGCCTACGCCACCCAGCATGACACCTGATGATATATATTTATATATACGAATATATATTCGTCGTCCGAATACTATATATATATAGTTTCTCTCTCTCTCTGTATATATATATATATATATATATATATATATATATATATATATATATATCAGCACAGTGGGTGACCCATGCAAAACACCAACTCGTTTCGTGACACAGTCCCACCTGTGAGTAGAAAGCTTCTTGAAAATACATTGAATTATGCTGAAAATTAAGTCTCTTGGGTATGAAAGGAGCTTCAAGAAATCACTCCAGTACACATAGGAAGTAAGAGCTAATTGCTTGTAGTTTCTGGAGATATAATCAAGCAAACAAACAACTTGCCACGTTTCATGGATGCAAAAATATTTATATATGTCAGTATTGATGTGAACAATCATCAATATAATCCCATTACATCGATATAAGCAAGTTTACCAAGATTATTAAATGGATGTAAATAAATGCAGATAATATATAACATGGATATGAATCACGACAAACTAGATACACGAATGTTAGTTAATCTATGTGTAAACAGACCTACACAGTTTATTACATGGATGTATGATGTATGTAATACAAAACCCATTACATAAATGTAAACATATCTATATAGTGCAATTACAGGGATATAAACAGAACCATTTAATCCATTGCACGGATTTAAATATATCTACATAATCCATTGCTCGGATGTAAACATACCTACATAATCCAATACACGACTGTAAACATACCTACATAATCCAATACACGAATGTAAACATACCTACATAATCCAATACACGAATGTAAACATACCTACATAATCCAATACACGAATGTAAACATACCACCATAATCAGTTACACGGAGGTAAATTAGTCTACATAACGATTTACGTTGGTGTGGGGAAAAAAACCAACGTAATCTACAAAAAGGGTGTAAATAAAACTACACAACGCAATAGACTGATACAAGCCATCTAACATCAAAGATTCAATAAATGTCGTGTAGCTTACATAAAACACATACAACGATATCGCCTCGTTGACACATATCCACGTTGACACATATCCACGTTGACACATATCCACATTGACACATATCCCAAATTTCACTACTGTGGATAACATTTGTAAAAACACAGAGTGAATGCGTGAGCTGACTAAATAGAAAACGAGTTGATATGACTAAACATAAACGCTAAACAACTAACGCAAAGTCATACTTATGTATTTAATAAAATAAAACTTACTTGAAATGTGTTGCTCTGTTCATGAATAATCGGAAAATATAAATCAAATAATATTCACAATGAAGGGGCTGCCCTAGAACAGCGCTATTCTTGACTAATTAGCTTCGACAGATGCGTCTTCTCAATAGTTGCCAACTCGATTTGGAAAAATAGCATTATACAGTAGAACAAGCTATACAAATTCTGGAAAAGTACTAAATACTAGCATTGACCTTTTTTAGTTATTAAAATTGTACAAGATTGTGCATTATAATTCACATATGTCCACTGTGTGCGATGTTACCTCCACAATATAAATTAGTACTTCTAATAGTAGCTGCAGGGTCGTCACGTAATTTGGCTATATTGAATATGCATAGCCGTATCTGTTCATAAAATAGCACCAAACTATGAAACTTGTGTACACTGGTTTCCGTAGCATTACTTATTATCAAAGCTATGGCATAAAAACATTCCTGTGATGTTTTTGTTGTGATTTATGTAGAGCGTAAAATGTCGAACGTAAATTATTCAAGAAACGAATGATTTATTAATATCAAGATGTACTAGTAGCAACCCGCCCCCCCCCTTTAAAAAAAGTCAACGTAACAATATCATTTCTCTTTGATTTGAACAGTTTGTAATCATCATCATTAAGTGCCGTCTCCGCAACGAAGGTTGGTTACAACGTATCTCCAACAATTCCTGTCTCATGTCTTGGTGGTGCACTCTGCTAGACTGTAACCTGTCCATCGTGTGATGTTACTCTCCCACTTGTATCTCTGCCTATCTCTTGCTCGCTTCCCTTTGACTTTACCCTCATGGAAGGCCTTCAACAAGGTGTCATGTCTTTTAATGTGTCCAAAATATTTTATTTGCCGGAACTTTATTTCTCCTAGTAGTTCCTTCTTCACATTAAGTGTTTTTATCACCTCTTTATTTGTTTTCTTCTCTTTCCCTGATGTTCTCCATATTCTTCTATATACCGGCATCTCAAATAACATCAATTTTGTCCTCTATATTGTAATAGCTCGTCGTAATTTATCATAATGTATGATTAGAAAAATAACAAATGTGTTTACATCACTTAACAGACCTGACACAGACAATAATGACGTATGCATATTATGAGTACCCACGTGAACCACAACGTATTCAACGTACACCCTCGTATAGATAGATGTTCAAAGTTGGGTGTTTTTTAGAAACATATTCGAACGGATCAATGCTTGTGTTGAAAGCATGAATAAAACTGTATTCACCGTAGACAAAATAACTCAAGAAACTTACAGATATCTGCAACTTTAATCGTCTCTTAGAAGTGCATTGTGGATTATTGTGTTTATTTTCGTCATTATCATCAAGTGCTACATCCGCAACGAAGGTTGGCTGTAACAGACCTTCAACATCCCCTGTGTCTTGTTTTGGTTGTACACTCTGCTAGACTGCAACCTGTCCATCTTGTGATGTTACTCTCCCATTTGTATCTCTACCTACCTCCTGTTCGCTTCCCTTTGACGTTACCCTCAAGTAAGGTCTTTAATAAGGTGTCATGTCTTTTAATGTATAACATATTTTATTTGCCTGATCTTTATTTCTCTTAGTAATTCTTTCTACATATTAAGTGTTTTAGAACCCCCTTATGTGTTTTCTTCTCTTTCCATGATGTTCTCCCTATTCTTCTACATACCCACATCTGAAATGCATCAATTCTGTTTTCTAATTGTTTGTTTAGTGTACATGTTTCTGAAACATACATTAATATAGAATAGATGTAGCATTTTATAATTCTCATATTTAACTTGTTTGTAATTTTTTTAGATGTTACTATTTTCCTCATGTCACTGAAGGTACTTTTAGGCATTCCAATTCTTCTTTTCACTTCTGTTTCACATCAACCATTATTTGCGACTGTGTGTACAAGATATTGATAATGTTTTACTTGTAGTTTCTCTCCTTGTATGTTTATATTTAGCTCTTGTTTTTATATGTCTCTACTTATTGTCATTGTTTTTGTTTATTGGATATTTATATAATCCATAAACTTTATTTAATTTATTGACTTGATCTATTACCTTGTATGATCTGCTACTTATGTTTACGAAATGTGTGAGACGTATGATTGGAGTTAGCTTGAGAGACAAAATCAGGAATGATGAACTAAGGAAACAATTAGGGATCAAGTCAATAATAGAATACATCCGGAAACAACCAATTAGTTGATACGGCCACATAACCAGACAGAAAGAGCAAAGTATTATCCAAAAAACACTTAACAAACGATACGAAAACAGTCGACCTATTGGACGTCCTCGTAAAAGGTGGATATATAGTGTATTAGAGACACTCGGAAATATAACAACGGAAGAGGCAAATAGAAGGGCAAAAGACAGTACACCCACTCTTCCCTGAAAAACACCGAAAGGTACATGAGGACAGAAAGAAGAAGAAGAAGCTACTTATGTTTACCAGTTTTGACACAAGTTGTGTGATCGGCTACTTATGTTTACCAGTTTTGACACAAGTTGTGTGATCGGCTACTTATGTTTACCAGTTTTGACACAAGTTGTGTGATCGGCTACTTATGTTTACCAGTTTTGACACAAGTTGTGTGATCGGCTACTTATGTTTACCAGTTTTGACACAAGTTATCTGATCTAGCACAGACTATATACAACGGCAGTAGATCAAGTGGTTTGGTCACATTATGTGAATGCATCACAAGTTACGCGTGAAAGCATATAACCAAATGAGATCGGGGTACAGAGCCAGAGGAACACCACGGAAAACATGAATAGAAAAATGTCAGGGAGATCTTGAACAAAAAATACGGTCATAGCACAACCGATGTAACACATCTGGTCTTGGAACACAAATTCTCGCTTCAAATCACCCCCTACGCTTAACGGCAAGAGTGGATAATAAAACCACCTGTGGAGCGATAACTTGTTAAAACAAAATCCTGATACTAAATTTCATTCTATTATATGTAGTATTTTTCTCGTTTTATTTTGTAGCAAGGCGTTGCAATGACGATCGGTTTTCGGGCGATGGCAAGTTTCTAGTTTTATATGCAGCATTATTAATGTTTCAATAAGATTAGAAAAATATTAACACCTAAACAGATTAGAAACAAGCTAAAAATGATTATTACACATTTCTACATATATTCTATATTATTGTATGGTTCAGAAACATGGACACTTAACAAACATTTAGAAGACAGAATTGATTACTTTGAGATGTGGATATATAATAGAATAGGGAGAATATCATGGAAGGAGAAGAAAACAAACAAAGACATGGTACCATATCGAAGAACTTACTTGAGGGTAACGTCAAAGGGAGGCGAGCTAGAGGCAGGAAGAGATACACGTGGCAGATTAGCATGACAAGATGGACAGGTTACAGTCTAGCAGAGTACACCACCAAAACAAGAGACATACCTCCTTGCTGAGCCGGTACTTGATGATGATGAATATTCTAACCTTTCTAAACGTTGATAGCTCCCTCAATCCAACCTCTTCCTTGTCTTTATACCTCTTATTGTTTCAATGTTCGTATCTGCTGGCCAATATTGGCATATTTTCATCAAGTGCCCAAATCATTTCAGTCCCTGTTTTTTAAATGTATTTGTTCACAAACGTATTTCCAACACTTCTTATAAGCTCTCTTATTAGAAATAGAATTAGAAACGATAACATCAGACAGATAGCCAAAACAATACCATTATTGGGACACATCAAAAGACAACAGATCAAGTGGTTTTCACACGCTTCCAGACTACCGACAGATAGCATGCCACAAATGGCCATGACACATAGACATAACGGTTATAAAGCCAGAGGCAGACCATGTAAAAGATGGATCACAAAAATCAAAGAAGCAACAGAAACAAGCATACAGACTGCACACAAGAAGGCCATTTCCAGAGAACTCTTCCCCCCCCCCCCCTGACGCCAGAAGGCCAACAACGGCCACAGCGTATAGATAGATAGATAGATAGATAGATAGGTAGATAGATAGATAGATAGATAGATAGATAGATAGATAGATAGATAGATAGATAGATAGATAGATAGATAGATAGATAGATAGATAGATAGATAGATAGATAGATAGATACATAGATAGATAAATAGATAGATAGATAGATAGATAGATAGATAGATAGATAGATAGATAGATAGATAGATAGATAGATAGATAGATAGATAGATAGATAGATAGATAGATAGATAGATAGATAGATAGATAGATAGATAGATAGATAGATAGATAGATAGATAGATAGATAGATAGATAGATAGATAGATAGATAGATAGATAGATAGATAGATAGATAGATAGATAGATAGATAGATAGATAGATAGATAGATAGATAGATAGATAGATAGATAGATAGATAGATAGATAGATAGATAGATAGAGAGAGAGAGATAGAGATAGATAGATAGATAGATAGATAGATAGATAGATAGATAGATAGATAGATAGATAGATAGATAGATAGATAGATAGATAGATAGATAGATAGATAGATAGATAGATAGATAGATAGATAGATAGATAGATAGATAGATAGATAGATAGATAGTTAGATAGATAGATAGATAGATAGATAGATAGATAGATAGATAGATAGATAGATAGATAGATAGATAGATAGATAGATAGATAGATAGATAGATAGATAGATAGATAGATAGATAGATAGATAGATAGATAGATAGATAGATAGATAGATAGATAGATAGATAGATAGATAGATAGATAGATAGATAGATAGATAGATAGATAGATAGATAGATAGATAGATAGATAGATAGATAGATAGATAGATAGATAGATAGATAGATAGATAGATAGATAGATAGATAGATAGATAGATAGATAGATAGATAGATAGATAGATAGATAGATAGATAGATAGATAGATAGATAGATAGATAGATAGATAGATAGATAGATAGATAGATAGATAGATAGATAGATAGATAGATAGATAGATAGATAGATAGATAGATAGATAGATAGATAGATAGATAGATAGATAGATAGATAGATAGATAGATAGATAGATAGATAGATAGATAGATAGATAGATAGATAGATAGATAGATAGATAGATAGATAGATAGATAGATAGATAGATAGATAGATAGATAGATAGATAGATAGATAGATAGATAGATAGATAGATAGATAGATAGATAGATAGATAGATAGATAGATAGATAGATAGATAGATAGATAGATAGATAGATAGATAGATAGATAGATAGATAGCTTGTAAGCTTCTCAATCCTCGCATGATCTGAATTTAAATAGGATTAAATAACGGAATATAAGGCACTAAGCTGGTCAGTCATGTTATATTCTTGATACTGTCTAAAATATTACTTTGTAATAGTAAGAAATATATCTCTAAGAAAAATTTACTTCAAAGACGACTAAAATCAAGAGAAATAGAAGTACATTATTAATATTTGTAGAAAAGAAGCTAACTTTGTACGATAGCACAATGTATAACATTTTCGCTTCAGAGAACTTGAAAGAAAACCCCACTATATCTCGCTCGATAAGCACACACATGGCAACTATGACTGAAAAATGCGGTGAACATCGAGACTTTGATTTTGCACACCTTGAATGGATGTATTACGCTCGTACAATGAGAATAGCTTACAAACTTGCAAATGTAGTTCTCGTGTGCGTGTGTGTGTGGGGGGGGGGTGGTGTGAGGTTGTGTGTCATGAATTGAAGCAAAACAAGGCTCCGTGACCTGTCATAATTGTGTTAGTAGACGATTAAGGTGTTTTTTGAGGGATGTTTTCTTCCTCTCCCATACGTCCACATGACATTAAAACGCAAAGTGAAACCGAATGTATCAGCCCAAATTGTGCATGTATCGCCGTCCCTTCCCATGTTTAAATTATGCTACAATATATTCTGTTCTCTGGACTACATCCTTCTAACGAGTAGGAATATGAGAACGATCGCTGCAGAAGATTATATTCCCTTGTCGTTGCCAGACATTTGTGTTAGTTATTGGGATTAACATTTAATAAGTCAATATATAATTTTAAAGTTGCAGTTATTACAAGCATGGAGAGATATGACATCTGCCCTATGTGCGAAGGATGGAGAGATATGACATCTGCATTATGTGCCAACCATGGAGAGATATGACATCTGCCCTATGTGCCAAGTATGGAGAGCTATGACATCTGCCCTATGTGCCAAGCATGGAAAGCTATAACATCTGCCCTATGTGCCAAGCATGGAGAGCTATGACATCTGCCCTATGTGCCAAGCATGGAGAGCTATGACATCTGCCCTATGTTCCAAGCTTAGAGAGCTATGACATCTGCTCTATGTGCCAAGCTTGGAGAGCTATGACATCTGCCCTATGTGCGAAGGATGGAGAGATATGACATCTGCATTATGTGCCAACCATAGAGAGATATGACATCTGCCCTATGTGCCAAGTATGGAGAGCTATGACATCTGCCCTATGTGCCAAGAATGGAAAGCTATAACATCTGCCATATGTGCCAAGCATGGAGAGCTATGACATCTGCCCTATGTGCCAAGCATGGAGAGCTATGACATCTGCCCTATGTGCCAAGCTTGGCACAAGAGGAAAATGATGATGATACATACGTGAACCTAATACACTTGAAACAATCAGTAAACATATTTTAGGAGAAATCGTATATTGTGTATTAAAGGGTTAAACTCGATAGATTGAAAGATATAACACAAAATAATTGTCTGAAACGCAATTATTTGTCAGTTCTGTGTTATGTTTTACTGCTCCGTACCACAACTGTTTTCCATAAAGATATTTCGTATTGTATGGTTCATTAGGAAACACAAATTTCAAATTATTGGCACTCTTTAAGAACAGACAAATTCAACAAGAAACGAGACAGATGACGAGAAACTGCTTACATGGCGTGACCTGTTGGCATAGAATTTGTCAAAGTCGAAATTAATATTCAGTACCACGATTCGAAAAAATCCTCAGAATACTATCAACCAAAAACATCACCAATCTAGCCATCCTGAAAGAAATGAAAAGAAACGTGGCTAAACAACATGGTTCTTTTCAGAAAATTAAAATATCTTAACCATATCAAACGTCATAACAGCCTTGAGAAAACCATAATGGAGAGGATGATGCCAAGGAAACGAGTAAGATCCAGACTAAGAAGAAGATGGATGCAAGACACCAATAGCCCATCTGAACATGACAGTAACAGAAGCAGGAAGACAGGCTCAGACATCAGATAGAAGTTTCTAAAGGATGTGATGACTGCTACATTACGTGTTCAGGATATGCCACCTGATGATGATGATGATGACGGCGATTAAGATTTCTGACGTTTCATGATCTTATATCCCAGGATAAATCACAAAAATGGTGGTTATTTATCACTTTCGTAATCACTATCATCGTAGTCTGCATGTCATAGAAACTCAGCAATTTGGCTGTATGTCTGTTTGTTTGTTTTGGTCTCTTGTTTATGAACGATCAGGCTCTTGTTTCCTGTGTAATAATGGGAGAGGTGATCTCCACAGCTTTCTTTCATACGCAGAAGTCTGCAACTGTCACAGGTGTACAATACATCTAGTAGCTTGTAACTGTCACAGGTATGAAATGCATCTATAACCCCCTGCAGCTGTCACAGGTATGAAATACATCTAGAACCCTGCATCTGTCACAGGTATGCACATACATCTAGAACCCTGCATCTGTCACAGGTATGCAAATACATCTAGAACCCCCTGCAGCTGTCACAGGTATGCAAATACATCTAGAACCCTGCATCTGTCACAGGTATGCAAATACATCTAGAACCCTGCATCTGTCACAGGTATGCAAATACATCTAGAACACTGCATCTGTCACAGGTATGAAATACATCTAGAAGAATTATCTTACTCAGAAAGGGCCGTGTGTAGAAAGGATGTTTCATCCTCGAGTATACAGACCTCCAGTTATATACAAACATGCAACTATTTACTGATATGAGTATTTGCCACTTTTGACCACACAGTTCATACTTGACCACGCAGTTCATACTTGACCACACAATTCATATCTCACCACACAATTCATACTTGACCTCACAGTTCATACTTGACCACACAATTCATACTTCACCACACAGTTCATACTTGACCACACAATTCATATTTCACCACACAATTCATACTTGACCACACATTTCATACTTGACCTCACAGTTCATACTTGACCTCATAGTTCATACTTGACCTCACAGTTCATACTTGACCACACAGTTCATGCTTGATTGCTTTGCTTCAATAAGGTCAAACGCGGTTGTAAAAACAACAATACTCCAGTCTGTTCACTGTCGTTATTCCATGTACAAGGAAGTGAAAGTACATACCCACACAGACGCAATTACAACGTGAAAATATACAACTCTTCATCAAATAAACATTAACAAATGTGATATAAATTAGAAAATCTATGAAATTGTCTTGTAACCTTTCACAATTGCTTTTAAATGTATGAAGCCTGCCATGCACATACTAATTGGTATATACGAATTACAGTTTTGAAACTTCCTACTAGACTCATATACAATCTCTTCATTGATAGCTACGGAAAACTCAAAGTAGAATTGCTCAAGATGGTTCTAGCTTGTATATCAAGAGAAAACCTAATTTAGAATAGAAAAATCAGTAGTGAAATTTATAACTCGTTAGTGCTTTTTGTCGTATTGTATGGTTGTGACAGCTGGACAATCAATTCAGACATAGAGAAACAGTTACATGCCTTAGAATTAAAATGTTACAGACGCATTTTGCGCGTCTCCTATAGAGAGAAGAAGGGAAATATTTATGTGAGAAACAAGATAGAGATTCAGACAGGTCCACAGGAATCATTACTGTCAATAGTGGCACGAAGAAATGCTCCATAGCTTGGACATGTATGATCACAAAGTTCATTGTAAAACCGGTACTACAGGGAACAGTCGAAGGTGGAAGAAATAGAGGGGTAGGGGGGAAAATTTATGGACATACAACATCAGATCGGATAACATAATGGACAGACACCATCAACTCGGGCAGGTCGGATAAAATTAGGTGAAGACAACATCAGCTCCTGCAGGCCGGATAACATTATGGACAGCTGGGGGTTTTTCATCACTGATTCTCATCTCTGATGAAATAAATCTGTAGAGGATTAGTAGTATATGTCTTTAGCATTTATGTGTATAAGCATGTGTTTTGATACCCCTACAACCTTGGCGAATAATAGTCTTATGTGGTACCCCTACTACCCTTACGGCAATGGTCTTATGTGGTAACCCTACGACCCGTACGGATAATGGTCTTATGGGTAATGATTTGTCTTGTCTTACCAGACGGTCAGGTTAATGTAAACAAAAAATGTAAATTATTACTAAATCCTCAAATGGAATCTTCTCTAGTGTCGATGATCCATCCACAGGAGCGAGACTAGAACACACATACATCTGTGTTTGATGATGTATTTAGTCTTCGTCTCTTATCTCTTCCCTCCCCCACACACACACACTTCCGCCCCCACGACGATTGAATACCTTGGTAGCTCCGTACTCCATGTTGCACGAACATCAACCAGTTTTCCCCAAGAATTCAGGTTGATCATGAGATCGTCCAAGACTATTCAACTTACGGATATGGACGTAAAAATATCACTGCCACCTGATTTCACTTTTGAAAACCGAATCTTTGTTTTACTGCATTCTCACCTGTTATCGTAGTTTTATATACATAACATAAAGTAAAGTAACCCATAGCATTTATTAATGCCGTAGGGGCGTGAGATGTTAGCGATCTCACATTTCAGAAACTCTGCAAAGTAAGGCGGTAACCATCTCCTCTCCCTCGCAGTCTTTACTTCCCGGATTAATCCGGTACCCTTTTAAGGCTGGGTCGACCTGGGAGCCGTTGCGATCTAAAAAAAATGTCCGCCTCAACTGGAGAATGAACCCAGGACCACTCATATGCGAAGCCCGTGAATATACATAACATCTTCTTCTTCTGCGATCATTCTCAAACTCCTGCAGATTAGCAGGATGTAGTCCAGAGAAAGGAATGCGCTGTGTCATGGTTTACAGCATTGCTGCGATATCCGCGCCTTTCGGCCTGACACATCCGACTTCAGCATGGCTTTAGGTCACTGACCCTATATGGGATGGGACAGCCTACTCCATCCCATAACCTCCTTAGTCGCCTTTTACGACATGCGTGGAAGGTAAACACTGTTGCTATTATTTGCTCCCATTCGGGCCCCGGGAACACACGGGCGATACATAACATAACTTACATTGACTTTTACTACTAATCAACTTTGAAGATTTTGTTATTAAATTAGTTTATAGATCACATATAACAAAAACGTTATACACTAAACACAAACATTACATCATCTTTCATGCAGAATTGTGGGAACAGTGACTGTAGGACAACAACAATACTCTCACTGTGAAACAAGGATTATACAAGTAGGAACATCGATAATATGTAATCGCGAAACTGAAATCCAAAAGGTAGATCCAGGAATAGGGTAGTACAGCTTTGCTAATAACTGGAGACATACATAATAACACACACAAATCGACGTTTCGAGCAAAAGGTCTTTATGAAGACAACAATTGAAATAAAATTAAAACATATAACAGAAAACGAACAGTAATGACATCGACGGTCACATTGGTGTGTGTAATGCACATTACTGTTCGCTTTCTGTTATATGTTTTAATTTTATTTCAATTGTTGTCTTGATAAAAGCCTTTTGGTCGAAACGTCGATTTATGTATGTTATTATGTATGTCTCTAGTTATTAGCAAGACGTTATTACCTTATTTATGGATCTACCTTATAAAAGTAGTAGCGACTTGAAAGTGGAAAGACCATGAAGAGTTGCAAACCTATTTCGATTTGCACACCCAGCTCTATAACTACTAGACTACAGTAACCCTTTATTCTGACAGTGTGTGTTTTCCATTGATTCTTGGTTTTTCTCTTGACATACAAACACAATAATCACCCAGAGATTCAGCGCCGCACCTGAGGCAGGTAAATGTCAGGACAGAATGATCGTATTCTTTCAAATAAATTGTTATTATTAATCGGTTCTTGCATCTACCTGTGAAGGCGTGTGTAGTTGCGCAGTATCGCGAAGCATGTGCGTGGAATATTTCTCGATGTAAGGTAGATAACTCTGTGTTTATTGAAATGCATATTTAAATAATTATGCGATCTATATTCTCTCCGCGTTGACAAGGCCCGAAAGGGGAGCAAATAATATAAACACTACTTACAATCCATGCATCTCGTAAGTGATGACTAAGGAGGGATTGGATTATAGTTGACTGTCGAATTTTATATATGTCAATGTAACAGACGCAGTGCTGAAGTCAGATATTTCAGATTGAAGCAGCAAAGCAGTTCGTCATGACGGAAAGCATTCCGTTATCTGGGCTACTTCCTGCTAATTTGCAGGAGTTTGAGAATGAACTGTAAAGAAGAACACCAATATAATCTACATAGCTAATCAGTCGTGTCTGTCCATAGGATTTATGTTTACATGCACGAATACATTTCTAGATTTGCCTTCAGTGACCAGATGTGTATCGTCCGTATATCACTCATAATTCATATTCTATAATTCATAATTCATAATTAATTTTTTATTCATAATTCATATTCTATTCATAATTCATATTCTATTCATAATTCATATTCTAGTCATAATTCATATTCTAGTCATAATTCATATTCTATTCATAATTCATATTCTATTCATAATTCATATGCTATTCATAATTCATAGTCTATTCATAATTCATAGTCTATTCATAATTCATATTATATTCATAATTCATATTCTATTCATATCTATTCTTTGGTTTGACACGGCGAGAGTGGGCGGAACAACAAAGAAACCTGTCGCGGGGGCCAGAGTTGTGCCCTGATGTCGACGTCATTTTCGGCGGCAATAGACTCGAAACACCATTGAGTCGAATGGCTGCTGGAACAGAGGGCGGAGCACTTATGGGAATGCCCCAAAGCTGTGAGGCCAGTTTCTAATCAAGAATCAAGAGGTAGATTCATTGCTCGAATGCCTGATTTCATAATGAAGAGAATAGTACTAGTTATAAACCAATTTGTACTAGTTATAAACCAAATTGTACTAGTTATAAACCAAATTGTACTAGTTATAAACCAAATTGTACTAGTTATAAACCAAATTGTACTAGTTATAAACCAAATTGTACTAGTTATAAACCAAATTGTACTAGTTATAAACCAATGTGTACTAGTTATAAACCAAATTGTACTAGTTATAAACCAAAACCAATAATATAATTAAAGAAAAAGCGAGTCGTGATGGAAAAGTGGCTGAGCGCAGTAAACTAAATCATTAAAATGTAGTGAGATATCAAGAAAATGGGATTGTAGACAAAAATAAATCATTGTCATAGAATATTAATATACGGACAACAATGTTGTGTTACGGCTAGTTTTATGTGAGATACACCGTGCAGTCGTTTCGACTATGTGGTCTTCTTTTTTGTTTGCGTTCGCTCTCTGATAACCAACACGGATTTTCTTTTTATTTACGCAGGGGAACTTAAACTTATGAGCAATTGTGTTTTAAATAAAAATCTCTTATACAAGCGTTTGAACCTCAGATCACTAGAAGGGAAATCATGTGTACTAAAAACTGACCACCGATGCCCACAGAACAATTACGTAATAGAACAACAATATGCTGCTGTAAAAATTAGGAACAAATGGTAGATATTTCAAAATGTCATTCGGCATTATGAGTGCATTTCTTACCTGCATAACAAGTTCATGTCTCTCATTACTGATATGAATACATCTGCAGATGCTCAAGTTACCTGCTAGTTCAGGTGATGTTATGCTGCAACAAGCGTGCATGGATAACATAACTCATATTATCAGCATTATATTTCGAGTGTAATCTTCCTATCTGAAGTAATCTTCTTGTTAGTTTGTAATCTTTCTTTTCATTGGAATTTTTCTCTTGATTGAATTGTTCTTTTTTTGGGTAGTTTTCCTTTTCACTGTAATCTTTAC
This sequence comes from Meghimatium bilineatum, assembly GCA_034231615.1. Taxonomy (NCBI): domain Eukaryota; kingdom Metazoa; phylum Mollusca; class Gastropoda; order Stylommatophora; family Philomycidae; genus Meghimatium; species Meghimatium bilineatum. The sequence goes on along the minus strand of CM067309.1, from coordinate 9,982,136 downwards.
GTCAGAATTAATCTTACTTTCAACTCCAACATCATTGGTGAAATCACTACAAATTCAATTTAATCCTTTCGCTAGTATCAAAACAAAGTTCTAATATCAAAAGTTCTGGTATGAAAACAAAGTTCTAATATCAAAAGTTCTGGTATCAAAACAAAGTTCTAGTATCCAAAAAATGTAGATTCCAAAGAGAATTCTAATATCCAAAGAAATGTACGGCTCCCAGTGAAAATGAACAGACATGAATTTAATTAGTCTAAATCATATAATACGGTATATAAGCAGTAAATACACAATATGTGTTTAATACTGCGTACTGCTGGCCAGGTATGAGTAGGGAATCTAAACCAAAGTTGTAAAAGAAATTATAGAAGAATTCAGCAGTGCTGACTAGTTGGATGTGGTATCAGCTGTTACATAAAATTACGACTACTGACACACGTTGACATCCTGTTATTCCGTACTTTAATTATCAACTTCACATGCCAAATTGTACGCAGAGTTTAACTCATTGTCGTTTCCTTATCAACTTGTCACAAAGTCTGAATGTTTCAGAAATTTTAAAAAAATCACCGCTCGAGGATAGTAGATTCGTAGAGTCAACAAGTCCTTCTACACAATAGTACTGCAAACTGATCATAAAGTGTCAATTATATTGGCTGTAACGAATACTAGTTTGTCACTGTGTAAATAATTTCAATCGTGAACCAATGAAAAGCTCTTGAATAAGTCGCATGAGACATTATACGTGACACAAATCAGCGCGCATACAATTATAGAGAAGGACTTAGTGTAGACCAGAGATGAGATTTGGTTCGATACTTCAGAAAGCGCAACTAGTAGAATATAATGTAAACAGCGAGATAATCGATTTCTTCACTCAGAGCTAGCGATTACACCTAGTGCAATGCTTCAGAACTTAATTTGCCTGGTAAAAAAAAAAAAACAATGCAAATACGTTGTTGAAGTTCTGGAACGTAACTTTTCAATTCTGTAGGGCACCTGGCAACATCATCCCCTCTGTTTTCTCATTGATTAGATAATACCTGCCTCGCATCCATTGTTTAACGTTAGCGCAGATAATTGTTTTAATAGCACAGTGTTCGATTAAAGGGACCTGTAATTCCCCCAATCATCGTAATAATAGAAGATGTATACGGGAAGAGCACACAGAAGGCTATTGACACAACGAAAATGCCATGAGCCGAACTTGTGAAATTGTAATGGCAACCACAGAGCATGTTGGTTAGTCAAATGACATTTAAAGACGTGCTCATAATCGCAGTTGATTTGACTGGAGAAATAGACAAGATGCGACGTTTTTGAAAATATTTAAGTGCTGACATCAAATTGCGGACGGCGTAGATGCTAGCTTGTAGTTGACATAAATGTACATATAGTAGAGACATTGTTTGAAATGATTCCATCTTGTTGGTAGTTCTGTTACAGTTATACCAGTTTGTTTTGGAATCTACAGAGATATAGATGTTATTTGTTTTGAGGATTGTTTTTTTTTCTAATTTAACTCGGGGAGGATTTCATTAAAATGTTTGTCAAATATACAAATTGTTATTCTATCCTATTCAAGATGTAGCCATGAACAGAATATTTTTTTTTACTGTTGTTATTTTTTGGGCAATATAACCATGTTCAGTAGTTTGTCATTTCTTTCTGTACGGTCCGGAAGCACAATTGTCTGTGGCGAGATACGAACCTTGTACATTTTCCGTGTAGTTTGCCAACTCATTGTGTGAATCTAACAGTCAGTGGAGAGACATGTGATGTTGTTGATACTTGATTAGAAACTGGCCTCACAGCACATGGGGCGTTCCCATAAGTGCTCCGTCCTCCGTTCCAGCAGCCGTTCGACTAGATGGTGTTTCGAGTCCAATGCCGCCGAAACATACGTCACATCAGGGCACAACTCTGGCCCTTGCGACTGGTTTCTTTGTTGTTTCGCCCAACCACGCCGTGCCCGTAACTAGTTGAAGCACAACGTTGGCCTGTCGGAACAACATGGTAACTGTTATCGAAGGTTACGACGACGGGATAATACATGTGATGTTCTCATGTATACATTTGTTGATATCCTTTATGAATGTGTTCTTATCATGCACTTTTAGTTATTTTGTAAGAATGTGTTAACCTATATGAATGTTCTGTTACTCTGTAAGAATATGTTGTTATTCCATGTGAATGTGTTGTTATTCTTTATGAATGTGTTGTTATTCCATGTGAATGTGTTGTTATTCTTTATGAATGTTCTGTTACTCTGTAAGAATATGTTGTTATTCCATGTGAATGTGTTGTTATTCTTTATGAATGTGTTGTTATTCCATGTGAATGTGTTGTTATTCCATGTGAATGTGTTGTTATTCCATGTGAATATGTTGTTATTCCATGTGAATGCGTTGTTATTCCATGTGAATGTGTTGTTATTCCATGTGAATGTGTTGTTATTCTTTATGAATGTGTTGTTATTCCATGTGAATGTGTTGTTATTCCATGTGAATGTGTTGTTATTCCATGTGAATGTGTTGTTATTCTTTATGAATGTGTTGTTATTCCATGTGAATGTGTTGTTATTCCATGTGAATGTGTTGTTATTCTATATGAATGTGTTGTTATTCTTTATGAATGTGTTGTTATTCCATGTGAATGTGTTGTTATTCCATGTGAATGTGTTGTTATTCCATATGAATGTGTTGTTATTCCATGTGAATGTGTTGTTATTCCATGTGAATGTGTTGTTATTCTTTATGAATGTGTTGTTATTCCATGTGAATGTGTTGTTATTCCATGTGAATGTGTTGTTATTCTTTCTGAATGTGTTGTTATTCCATGTGAATGTGTTGTTATTCCATGTGAATATGTTGTTATTCCATGTGAATGTGTTGTTATTCCATGTGAATGTGTTGTTATTCCATGTGAATGTGTTGTTATTCCATGTGAATGTGTTGTTATTCTATATGAATGTGTTGTTATTCTTTATGAATGTGTTGTTATTCCATGTGAATGTGTTGTTATTCTTTATGAATGTGTTGTTATTCTTTATGAATGTGTTGTTATTCTTTATGAATGTGTTGTTATTATTTATGCATGTGTTGTTATTCTTTATGAATGTGTTGTTATTCTATATGAATGTGTTGTTATTCTTTATGAATGTGTTGTTATTCCATGTGAATGTGTTGTTATTCCATGTGAATGTGTTGTTATTCCATATGAATGTGTTGTTATTCCATATGAATGTGTTGTTATTCTTTATGAATGTGTTGTTATTCTTTATGAATGTGTTGTTATTCTTTATGAATGTGTTGTTATTCTTTATGCATGTGTTGTTATTCTTTATGAATGTGTTGTTATTCTTTATGCATGTGTTGTTATTCTTTATGCATGTGTTGTTATTCTTTATGAATGTGTTGTTATTCTTTATGAATGTGTTGTTATTCTTTATGCATGTGTTGTTATGCTTTATGAATGTGTTGTTATTCTTTATGAATGTGTTGTTATTCTTTATGCATGTGTTGTTATTCTTTATGAATGTGTTGTTATTCTTTATGAATGTGTTGTTATTCTTTATGAATGTGTTGTTATTCTATATGAATGTGTTGTTATTCTTTATGAATGTGTTGTTATTCCATGTGAATGTGTTGTTATTCCATGTGAATGTGTTGTTATTCCATATGAATGTGTTGTTATTCCATATGAATGTGTTGTTATTCTTTATGAATGTGTTGTTATTCTTTATGAATGTGTTGTTATTCTTTATGAATGTGTTGTTATTCTTTATGAATGTGTTGTTATTCTTTATGCATGTGTTGTTATTCTTTATGAATGTGTTGTTATTCTTTATGAATTTCCAGTTTTAAATACAACACATGAACGAAAGAAGACAAATCACGTTTGATGCAGGGATGTCAACACAAGTTGAAATATGTATTTGTGACATTCGTACATGTTTGTCGTTGTCTTTCTCTGTGACAATTAACAATAGCAAAATCTGTTCTTTAGTGATATGAGCGGTGCTGGTCACTGCCACAGTTTACATAACAACGCTGGTCACTGCCACAGTTTACATAACAACGCTGGTCACTGCCACAGTTTATATGGCAACGCTGGTCACTGCCACAGTTTACATGACAACACTGGTTACAGCCACAGTTTACATGACAACGCTTTCAGACTAACCATATATAATCCTGAGAATGGAATGCGTTGTGTCATGGTTTTCAGCTTGGCTACAATATCTGCTCCTTTGGCCGACACATCCGACATTAGAACGGCTTTTGAGTCACTTTGACACTCTATGGGATAGGCCAGCCAGTTCCAACCCAAAAATCCCTTAGTCGCCTCTTGTGTCGTGCATGACAGATAACGGTGTCCATATGAATATTTTACGGAGAGATATGTTGGAAAGATTATTGTATGCGCGGAGGATTAACTTCAGTGAGTTCAAATTTTCCCATATGTACTCTGTCCCTCTCAACGAAGCGATACTCCGCCTATTGATAGTATCACTGGCAGAACGTAACTCCGTAGCATCACGCGACATTTCCCATGCATCTTTGAAAAACTCCACTATGTATACGCGGCCATATACAATTTAAGAATAACTAGCTAGTAGAAAATCAAATCTTCTTAATTTCTCATTTGATTATTTCCTTCATTTTCATTGGTTCGTTACAAAATATAATGATAGTGACCAATGAGAATCAATGTAGTAGCCAAATTAGTCATTAAGACGGATGGATTTCAACGCGGTCCGAATTGAACATTTTCATTCTAGGAAGGGACTTACAAACTTGTTTATTAGTCATTTCAAAATAATTCTTACAGCTGGCGGGAATTGAACCAGGTCTGTTCTAGCAGTACCGAATCGCTTTGCAACACAAGTAAACAGGTTTTCCGTACTTGACCAACCACATTAGTCCTTTCAAGTAGAACGTTTCTAAGCACGGGGGTTGGTATTTTTACTGATGGTCAAACTGCCTGGTGGACCAGTAATAATGGTGTGTCGGGCCCGATTTAACCAGTGAACTATATTTTACCCAACATTGCTCTAGCACGACCAGTAAAACTTTAAGAAAAAAATAGCTAACAAAAAATCAAGCTTTCTTAATTTCTCATTTGACTATTGCCTTAATTTTCATTGGCTGCAACACAAAGTATAATCATAGTAACCAATAAAAAAGATCGAAGTATTAGTAAAATAAGTCATTGAGAAGGCTGGGTTTCCTATTATCCAGTAGGTCTTATATTGTAGACAGGCCCAAGTCTAGATTGACATTACAACTAGACAATGCTATAATTGTTTCAACTAATATCACGCCTTCAAATTTTTCATTTGCAGTACTCTGGCATTTAAATCTGTTGAAACGAATACAAGATAAAAACATGATTGGGCGGTTACAAATTAAAACAATTACATATCCTTATATCTTACATATTCCAAGTAGCAATATATGGATGTGAATCCTGGACAATCACCAATAAAGTGCGAAAGAAAACTGTTTGACAAAAATGTTACAGCGGAAAACTGAAAATAACATGGACCAAGAAGAACACTAATATCGGAAATCATACGATACTTGAATGTAAAAGACCATTTGCTAAACATCAATATCCTCTCTGACATGTGAGATAAAATGCTTGAGGAAAGCTGCCGGGGTCACCAGGCTTAATAGATTACGAAATGAATATATCAGGGAGCGAATAGGTATAATATCTTGTACAGATTACACAGAGAGAGAACAGATCAAGGGGTGTGGCCACATTATGAGAATGCATCAGGAAAAGTTGCCCGTATAAAAATATAACCAAATAAGATCAGGGTACACAGCCAGAGGAAGACCACGAAAAAGATGGGCAGAAAACGACAGTGACGTCCTGAACAGACACGGTCAAGCACAGCCGAGGCCACACATCTGGCTTTAGAACGCAAGCTCGAGCTCCAATCAGGTAGATCCAGGAAAAAAGTAATAAAGTTTTGCTAATACTTAATACGACACATAATGGCACACACAACTCGACGTTTCGACCAAAAGTTCTCCAATCACCCCTACGCTTAACGGCAATAGTGGATCACAAATCACCTGGGGAAAGACAATAGACAATAGACAATATCCTCTCCAGAAAATAACAATATGTTATTTTCCATATGTTTCCATATCGAACGGCAGGCATGTCTGCTTAGACAAGATCACAATGCAAGAAATGATGCCAGAATAACGAAAACAGACAGACCAGGAAGATAAACACAAGGTTTCAAAGACCACCAAAACATGGTATGAAGATAAACACAAGGTTTCAAAGACCACCAAAACATGGTATGAAGATAAATACAAGGTTTCAAAGACCACCAAAACATGGTATGAAGATAAACACACGGTTTCAAAGACCACCAAAACATGGTAGTCATAGAGGCAAGAAGATTAGATTAAGATCGGTAGGAGTTTCGAAAAGTTATGATAACTGTTACATCATGTTCAGGTACCTGCTGATGAGGTCTGACTGCAAACTGGTCCCCTCAACTGTGAGGTTACCTGCTGATGAGGTCTGACTGCAAACTGGTCCCCTCAACTGTGAGGTTACCTGCTGATGAGGTCTGACTGCAAACTGGTCTCCTCAACTGTGAGGTTACCTGATGATGAGGTCTGACTGCAAACTGGTCTCCTCAACTGTGAGGTTACCTTATGATGATTGCTTGCTACAAACTGATCCCATCCATTGTAATGTTGTATTCTCGCAAAGATTTCTTCTCTTGTTACTGCATGTACTTCTCTTGTTACTACATGTACTTCTGTTGTTGATACATGTACTTCTGTTGTTACTGCATGTACTTCTGTTGTTACTGCATGTACTTCTCTTGTTACTGCATGTACTTCTCTTGTTACTACATGCACTTATGTTGTTAATACATGTGCTTCTGTTGTTACTACATGTATTTCTGTTGTTACTACATGTATTTCTGTTGTTACTACATGTACTTCTGTTGTTACTACCTGTATTTCTGTTGTTACTACATGTACTTCTGTTGTTATAACATGTACTGATGTTGTTACTACATGTATTTCTGTTATTATTACATGTATTTCTGTTGTTACTACATGTACTTATGTTGTTACTACATGTATTTATTTTGCTATCTGATGTTCATACCGCGAGATGAATTAATTATGGCGTTTTTCTTAAATTACGTCAACAACGAGATGTGTAGAGAGAAAGGGGTTTACGAAAAAGTTTGACATTTGTTGAGAAATGGGGTATCAGGCAAATGTTGACGTAAACAATGATGTTGTAATACAGCATTTACATTGAACAAAAAATATCTACGGAACAATTTTTAAAAAGCGTTCATTAATTCATAGGTTTTCTTTTTAAAACTTTACTTGTTGGGCCTGTTAACTATTTTTGATATAATTAAGCACCATTACGCACTTGTAATCTTGACAGTTTTTGACAAGTTTGGAGGAGGTAGTAGAGGGTTAAAATTGAGAAATTAATTTTGGCATCATTTAGGGACAATCTCTAGCGAATGTTACATTAAAAATGTGTTTAACATTTAACAGATAAAATTTATTGAACATATAACAGATAAAATATGTGTAACATATAACAGATAAAATATGTGTAACATATAACAGATAAAATATCTGTAACATATAACAGATAAAATATGTGTAACATATAACAGATAAAATATGTGTAACATATAACAGATAAAATTTATTGAAAATATAACAGATAAAATATGTGTAACATATAACAGATAAAATATGTGTAACATATAACAGATAAAATTTATTGAAAATATAACAGATAAAATATGTGTAACATATAACAGATAAAATATGTGTAACATATAACAGATAAAATATCTGTAACATATAACAGATAAAATATGTGTAACATATAACAGATAAAATATGTGTAACATATAACAGATAAAATATGTGTAACATATAACAGATACAATATGTTGAACATATAACAGATAAAATATGTGTAACATATAACAGATAAAATAGAAAATTGTGCTCGTATGAGCATCTTTGCAAACTCGACATAATCGTAGTGTGAACATCTGTTTACTGGCACGCAATGAAATGTAAATCATTTATTTAGACAATGAAAGTGCTTTTACACTGATTGAATTATTGGTTGCAGGCAAATTTCACATCTGTACACTGTATAATACATTTGAAAGATTCCACCTTTAAGGATAATTTTGAAATTGCAACACATTAGATTCAAATTTCTCGGCAATTTATTTTCTCCCTATTGAATAAATCTGCTGTTTCAATTGTCCCGAATTTTCCTTGTTATAAATCAAATGTACATTAGGACTAGGATTGATGTAATATTTTCATATTAAGATAACAGCCAGGAAAGAAATAATTGTAAAGAGCGTCGTGAAGAAACCACTCTATGTTATTCATGTTCTTGTTGTAAAGCTCTCCAAACTTGTTTAGAGTGTTCAATATAACCAGCTTTAAACCACGAAATGGTGCGGGATTTTCCCTAAAGTATTATAGTTTGTAATTTGTGAGTGTCAATCGATAATTGTTAACTTAAGCTGAATTGTCAACCTCAATCGAAACGATATTATTATAATGACTTTCTATATTTCATAGGTGTGATTCGTTTAAGCCAATTATTTTAAAAATCGGTGTAAGGTTATTTTTTAAAGAGTGGTCAATCCTGCGATAAACAGCGTTTCGAGAATAAGTGTATTAACGAGAGAAACGTGAAAGAAATGTCATGACACAAACAATTGTTGTTTCTCCACACATGAATAGTACTGATGGCAAAACTATGATTATCTAAAACAGTAACAGTGCTGAGAGCAAAATATATGATTTAGAACATACTGACAATATGTGAAATATTGCTGGTCGTATGCGTCTTTATAGACCGACAAGCAGCAGACCAGAGGACATTGCTGATACACATAATCTCTACGCTTCACATATAACTGACGGGGAAGGTTCTATGGAGAAGGTGCCAATGACCATTTCAGCTAACCGCACCCCCTCTCGGCGATGTTGATTAGTTTACGCCCGTGTGTTGACAGGGCCCGAAAGGGGAGCAAATAATAGTAACACTGTTTACCTTTCATGCATGTCGTAAAAAGTTACTATGGAGGTTGTGGGATGGAGTTAGCTGTCCCATCCTATATATGGTAAGTGACCCAAAGTCATGATGAAGTCGGATGTGTTGGGCCGAAATGTGCAGATATCGCAGCAATGCTGTAAACCATGACTCCGTGCATTCCGTTATCCGGACTACATCCTGCTAATGAATATTTACTACACTATCGACTAACTTAGCGTCTTCCCTACGATTTGTCGGTAGGGTTTTACTCAGCCTAAGGCACCGTCGATTCTAACCCATTATGCAGCTGGTGAATAAGTACGACAGAAAAGAAAAGTAAGACATTGTAACAAGACATACTTTGATACTACATTTTTCACAGGTAAATGTTTATCAGCCTATTCTCCCAACTTTCCTTAGTTGCCTCCTGCGACATAAATGAGAAAAAGACATTTGTCCTATTCTTTGCTCCCTAAAGTAGACGTTTAGGCCCTGCTAATGAAAAATAAATGTTGAAAATGATGAGAGGGTTGAAAATAGTTTGTATTTTAAATATTGAGAGTATTAAACGTAATATTGCGCTCTTGCACACATTGCAAGCAGAAGTATGACTACATAAACACATTGCAAGCAGAAGTATGACTACATAAACACATTGCAATCAGAAGTATGACTACATAAACACATTGCAAGCATTAGTATGACTACATAAACACATTGCAAGCAGAAGTATGACTACATAAACACATTGCAATCAGAAGTATGACTACATAAATACATTGCAAGCAGAAGTATGACTACATAAACACATTGCAAGCAGAAGTATGACTACATAAACACATTGCAATCAGAAGTATGACTACATAAACACATTGCAAGCAGAAGTATGACTACATAAACACATTGCAATCAGAAGTATGACTACATAAACACATTGCAAGCAGAAGTATGACTACATAAACACATTGCAAGCAGAAGTATGACTACATAAACACATTGCAAGCAGAAGTATGACTACATAAACACATTGCAATCAGAAGTATGACTACATAAATACATTGCAAGCAGAAGTATGACTACATAAACACATTGCAAGCAGAAGTATGACTACATAAACACATTGCAATCAGAAGTATGACTACATAAACACATTGCAAGCAGAAGTATGACTACATAAACACATTGCAATCAGAAGTATGACTACATAAACACATTGCAAGCAGAAGTATGACTACATAAACACATTGCAAGCAGAAGTATGACTACATAAACTTATTGCAATCAGAAGTATGACTACATAAACACATTGCAAGCAGAAGTATGACTACATAAACACATTGCAATCAGAAGTATGACTACATAAACACATTGCAAGCAGAAGTATGACTACATAAACACATTGCAAGCAGAAGTATGACTACATAAACACATTGCAAGTAGAAGTATGACTACATAAACACATTGCAATCAGAAGTATGACTACATAAACACATTGCAAGCAGAAGTATGACTACATAAACACATTGCAAGCAGAAGTATGACTACATAAACACATTGCAAGCAGAAGTATGACTACATAAACACATTTCAATCAGAAGTATGACTACATAAAAACATTCCACGTAGAAGTTTGGCCCCGTAAAAAATTGGAAGTAGAACGAAGACCACACAAAAACATTGCAAATACTGAAATAAAAAGTCTATGTAATGAACACATTATGGGATCCCTTGTATTGACATTAATTTAAAAAATTAAGTATGGTATTGCAAATACAGACAGTAAAAGTCAGATATTCAAAATAATTATAGTACTGAAAACAAGTAAGTTATTCAAAACACTGATAATAGATCCTAAAATAAAAATAAAAGTAAGATATGCTTGGTCGTCTGCAAATAGCAATTCGTTTACGTTTTTCGTCATGTTGTTTCATTCCTTGTCTTTGCTACTATGCAGATGTGATCTATGTATGTCATGAACATTAGAGGGGATAATACACATCCCTGTCTCACTCCCTAGTGAATTAGGTAATTATCGGATGTACCTGTACTTGTTCCTACTGTGCATTGACGATTGGCGTACTCTCCATTTTACTACGAGCCATATGCAATAATGTTGTGGCCATATGCAATAATGATGTGGTCATATGCGATAATGATGTGGCCATATGCAATAATGGTGTGGTCCTATGCGATAATGATGTGGCCATATGCAATAATTATGTGCCCATATGTGATAATGATTTGGTCATATGTGATAATGATGAGGTCATATACGCATATAGTTCTGTGCGGAGAGGGTCAAGATCGATCTGAAGCTTTTCTGCAATTCTAAAAGGTGAGTCATTGTTGATGTGTATGGATGAGATATAATACAACATCCTCTAGCATTAGAATGAATGCAAGGAAGTTATGCCCTAAATATGAATCTCAGAGACAGTGATAATCAGAGCCGTTATTATGTCGGACACTCAATCCATGATCCACAAAACTCAGAGTGGAAGGCCGTATGATGAGTTGATTGAGTATAGTAGTGTATCACACCTCCAAGGACATAAGTGGATATTTTTGTGGTCGAGCAGCTGGTTGAGGGCAATGAGAGAACCGACAGATTAGCATCAAATACACATGTTTTGGGCCAAAACAAGCGGACAAGAGAGACCGTTTAAATTCTATTTGCAAGAGTCTGTTGGATAAGGACACCATGGTAGATGAGCTTGTTCCTACGAGACAGGGAGTTTAGAACTGCCCAAGGAAATAGTAGATAGGGATGGCTGATGGGTAGGACTATAAAAATATACACTCAACACATACACCCTTAACCATGTGCTGAAATAAAGTCACTTCTATGTGCTTTTGCGGAGTGTAATACCGTCGGTACAGAAAATAACTAGTCACTGAATCATTTTTACCATACGGTTAAATTAAATAGAAGTAAAATACACAAGAACACAATACAGGAATTACAGGTAACGTGTTATGGTGCGTAGCGGGATAATGTGTCCACACCCACGTGACATGTTTTACGAAACAAACTATGAGCTCTTTAATAACATGTAGGCTATTTATATTGCGGAATATTATATTATGGAGAGGAAACAGTGTATTTTAGTTTTGGGAGGTGAAGGGGTATTAACTGTTAGGGGAGTTTACGGTTGGAAATTAGGGTTGGTGTTAGATGTTTAATTTTTGGGAGGGAGACTTTAGTTTTTGGGAAGATGTTTAGTTTTTAGGAGGGAGATGTTTAGTCTTTGGGAAGCGATAGTTGTGGTTAGGATTAGGAACAGTATTACCGACGTCACATTGAATCCATACATCATAGCGGGCTCCGTCTGCTAGTCACGTGAGATTTGTGTGACAAGCCGAGACATGCGCGGACTATAACAGAGATTAAATGGTTCTTGACATAACATGGACAAATTGGACTGCTCACGTAAGTATTGACAAATTATCACGAAACGTACCATTGTTATAATAGACGAGTGCATGAATTATATGTGAGCAAAGCTATATTAAAAGCAAAAACAGCAGTAAAACATCCCCAAGTACAGAGCACGTCACATCATCCGCGTCACATCATCCGCGTCACATCATCTGCGACACATAATCCGATCAAAGCTTGCTTTCTATTATGTCAGTCGGGATTTTGTTTATTTCAGCTACAGATTAAAGTTTTATCTTGCACTCTTTTTGATGTACACTTTTTTTTTACAGAATTTATACAAGTCCAAGATAAGAATAAAACATCTCTAAAAATGTGCTGCTATTTCCCGTACGGAAAGTGAAATTCTCACAAATTACCTATATTCAGAAAATCCTATAATATGACATAAATGAAAGTGAATATTGTGAGAAAATGTGTGTTATAAATCACAGTTTTTCTATTTGTTGATACAGGTTCGTAATCTGTACATTGCTAAATTGTGGGAAGTTTGGAGAGAAGTTGCTAAATTGTGGGAAGTTTGGAGAGAAGTTGCTAAAAACTTATGCCACTTTCTGTTTGGTTCAATGTAGAATGATCTTAATTTGCTTGATTGATAGTCATTGTTTGTTTGAGTGTTTGATGATATTAAATTTGTTGAGTATATGATAATCTTAGTTAGGTTGAGTATTTGATAATCTTAGTTAGGTTGAGTATTTTATAATCTTAGTTTGGTTGAGTATTTAATAATCTTAGTTAGGTTGAGTATTTGATAATCTTAGTTAGGTTGAGTATTTGATAATCTTAGTTAGGTTGAGTATTTGATAATCTTAGTTAGGTTGAGTATTTGATAATCTTAGTTAGGTTGAGTATTTGATAATCTTAGTTAGGTTGAGTATTTGATAATCTTAGTTAGGTTGAGTATTTGATAATCTTAGTTAGGTTGAGTATTTAATAATCTTAGTTAGGTTGAGTATTTGATAATCTTAGTTAGGTTGAGTATTTGATAATCTTAGTTAGGTTGAGTATTTGATAATCTTAGGTACCTTCAATGACATGAGGAAAATATTTACATCTAAAAGAATTACGAACAATTTAAAAATTAAAATTATTGAATGCTACATCTATTCCATATTAATGTATGGCTCAGAAACATGGACACTAAAAAAACAATTAGAAGATAGAATTGATGCCTTTGAGATGTGGGTATAGAGAAGAATAGGGAGAACATCATGGAAAGAGAAGAAAACAAAGAGGTTCCAAAAATACTCAATATTAAGAAAGAACTAGGTAGAGAAGTAAAGATCAGGCAAATAAAATATTTTGGACACATTAAAAGACATGACACCTTATTGAAGACCTTACTTGAGGGTAAAGTCAAAGGGAAGCGAGCAAGAGGTAGACAGAGATACAAGTGGGAGAATAACATCACACGATGGACAGGTTACAGTCTAGCAGAGTGCACCATCAAAACAAGAGACAGAGGATGTTGGAGGTCTATTGCAGCCAACCTTCGTTGCGGAGACGTGACTTGATCATAACGATGTTGTCTTTTTCGATTTGTTAGAGGCATACGACATGTAATACTCACTGTTGCTCATTTCACAACACACACTTACTTCTATAACCTGCAGCAAGAACTAAATATAATTAATACAAGTAAAGCCAAATGGCATGTAAAATGTTGATGCATAAACGTCACATAATGAGCTAATATACCGATGTATAATTTGAACGAGGGCAGTAAAAATGAAACAATATAACAATCAATAAATAGAGAACAAACGGTCGTGGTGTAATTAATACACTGATATGAGGCGTAACTATTAGTAGAGTAAGGTCTATACGGGAGTATCACAGTTTTAATGATAACAAAAATATGGAAGAATATCAATTTCGGGACGTAGCTATCAACCCAACATTTTTGTCATTGGTAATTTTCTAGGGAATATAAATACGTTCAGTAGTTTGCCATTTTTTCTGAATATTCTGGATGCATAATTGCCTGTAGCGGGGATTGAACTCGGTACCATGGCCGTCACAGGCGTGCTCTGTAACACTTCGACACAGAGCCGGACTTGTTTTAAGTGAATTGGGAAAGATATTGCAAGTTAGGGTACTCTCATTGCTGTCTTGTAAATGTCACAACCACGACGATGATGATGATGATGATGATGATGATGATGGTGATGATGACCACGTATGATTGTTCTAGTGGGATACAGGTGATTGCTCTGGTGGGCCTCTGGTGATTGTTTTGGTAGACCGCTGGTGATTGTTTTGGTGGACCACTGAAGATTTCTCTGATGCGCCACTGCTGATTTTTTGTGGGCCACTAATTATTGTTATGGTGGGCCACTGATGATTGTTCTGGTGGGCCATAGGTGATTGCTCCGGTGGGCCACTGATGATTGCTCTGGTGGATCACTAATGATTCTTTTTCTGGTTGGCCACTAGTGATTGCTCTGATGGACCAGTGATGGCCCTTCTGGAGGGCTACGGTGATAACTTCCAAACGTGATTAAAGAAATGAAAAAATGGCAAACTACTAAACGTATTTATATTGCTTATAAAATCATTTCATTCTGCAAACATTTCTGGGTTGACGAATAGGATTCGCTATAATTTTTTTCTTTTATTGAATGTATACAAAAATACATCATAACACAATTCTCAGGAATTACTTTCATTGACAATAAAAAGTACTAATCACATTTGTTGATTTCCTTTCTTTAAGAAAAACGAACACTACTCTTGTCTGTGATCACTGGTGCCTGGCCAGAGGGTAAAGGATTAGATTAATCAATGTGTACTAACTCATTAGGGGAAAATGTTCCAAGGAAGAACACTTTCGCTGTGAGTCTCAAGGAAGCTCGTTTAACCCTACCTAGTAAAGAGTGCTCAAGTTGTAACAGCATGCCAGCTAAAGACATATGATCAATATTTTCCCTCCGGTAACCGTTTCTGATCGTGTCTATGTTATCGACGTTAATGTTATTATTTTATTATTGTTAGCTAACAGCATCGAGGATTGTTTGTGTTATGTTTTGAAACTGTTGAATGTTGGTATTGCTTTATTCTTTCTATTGTTGAGTCGTTATAAAACGTACCTTTCTTGGTCGTGTGTAGTGAGTGGCGTGTAACGTATTTTATCCTTTTAATTTGGTAGATCGCATACATCATAAAGATTTATATAACTAAAATAGGCTAGACTACTATGTATTGATTCATACTACAAAGATAAAAAAAACAGGGAGTTAAAAAATAACGTTTCGATAAAAACATATTTATGAAGATTCTCTGTAATTAAAATAGAAAACTTTCATTACTGCATGTTTTCCTGTGAAGGAGTGCCGGGAAGTTTTCCAATGGTTGTGGAAATAAAGGCCGCTTTTTGTGATACCGATGCTAAAATTGTATTGAAAATTAACAAATGTAATCTTATACTGGGGTGTACGAGAGATGAATGAGCACAGACTATGTGATACTTGCTTGATTGCCCAAGTGCAGAACAAAGAATACAATTGTGTAGGGAGCGAGACGACCTACAAATCACCGCGGATAAAGAGCACCCTCTAAAACCATGACATGCTCAATGTGAAAGGTAGTCGACATAAGAGAGGAAAGTAGTGGTTGGGGTGCGCAGAGAAAATTATACAAAGTGTGTTCAGGTTGGAGGCTGTGGTACCTGGTTCGCAATAAAGTCGGTGTCCCTTAGTGTCCGACAGCCTTCAAAGTAATGATAACATTCAATAGAGAATGCAAGGAATGGTGTCCGAGAGTCGTGGAGTCGAAGGTGCAAGCTCTGATCTATGAGAATTCCAGGAAAGGTAATATGATTACCTATACAGATGGGTCGGCTGAGAGACTCATTAGGAGTGCCTTGGTCTTCACATCTCAAAGATGGTGGAAGACCATCAGAGAGG
The DNA here is from genome assembly GCA_034231615.1 of Meghimatium bilineatum. Lineage (NCBI taxonomy): Eukaryota > Metazoa > Mollusca > Gastropoda > Stylommatophora > Philomycidae > Meghimatium > Meghimatium bilineatum. The sequence goes on along the minus strand of CM067309.1, from coordinate 9,965,702 downwards.
AATGTAGTGCATTTGCTCAGACGGCAAGCAGCATTACAATAGAAATTGTTGAAGTAACCAAAACTTTGAAATGTTTGTGCTCGCAGACTGCGACACATACTCAGTGACTCGATGAGCATGAATTTGAATGTGCAAGCGGGCTGCGTTCGGGAACAATGACTGGATGAGGGGAAAAATCCCTGTGTGCGGAATAAGTGACTTATTTTTGTGCCGGAAATGCTGGAGTAATAATGACACGATTACAGAAATAATGTGCGTACATTTCTTCCACCAAAATGGCCGACTAGAACGAATGTGTTCTTGTTACGGTGCTCGATTAACGGTTGTTCCTTGCCGAAAGTAATGACAACCTACGGGAATAGTGTGCCTAGAAATTTCCAATGGATTAATCTTATTATAAATACGTTGAATATTCCAGTGTTGGTTACTAAACACAATAACAAAAAGAAAACTACGCCCGTGTGGTCATATAAAGAGACACAACTGTTTAGAAAGACAAATGATGGAGGAAAGAGTACCTGTGAGAAGGAGAAAGGGCAGACCAGGAAGACGATGGACTGACGACATTAAAGATAACATGAATACATCGCTAGAAAATGCAAGCCACATCGCCCAAGACAGAGAGAGGTTCATAGAGTTCATTGGGAAGACAACGTTCTGGAAGGAATACGTCACATGACACACATGTCTTTGGTATTTCTGTAGTGTTGACAAGATTTCAGAAGACATTTGTGCTCATTTTCTTAGGATTATGCAGATAAATGCTTCTCGGATTTACTCTGTCCGATGTGTTCTTCATCTGCGCACAGTCTCAAACTCCTTCAGATTTACACGAAGTTATCAGGAGAACGGAATTTGTTGTGTCATAGTTTACTTCTTAGCTGCAATATATACACTTTCGAGAACACATCCGATTTCAGCATGACGTCTTTTTCACTTTGACCATATATGTTATGGGTCAGTCAACTCCATACCACACACTTTTAGTCGACTCGTACGACATGTATCAAGGTAACGGTGTCGGTATTCATTGCACCTTTTTCTAACGAAATAACACACATGCATACTCGATTCTTGATTAGAAACTAGCATCGCAGCACGTGGGGCACTCCCATAAGTGCTCCGCCCTTCATTCCAGCAGCAACCCCAGCGTATGTAGACTCAGAGTCCCCGTCAGGTGTTGATTATGTGATCTTCGAGACTTTCCAAAAAATGTACGTTTCCTTTCCTCACCTCTAGATACTCCCATTTCTAACATTCTCTGTATGTGTACGTTCTCAACCTCATTGACATCATCTAAATCTTGAAATGAATGTATTACTGCCTTGATCAACTCTAATGTATCTCTTCTCAGCAATGTGCCATCTATAGCCGCCTTGCCTGCTAATAAATTGGCTCTCTCGTTTTCTCTGACCTAAGCATGACCAGTGCAGTATATCCATCTAATTCTCTGGACAATTGAGTTGTTCAATAATTCCCACCATTCTTTTCTCAGCATGTACTTTTCTATCTTGCGCAGCATACTTTGAGAGTCTGTGAGTATTACCGAGTGTGTTGATGTCTCAGTTATCAACGAATTAAATTTTCTCAGTAACTCCTTCTATCTCCATCCTGCTGATCAATGCGACAGTGAAGTATGCTGAAGATTTTTCAACCAACTTCACGTTGCTTCTGCCAGCAACAAACCCCCAGCTGCTTTTTAATTGTATTTCTGTGGGCGAATTCATGCATTTAACTTGGACCCTTACACCCGTCCATTTTCGGCACGCTTTATCTAGTTGTATTATTTCTTTAGGCAGTGATTTCCACTCAATGTCTTCCTCCATCCATTTACTGCTCTTTTCTATTTCTTAAAATGCACGTACTCTTCGTAGTGTGTCTTCAGTCTCTGCCATCCATGATCTGCTACCTTTGATTTGTTTTCCCTTTGACTCATCTAGACGTTGGTGTAATGGGTGGTGGTCGTATTCTTCTACTTTAAGGTACAACCTAACTTGTGCTACCTGATGTCGCACTCTAATGCTGGGGAGATCAAGCAGAAATCTCATTGCCTAGATAGGTGTATCTCTAGTACACCCCAGTACCGCTCTCATTGCCTCATTGCAGACTTTTTCCAGTCTATCGACTTGTGTCTGTGACAGTGTTAGTAGGCAGATACCATAATATATGACAGAAGGCACCATCACTTGTAGAAGCAGAAACAGTATCAATTGATGCATGTTGAAAGTCGCAATATCCTTGATAACTCTGATCCCTCTTTTAGCCGTATGAATCATATTTGTGATGTGTTTGTTGAATGAGAGACTTCAATTAAAAGTTATCCCAAGATATTTAAGGTCATGTTCTCTTTCAAGATACTGCTGACAGCTGGCAGTGTGTCATTGACCAGATTATTATTTAAGGAGTACCAGACGACGTTTGCTTTTGATGGATTGATCACAGCGTTGTAAGTTCTGTACCATATCGACAATTGATCTAGGCCACACTATACACTGTCATATCTGTTCTGTTCCTGCCCATGTTGTACAGTAGGATATCATCAGCGTATGTTAGAACTCTGCAGTTGCTTGAGGCTTACAATTGAGAAATTGTTAATGTACCGAGGACGGAGAAGATCCTTGTAGTAGATCAGGAGCTATTGTTCTGATCTCAGACGTCCAGGATCCACACCTCAGAGCAACTTTTCTACAGATAATCAGATTTGCTATTCAGGGTATGATCCAGGGATGGATATTGTGTTCCCCTAGCATGTCCACAAGATGGATGTAATTAACTTAATTGTACGCATCTTCCAGGTATATCGCTGCAACTACAAATTCTTCTTTATTCTGAAAACCTTCATAAACTGCATATGTAAGAACTGCTGCATTTGTGACTGAATTTCTAGGTATGTATGCACCTAGGTTATTTGGAAGAATGCCTTTAATCTATATTTACCTGGTTATACGTCTAGTAGAAATTCTTTCCAGAATCTTACTGTACACATTCTGCAGTGTGATGATGCGATAACCTTTTATGTCAGCAACATCTTTGCTTGGTTTTGGCATGGGTATGAGATAGCTGTGTAGCCACTCCTTTGGTGCCACTCCTGTTTTCAGACTACCATTATAATCATCTGTCATCTTAGCGAGCATATTCTCCCCAATGTCCCTGAGTAAGATGCATTGGGGTCTGGAACGCTATCAGATGTATTCTTAATAGCGAGTTGCACTTCTTCAACATCTGCAAGTTGATCTGCATTGGCTATGATATCCGTGACGGATTTCAGAGTACGCAGCATTTCTTTGCGCTAATCTAAGTCACCCTGATTAGTTTGTTGAAGATATCTATCAAATAAGGCTCTGCCTTTCATCTCATCTGATGTTAGTATATGTCCTGTGTCGACCCTCAAGCCTGTACTGGGTTTCGATTCTGTTGTCCGCTTCATTGACCTATGTAGCTTCTAGAATTTGTGTAATGCTTTGTCCACGGTGACCTCCTAGTAAATATTTTTCCAACACATCTTCTTTGCTTTTTCAGCAACTTGTTTAAAAGAAGACTCGATTGTCTTGTTCAGTGCACTCTCTGCCTCCCGTCTATCACTGAATGTGGTGTGTGCTTTTGAATGTGAATCAATGGCGACGCCCTCTTGAGCACTGCCAATCCTTGATCGCTTGCTTGTTTTTAGTACCGATGTTGCCTCTGTCTCTTTTTTCCACAATGGGGGCTGTTAAATCTTCGGTCTCACCCACTGACGTTCCCGGGCCTTTCTTCTCAAACTGCTAAACACCGGTTCTTTTGTACGCGCATATCTGAAAACGCATGCATAATTTTCAGTTTCATTTCAGTATGCATAATCATCGTCATGTGCAGACAGAGACCGAACACCTTTGGGTTTGCCCAGAGTGCGTAAGAGTCGATTCAGAAAATTAAACTAAACTTAAACTAACCTAAACTAAACTTTTTTTATTGACGATAACAGCAACATGCATTATTGTCATTTATAGTCTTACTTGTGTTATCGCTGCTATAACTTACTAATGTTATTACACAATCTTGTTTTAAATGTTATCGATCATGGCACCACTTATAGTTCTGTTAGTAGATTGTGCGTATATACATCGTAGATTGTGCATGTGTACTTCGTAGGCTATGTGTGTGTATTTCGTAGTTCGTCTATGTGTACTTCGTAGACTGTGTGTGTGTGTATTTCGTAGATTGCCTATGTGTACTTCGTAGACTGTGTGTGTGTACTTCGTTGTAATATTCCGATTCGTCCGTATATAAAAACACTCAAGTAAGTCTAACATACATTTCAAAATAGAATGACATATATTTTGGAGACTATACCAGGCAGTGCGAGCTTCCATCATTTGCCAGAGATACGTGGCGAGAGGATAAACGATGTTATGTCTGAGAGACGAGAATGATATCTTGTCACGATTTTATAAGTGTTATTAAAGGAAATTTACATTTTAATGTCACTGTAGTTATCTTTGACATCTAAACACTGGTATTAACGGTTTTTTTTATAAGTGTTATAATCAGGTTTTGTCTGAACTTGTGTATATTGAAGAAGAATGAATATGTTTATTTGTATCTTATTTTTATATTGTCTTATGTTAATGCAGGACATAAGGAGTGGACTATACGTGTATGCCCAACCCTAACCCTAACCCTAACCTTATGTTAATGCAGGACATAAGGAGTGGACTATACGTGTATGCTTGCGTGTTCTTTTTATATTCGGATGCTTACTTGTTTGTATGCTAGTTTGTTTCATATTTGTTTGCATATTAGTTTATTTAGATTATTATTTTGTTCATTGCTGATTTATCTATTTGTTTGTGCGATTGTTTATGTGTTTTGTTTGATTTTAAGCTAGCAAGGTAACTTGATTGTTTAGTTTATTGATTACTCATTTATTTGTTTGCTTTCTTATTTGTGTGTTTGTCTATTTACCTGCTGATTTATTTGGTCGTTTAAATTTAATTTCCTTCGTGTTTGTTTTCGTAAATATTTGCTTAGTTGTCTGTTTATTTTAGTATAATTTTTATTGTTTTCTTGTTTGTTTGTGTGCCTGTCTAATTATGTGTTTATTTGTTTTGTTGATTGTTTGTTTGTCGAGTTGCTTGAGTATTCTTGTTTGTTTGTTTGTTAAATGGGGGATTAAAGCCTCTTAGCTGAGGCACGACACTTTCAACCTAAGACAGAAGTCTATTTTGGTTATAGCAGGCCGCATTAGCTTTTATCTAAATGTGACCTAATGGTCTGGGTGTTTGGAAAGCCGTGCGTGCTATTGCTATGTATTATCTATATTGCTAGGTGGAGTTGATGTTTATTTGTGGCCAAGATGCCTTTTATCTAAGTGTGACCTATGGTCTGGGCGAATTGAGAACCGTGCGCGCTATTATTGCAAAAGAATGTTATGTTGCTAGTTGTATTAAACTGTTTATTTCCGGTGGTATTACTTTTTTTTATTTAAGAGTGACACTAATGCCTGGGGGAGTTTGAAAAACCGTGCGTGCGATTATGCCAAAATTTGTTATCCATATTGCCAGTCGTATCCTGTGGTGAGCGTTCCTCGGTTGTTATTTGTTGAAAGCTGTTGAGAGAGACCTATAGAAAGACTGATGACAAAAAAATGACATTTTGTTTTGACTTGTTTAGATTTTTAAATTAGGGCTTTAGTCCTGGTTATAAATTGTTTAATTAGTTTTAGCCTATCTGGTGGTACATCATGGCCCAGAACCTTTTCTAATTTATATGGTATTTTATTGTTTAGGTAGTAATCTTTTAGGTCTTGCCTATGATGGTTGTATTTATGACAGTGGAGTAGGAAATGTTCTATTGTATTGTCCTCTTCACAGTCTTCACATATTGGTTCGAGTATATAATGTAATGATTTTCCCAGTCTAAGTCGTAGTAGTTTCCTATTGGCAGGGATTTTCAGCTCTTCCTTGATTTGAATGGTCCTAGTGGGTCCTTTCAGCATTGAATGTGCATGTCTTCCTTTTGCACTGTTGTCCCATTTTACTGTCCATTCCTTAAGTATTGTGTCCTTTATTATGCTTCTGTTTTCCGATCTGCCAAGTCCTACCTGGATTTCTGTTCCTTGTGTTCGTCCTTTCTTGGCTTCTTTATCCGCTGCTTCATTTCCTGATATTCCAACATGGGCTGGAATCCACATTACATTAACCCTCGTACCAACCTGAACTATGTTTCTTGTTATGCGTAGTATATCTTCTACTATATCTGGCCTTTGGCTGTCATGTTTATTTTGAATAGCCTGAACTGATGATAATCAGTCAGTCAGGATTGTTAAATTTTTAGGTGGGTTATCATTTATTATTTCTAGTGCTTTTAGAATTGCAACTAGTTCAGCCGTGAATATTGACGTATGTTCTGATAATTTAAAACTCTTATTGATGTTCCTGTCAGGTATTACTATTCCTGCACCAGTTGGGCCTTCCTCTCCTTTGGACCCATCTGTGAATACTTTATGTGGTTTATTGCTCTATTTTTAGTTGAATCTCTATTTTGGTCTTTTTTCCCTATATAAGATAAGGAAATGTCAGTTTCTGGTGATATTAATTCCCAAGGAGGTATTATTTCTTTATATTGGTTTTGATTACATATTAAATCTCTAAGCTCTGGTATTTGGTCAAGCTCTGCATTTGATCGCCACCCTGCTGGTGTTCAGTAGCTTTCAATTGAGAACTTGCCTGTGTTATCAAAGCTATTGAATGATTTATATGCAGGATGTGTTGTATCATTTCCTATTTTAGACCAGTAGCTAAGTCTCAGTTCTTTCCTTCTTAGGGATAATGGCATTATTCCTAGAGCTACTTGAACTGCTTCAGCAGATGTTCTGGACCCCTGGTCGCCCTAGCTATTGTTGAGTGAGCCTTATTTTGAATTATATCTATTTTAGAGATATTGGCTGGTGCTGTCGACTCATACACAATGCTGGCATATTCTAGTTTACCTCGTATAAAGGCTTTATAGAATGTCGTCATTGTCTTAGTCGACGCTCCCCAACCGCTACCACTCATGTACCTAAGCATGTTTAGGGCTCCTATGCTTCTGTCTACTATATAGTTTATATGTTTATGCCATCTGAGGCTTTGATCTAATACCATTCCCAAGAATTTGGTGGTTGGTGAGAATGTAATTGGTTCGTTATTTATAAAAATAACCTTAATTTTATTTGTTTGAGCCCCATTTCTGCTGAATAGCATTCCTATTGTTTTGCTAGCATTAATTTTAAAACCCCATTTTGCCATCAAGCTTGTTACTTCATTTATTTGTCTTTGTATTCCTACTTTTAGATAACTGATGTTATTGCCTGAGCGCCAAATTGCGGCATCGTCTGCAAATTGTGACAGGCTGTTCTTGACATCTGAGAATTCTTCTCCTAGATCATTAACCATTATTGTGAATATTGTTGGAGATATTACAGAAACCTGCGGTATGCCATTTTCCTGTTCATATGAGTCTTATAAGTCATTATTTATTAGAACTTTAAATTGTCTATCTTGCATGACGTTTTTAATGTATTTCTATGCTCTACCATCTATAGCTATGTTCTTAATTTTAAAAAGGGCTCCTTCTCTCCAGCACTCGCCTTAGGCTCTTGCTACGTCGAGGAAGACAGCCGCTGTTTTTTCACCTTTTAGGAAACCCTGTTTTACTTCATGCTCTAGTTTTAATATTTGGTCAACCGGGCTCCGGCGACTCCGGAAGCTCGCTTGAGTTGGACTATATATATTATGTTTATTTAGGTGAAATACTACTCTTTTATTTATTATTGTCTCTAATATTTTACCTAGGTGAGAAGTTAGTGATATTGGTCTATATGAGCTTACTTCTTTAGCTTCTTTATCTGGCTTTAGTATTGGTATTATGGTGGCAGACGTCCATGCCTTTGGTATGGTGCTAGATTCCCAAATGTTATTTAATAGGTGAGTTATTATCATTAATATAGACAAAATCAGAACACCGACAGGAAAATTCTGCAATAATTATGATGCAGAAATCCAGGCAATTAGTGTGGCAGCTAAAAAAACTGCTGAACTCCAACTCTGGCCTACAGCCTGTGGTATTCCTGACAGATGCAAGGTCAGTGCTTCAAGCTCTCCAGTCTGGAAAACTAACAGACTTGAAAAAACTACTTAGCGAATTGTCTTACCAGTATAGGGTAACCATGCAGTGGATACCCTCTCACTGTGGAATACCAGGAAATGAAAAAGCAGACCAACTAGCTAAGGAAGGTGCTGCTGAAGACCAACCAGATATACCAATCACCTACCATCAGAAAAAACAGATTATCAAGTCAATAAGAAAGCCACAAACTCCAACACAATATGACTATCATATTATGAACAGATCAGAACAAGTTATAATTCTACGTCTCAGAACAGGACGCAACCGACTCCGCAGTCACATGTATACAAAGTTCAAGATTGGCAACACGGCCATGTGTACATGTGGACAGGCAGCACAGAGTGCCAAACATATACTTCAAGAGTGTTCTGAGCATGAAACGCTGAGGCAGACATATTGGCCAGAGGAAACAACACTGGAATCAAAGCTCTATGGGACACTGTATGAACTACAAAAGACAGTGAGTTTTATTAAGGAGACAGAATTACAGATATAGACATGTTTCAAGTGAACGAATGAAGAAGAAGAAGAAGAAAATTATCATTAATATATTAGTTGGTACTTTTTTAAGTATTGCATAGCTTAGAATGTCAGGACCTGAAGCTGTGTTTGATTTCTCACCTATTGCTTTAATTACTTCCCCTATTGTTATATCTGCATTTATATATGATGATTCTGCATTATTTATTGGTTTAGTGTTTAGTTCCTGCAGAATTGTCTGACGTCTATTTATCTCATTTAGGTTTAGGTTGTTATTAGCACTAACTGAGTAAAAGTATTCGGTCAGTGCATTAGCCTTCTCTTTATCAGTTTGTGCTGTATTTAGTGCTGGCATTATGCTACGTTTGGATTTGCCTACACTGATAGCTTTCAGTTTATTCCATACTTCTGATGATGGCGTTCTTAAGCTTATGGTTTCACAGAAAGCTCTCCATTGGAGTTGTTTAGCTTTAAAGATTAGTTTATTTGTTTGATTTCCTTTTTCTTTATAGTTTAGTATATTCTCTTCTGATCTCTTATATCTAGCAAGTGTTAGTGCTTTATCTCTAATTTTAATCTGCTCATCCAGTTTAGGGTTCCACCATGGTACTGGGTTTTTAGGTTTATGTCTATTAGTTCTTGTTATATTTACTGGTTTAATATTATTAGGCATGTTTTCATTTGGTATATATTTTACTGCTACTTTGAGTAGTTCATTTGTGAGATCCTCAGCAAATTCTTCTACATTGTTGGTATTAATATTATTTATTCCTACTGTCATTAGCTCTGTTGTTAGTGCCTCCCAGTTGGCTTTTCTATAGTTAAATGTTGGTTTTTTGTTTACTTCACTGAGATTACATTTAGCTCTAATATTAATTTCAATTGGTAGATGGTCAGATCCACTAGCATTTAGTGTCTGCCACCTGGTTGGGAATAGGTTAGTTGTTACAATGTTCAAGTCTAAGGCTGAGTCTTTGCCATTTACTATTGGATTAATTCTGGTTATAGAACCATCATTTAAAATGACTAGGTTTTTATTATCACAAAAATCTGCTATAAGTTCCCCTGTCTTGTCTGACTTATGACTGCCCCACAAAGTGTGGTGGGCATTGAAATCACCAACAATAAGGGTTCTCCTAGTTAGTTTTGATGTTAGCACTTCTATATCGTTGCTGGTTAGTATTCCTTTAGGGTTATATATGTTAATTATTTTAGTTCCTACTGGTTTGCTGTCTATGGTTACACTTATTCCTTCTATGTTAGTTGAGTTACATAACTAATAACCGTGTAATATTTTTGGGTTCTTGTTTAGAACGCGTGCCTACCTATTTGATTATTTCCCTTGGCTATGTTTATCAGTTTACGTTTATCATTTATTTATTGGAATATAAATATTTTAGGGTTAGGATTAGGGCTAGTTATGTAAAACATCTCTCCTAACCCTAACCTTAAAATAATTAATATTTAAATATAACAGAAAACATAATATAATAGAAAAGTGGGATAGTAAGTATACCAATTTTACAACTTCTATTGAAGTGGTAACCATACTTTCCTAGAAACATGACAATGACATTCTAGTGCATATCGATTCAGAAGTCCAGGTTCTAATCAGTCAGAATTCCTCGGATGAAAAATGTATTGTCTACACTGATGAACTCGTGGTTTGGTACGTGGAAAGTGATTCGGTATTCACGGCCCAATGCAAGAGCGACATGTATGAGGGATTAAAGTGGGGTTTTATCTATAACCACAAGTAGTATGATGATTGAGAATGGTGGCAGTAACGACGGCAATGATATGGTTCGTGTCCCAGAGTACCATTTGTGTCTGTTTTCTGGCTGATCTACCAGTATGCTTCGCACGATTCAGTCGGGCTATAAGAAAATATACTATACGACCCAATTTGATGGTAGATGCGAGTCACATGACCAACCTGACCCACACAAAGTCTTTCGCAGTTTTTACGAGGGTGATTCATTGAGTAAGGGCAAACTGTAGATATTTAACTAATTAAATATTGGATCTATATTTCAAAACTTCTATAAAGGAAAGTTCCATTATCAGGGAAAATGTTGATGCTGCGCGATAGATGGCGCAGCGTGTATAATTGTAACGCACGTTGAAATAAAATGGCGTAGTGTGCAACGTAGAGGATCAGCGAGGAACTATTCGATTTTTGAGGGCAGATGGTGTGAAACCTAGTGAAATTCACAGAAGAATGCAGAAACTGTATGGCGATACATAAATTGTCGAGCGGAAAGTATACAAGTGGGGAGATCATTTAAAAATGGGCGCACATCAATCTGTGATGAGCAACGTCCCGTTCATCAAAGCACGAGCATCAATGATAAAAATGTGAGAACTGCTGATGCCATTATTCGTGAAAACAGGCGAATTTCTGTGGAAGATCCGTGAGTTGGACATCAATATCGCATCTGCGCATAAAATTGTCACGGATTCTCTTAAGTATCACTTTTGGAGGATGAGCTGAAACCAGTAATACGGAACCATTGCATAGCCCTTTTGTCTAGAGGCGTTCTTCTTCTACATGATAATTCACACCTTCATGCAACTGCTGCAACTCTTGACACGATCAGGAGAATGAGATTTCAGATGTTACAGCATCCCTCGTACAGTCCTGACTTAGCCCCCTCTGATTAACATGTGTTTTGACCATATGAAAAACACATAAGAATCACAGAAACATTATACCATCTTGCGCTGTCGTACGTCTTTTTTGTGTGGTTTGTTTGGGACGTCCAACCCTTGAACTTTCTGCTATCATTTTTTCCCTTTGTTTGTACAATTCCTGATCTTTGCCTTCCATGCAATATGATTCACAGCAGCCTGGTCCCGTGATTCCGTGTCAATGATTGTAATAATTGATGTTGCCCTAGAATGCGTCTTTGTAGTGAAGTAGATGTCAACCTTGAGATCTTTTTCCAGACTGTAATTCTTCATAAAGTGTATTATTCGGTATTCTGCACTCGCCAATCCTTTTAGTGTGTCTCAGCTATCTGATTCTGCATACACAGGGCATCGTCAATCCTTCTAGTATATCCCAGCCATCTGATTCTGCATAGACTGGGCATAGAAAATGCAGTGGTGGTAGTATATTGTCTTTCCACTTCATCAGTTTTAGTGGCTTTGTCCTACCCAATGTGCCAGCTGTTCATTCGTCTCTTCATGTGCATATAGGTTGCTTATGTTTCACTGTCGTAGAGGAGGGTGTTGAGTACCCAAACATAATAAACAATGAGTTTAGTTGTTATAGTTGATTTCCTGTTTCCCCAAGCCATCTTTGTTAGTCTGTCTTCTGTTGCCAATGCCTTACCAAGTCTGATGTTTATTTTTAATCTAGGGACACATTTTTGTTGACTGATGCTTCTAGCAATTTGAAATGCTAAATACCTCCATCTCTTCACCATGGATGATAATTTGAGCCTGCTTGATAACACACTGCGTTATATTTGTCTTCTTTTTTATTGAACCCATTGTGTTTATCTAAACATAAGAGAGTACATTTAAACTACCATGCATGTCGTAAGAGGCGACTAATAAGTCTTTAGGCTGGAGTTGGATGTCCCTTTCTATATATAGTCATAGTAAAAACAAAAAACTATTCTGAAGTCGGATATTTCAGGCCGAAATGTTCAGATACAATGGGGAATATTGCATTATTACGTATGCTATGAGCTAGGACCAAGGGCTATTCAGCTATGGTCAAAGTATATCATGTTCTTGTTTTTACATCGTTCTCTCCCGTGTGTGGCTTCTCTTTCTATTGTCGTTGTCAAATGTCTGCCGTTTGACATAATTCTGTCTGAAGGAAATAGTTTCTTCTTCTTCTGCGTTCGTTCTCAAACTCCTGCAGATTAGCAGGATGTAGTCCGTAGAATGTAATGAGTTGTGTCATGGTTTACAGCATTTCTGCGATATCTGCGCCTTTCCGCCTGACACATCCGACTTCAGCATGGCTTTGGGACACTGATCCCATATGGGATGGGACAGCCAACTCTATCCCATAACCTCCTTAGTCGCCTTTTTTGACATGCGTGGAAGGTAAACAGTGTTGCTATTCTTTGCTCCCCTTTCGTGCCCCAGCAACACACGGGCGTTAAAATAGTTTGTTATGGCATGGTTTGCAGCTTGACAGTGATTACATCACTATGCAGCCGTTTACACCCTTCACATAATCATTGAATTCTGTGGGCAACTGCTTGTTTCGACTCTGTGATTCCTATTAACTGTTTCTAGTACCACGTATCATCATAGAAGGCTAAAATAGGATCTTCTTGCGGTCTTTTGTCTAGTATGTGTACACAGGGATAATGTACATTCTGCCTACAGTATGTTGTCCATGATCATTACATGGGCATAGTGTAGGGCCTAGTTCCAGTCTCCTTGTTCAGAATTATCACACATGACTGAAAAAGAACCTTGCTGCAATTTTTTGGCCAAGATTATCTCATGGAAATGATGAAATATTGATAAAATAATCAACTTAGTTGTTGGCAAGTAGCTCTTGCAGTCTATAACCTTTCTTAGAAAGCACAGATCCTCCTCAGTTGAGGCGACACTCGTACTCGTATATGACTCGTTGCCTCATCGGCATTATCATGTAAGTGACAGTTATGGGTGCGTGTTTAGTTCCTGTAGGGACGCATTTCAGTGTGGCAGCATGCCGTGATCATCAGCATACTACGTACTGCCAGGAGCATACTTTCGTCATCCATTGAGAACATGTGACAGGATATAAAAGTAATCCATGGAGAACATGTGACAGGGTACAAAAGAAAGACACAAACATGCATCTGTTGTGGCTGTCAATTTAACGTTCATTTGTGAGATATCAGAGGAGGTTTATTCTTGAGAGATACTACTCAGCGGGTTAATTTTATTGCTTGATGACAATGTGCAATGTCAAAACGGCAATACATGCGTTACTCACTCCACTCTATATCAGTCGGTCAGATGCACTTCATCTGTAGTTAGTTAGTTAGTTAGTTAGTCAGACAGTCAGTCAGTCAGTAAGTCAGTTAGCTAGTTAGCTAATTAAATAGTTAGTTAGTTAGTTAATTAGTTAGCTAGTTAGTTAGTTAGTTAGTTAGTTAGTTAGTTAGTTATTTAGTTAGTTAGTTAGTTAGTTAGCTAGCTAGTTAGTTTAGTTTAGTTTAGTTTAGTTTAGTTTAGTTTAGTTGGTTGTTTGGTTGGTTGTTTGGTTGGTTGGTTGGTTGGTTGGTTGGTTAGGTAGTTAATTAGTTAGTTAGTTAGTTAGTTAGTTAGTTAAGTTAGTTTATTAGTTAGTTAGTTTATTAGTTAGTTAGTTAGTTAGTTAGTTAGTTAGTTAGTTAGTTAGTTAGTTAGTTAGTTAGTTAGTTAGTTAGTTAGTTAGTTAGTTAGTTAGTTAGTTAGTTAGTTAGTTAGTTAGTTAGTTAGTTAGTTAGTTAGTTAGTTAGTTAGTTAGTTAGTTAGTTAGTTAGTTAGTTAGTTAGTTAGTTAGTTAGTTAGTTAGTTAGTTAGTTAGTTAGTTAGTTAGTTAGTTAGTTAGTTAGTTAGTTAGTTAGTTAGTTAGTTAGTTAGTTAGTTAGTTAGTTAGTTAGTTAGTTAGTTAGTTAATCGCTGGATCGTCGTCACTGCACTCCGGACAAGTCCATAGCTGTCTTGATCTCTCCTTGAGTGTATCCGCTATTACACGTTGACTGATGGTCCCAGAACGCCGTTGATTAATCAGCATTCCTTCTCGTCCACGAAACCGCTCCTTTCTAGCGATACCAAATTTCAAACCAAGCTTCCTTATTCAAGTCATGGAACAAGAGTCATCGTCACTTATACAGTCATTTGTTCGTGCATTTTCACGTAGAGCGTTTACAATGTTACAGCGTTTACAATTCACACTGTACCCCACCTGAACTTTCACAATCATGTTATAAAGTCATTGAGTATACAGGCATGCTCGCAAACAGTCTAGTCTGCAAACACACTCATTTAAAAGCTGTGGTTACTTCCAAAATCTCCATTGTTATGATACTTGTAGTCTTAGGGAATTCAGTACTTTCCTCTCTGAAGATCTTCCCCTACCTTTGAGCCGTGATAATTTTTTCATTCGTCGTCTTTTGATTTATTGTTTGTGTCTTCAACCTTTTGGTTGAAATGTTGAATGTGATTTTTGTATTGTAATGTTTATGATTTTTTTGCGTGCGATTCATTACCTACTAGTTTTAGCTATAGTCTGTCGTGTCTCATTGAAGCGATATATAAACCTATGTTTTACGTAAGTCTAATTGTTGTTACGTTTCACGAAGTTACCTTCTATTGATTGTCTTTGAGCCGTGTAGGCCCAGGCACTCCTGATGTATCTCTCAACCGACCCATCTGTATCTGTATATAATCATGTCACTTTCCCTGAAATTCTCACCGATGAGAGCGAGCTCCTCCGACTCCACCACAGTCTAACACCACTCCCTGCATTATCTATTGAGTGTTATTATTACTTTAAAGGCTGTCGGACAATATAAGGGCGCCCGACTCCATTTCGCACCAGGTAGCACATTTTCTAATCTGCACACACTCTGTATAATATCATCTGAGTAACACACTCCACATCATTTAGTCAGATGTGCTCTTTTATAGTGACTCACTCCACATAAATCAGTAATACGTGCCCCATCTGTTGTGCCTCGTATGTAGCTACTCATTTCACTACACATCAATCAGCCAGCTGTTCCCCATGCACATTGAATAAAAAGGTACGCAACACTGCAAGAAACATAATTGAACTGTCCTTAGTCTATGTACGGGAAATAACCGCCACAAATATTGTGAACTATACAAAACACTAGTTACCTTTCTTTGAAAACCACAGTTATATGCTTAACTGTTATCACTTTGACTCTGGGCTTGGCAAGAGCTCCTGGGAGCTGTTAGATTGAGTGGGGAAGTACAGAGCTCTTGGGAGCTGTTAGATAGAGTGGGGAAGTACAGATCTCTTGGGAGCTGTTAGATTGAGTGGGGAAGTACAGATCTCTTGGGAGCTGTTAGATTGAGTGGGGAAGTACAGAGCTCTTGGGAGCTGTTAGATTGAGTGGGGAAGTACAGATCTCTTGGGAGCTGTTAGATTGAGTGGGGAAGTACAGAGCTCTTGGGAGCTGTTAGATTGAGTGGGGAAGAGCTCTTCTGACCTGTTAGTGTTAGGGGCAAATATAAAGTACTGAGACCTGTTAATGACAAAAATATGCTCTTGAAACATGTTTAGTGTGAGATTGGCGGACATAGAACTCCTTAAACCTGTTGAGCGAGACCTTGACTAGTATAGACTCTTCATGCCTGTTAGTGGCTTCTTTTTCTTCTTCTGCATTCGATCTCAAACTCCTTAAGATTAGCAGGATGTAGTCCGGAGAACGGAATGCGTTGTGTCATGGTTAACAGCATTGCTGCGATATCTGCGTATTTCGGCCTGACACACCCGACTTCATCATGGTTTTGACAGCCAACTCCATCCCATAACCTCCTTAGTCGCCTCTTACGACATGCATGGAAGGCAAACAGTGTTGCTATTCTTTGCTCCCCTGTTGGGCCCCAGCAATACAAGGGCGTGTTAGTGTACTTTTGTAAGTATAGAGCTCAACATGTTGATATATCTTCTTCTTCTTCTTCTTCTTTCTGTCCTCATGTACCATTCGGTGTTGAGAGGAGAGTGAGTGTGGGGTCTTTTACCCTTCTATTTGCCTCTTCCGCTGTTATATTTCCGAGTGTCTCTAATACACTATCTATCCACCTTTTATGAGGGCGTCCAACAGGTCGTAATACGACTGTTTTCGTATCGTTTGTTAAGTGTTTTTTGGATAATACTTTGCTCTTTCTGTCTGGTTATGTGGTCGTACCATTTAGCTTGTTGTTTCTGGATGTATTCTATTGTTGACTTGATCCCCAATTGTTTCTTTAGGGCATCATTACTGATTTTGCCTCTCAAGCTAACTCCAATCATACGTCTCACACATTTCATGTCAGTGGTGTTAATCTTATGAAGTGTTTTATAATCTAATGTCCATGTTTGACACTGATAACACAATGTTGGTAAGAAAATGGTGCTGAACAGCGTTTTCTTTGTTTCTAATGTAATATCTTTGTTTCTTAGTAAAGGTGTTAAGTGACCAATGATCTGACAGGCCTTATTACATCTTCCGTTTTTATTTCTGCTTCTTGTTTGTTGTCATATCTCAATGTGCTACCCAGCTGATCTATAGTATAATAAAGGTTCTACTGGTAAAAGTTTCGCAAGACGTATGACTTATTCCTTTGCCGTGCACAAATATTTGTTTTAGGGAGTCACGTCTGAGAGTTTTTGTCAGTTTAATAGATCCTGTTCGCGTTCTGATTACATTGATTATGTGACACTTGTGCCTCTCTGTAACACGTATAGAATACTGCGACTAACAGATATATGTAGTTTATTAGCCGTAGACCACAACCACTGGAGCGAGTGATGCAGTCAACTATGGACTTCACACTGTCCAAGTCATGCTCTAAACCAGTGACTCCCAAACATAGGGGGGGGGTAGATGCCTTACTGGGAGAGATGGGTGTAAGATGATCTCGAGGGGACCAAGAAGTATTGAGAAATTCAGTGTATTAAAATACATGATTGCTTTTCAGTTAAAATATCAACTATTAGAAAACTATAAGTAAGAAACCGCAAAAGAAATAATGATTATTTTTTGTCCAAGTACATATAATTTGTATAACCACAGTCAGGACATTTGACTATGTCATGAAAATCTCGTATTGTCGAAAGAAGAGAAACATTGTTTATCCTTTGTTGTGCAGAATGCACATTACAATGCACCTAATTTCCATGATAAATGGCGTGTTTAAAATATAGTTTGTGGTTAAATTGGGATGTAAATAATACGGACGGGGGCTAAGGATTTTGCAAAATGTATAATAGAACGTAGCTGAAAAATTATGGTAACTATGTCTCTAAATATAGTATCAACACATATTATGTGTTCTAACAGGGAATCGTGTACAGAGATGCGTTTCAACACATCCTGTGTGTAATTATATTGAACGTTAGCAACAGAAAGTCTCGATTTTTAGGCATTTGATAAGAAAAGTAAAACTTGAATATTTAGTAACCACCGGATTATATTGGAAACAGACTGCATCAATAAGATGTGAAAACAGCTACTCACCATACATAGAAATAAGAAGAGGGGTAAGACAATGATGTATTTTATCACCCAGTCTATTTAATATCTACACAAAGAATATCTTTAAAAATATAGAAGAAATGCCAGGACTCAAGATCAATGGGAAAATAATAAACAACCTGAGATATGCAGATGTCACTGTTCTTTTGGCAGAAAGTGAACATGAACTACGGACTAATAAATCAAATAATGAATATGGACTGGATATAAATATTCAACAAAAAAACCATGATAATCGGCAAAGTCAAAGAATAACAGGTGCTAAAAATATAAATATGTACATAGAGAAACTACAACAAGTAGAACACTATCAATATCTTGAACACATAATCGCAAATGATAACAGATGAGAAACAGAAGTTAAAAGGAGAATAGGAATGGCTAAAAATACTTTTACATGAGAAAACTATTAAGATCTAAGCCAGTGTTTCCCAAAGTGGTCTATATGGACCCCGAGAGGTCGATTTCGACTTGAAAGGAGACTATGTCCGTGAGAAAAAAATGTGTGGTTGTGCATGAGATGTAAATTGGGGTCCAAGGAAGCGGACATTTAGGTAGGCCATCATCAATGTTTAGCCGTTAGTAAATGGTTTCTTTGACATAACACAAATATTGTGCACATGATACGTATAATAAACATAGAAAATACTTATATGCATATATATAATATATTATTCATTATACTTCATAAAATATATCAAGTACCTATCTGTTTCGTAGTGTAAAACGTTCATGTGCGAGTTTGTGCAAGTTTTCATACAAGCAGCAGCGCATCGTGCGCATAACACTTTTCCAGACGTGTACTAAACATAGTTACCACTCAACATTTTTAAAAAGTCAGAAGTTAACTTCGGTGGACAGTATGATCGCTTCAATTTAAAATAGAGACAATAATGGTTTACGGGCGTTTCACAATACCTCACTACTTATAGCAAAATCAGGAGATGCTCATTCTATCGTGGAACAGCTGTTTGTGCTAGTAGTTAAAGAGGTTTAAAACATGTCTACCAAAGCCTTCAAATGATATACTCAAAAATAATTGCTCTGAGTAAAAATACAGTTCAAAGATGTATTGATAAATTAAGTCATGGTGTGGAAGCTTCATGTGTAATTATCTGCAAACGAACCATTTCTAAATTCAAATGGACGAGTCAACATTGCTTGATAATGAAACACTATTATCGGCATATATGTTCGTTTCGTTATGGACCCAGAAATTCATGAAATACTGCTCTTTGCGAGAACTTTGACAATATGCCCTAAAGGTGAATCAATATTCAATGTTTTGAGTGATTACTTCATTGATCCTTTCATGAATTTTTTTTTATTATTTCAAAAGATGATTATTTCTAAGCGATCCGTTTATAAAATATAATATCGACAGTAGCAGATGGGGCATAAATCATGTTTGGTCGCTTGTCGCGGTTCTTTAGACCATTTAGAACGAAACTGTACAGAATGTGTTTGTAATTCACGGCGTTATTCATGGACACGATTTAATAGATAAAACTGTGAGAGCCATATAACATCAATCTCCTCATAAACGCAGTAAACAAGATTTGTAGCAGCGCGTGTAATTCCAAGTTCTTTGCACAGTTGTGTGAAGAAAATGACAATGGCTTTCATCAATTATTCTTCACAATGAAGTGCGCTGGGTTTCGAAAGGCTTATTGTCGACAAGATAATTTTCATGTTTTGATACAGTTTAAAATTTTTGAATGCTAAAGATCCCATTTTAAAGGAACATTTAATCAAATGAAAACAAGACTTTGATTATTTAACAGATTTGTTTACTAAATTTAATTCGGTTAATTAGCAGTTACGGTGTGATTTATGGAGAATTAACACACACAAAAAAACAAGTAAATTCCGTCATTGCAGTATTTCTTGCCAGAATGAATCTCATGAAGCAAAAAATTGAACGACGTCCCGCCGAAAACGGATGTGTCGGACAATTAGCGCAAATAAAACGGCGACACAACTCATTTCCATTCTCTAGACTATATCCTGCTGGAAGTCTAGTAGGACTATGGTCATGCTACAAGGGAGATCCAGCGGGAGTTTGAGAATGAAAGCTGCAGAAGAAGAACGGCGTCAACGTTCTCAGTTCCTCATTTTGTCACTGACAAACGCCAAGGATGATGCGTTGGTGTACATTTACCATTTAAATGTCCTTCACACAGACTTTACAACTAAGTTTGAGGATGTTTTGACTATGGAAATACCACAGTGGATTATCCATTCATACAATGAGATGGAAGGATCGGATACATATATTTTTTGCTTACATATTACTCTACTTGTATCAATAAAATTCAGTTCATTTTAATATATGACTGTATGTATACTAATTTGGTTCATTTCTGAATTATATCCAATAATCCGAATTTTCGATTATCCGAATCGGCCTGATCCCCAATAATCGGATTTCTACTGTATTTGGGCTCGCACGCAAAAATTAGCCACGGCGACTCCAATAATATTTTGAAATTTTTTGTGGAACAAGAACATTTGTTGTGTAAGAGTTATGTATTACCTGGAGTTCTATAAGCAGAATAGGACAAGAAAAAGCAGCATTCCATAAAATGAAAAATATCCTGTGCAACAAGTCCAGATCGATTGATACTAGAAAAAGTGTCCTGAATTGCTACATTGAACCAGTGCTACTCTATGGAAGTGAAGCATGTAGAATAAATAATACATCACAAAAATCATTGGAGACAGCGGAAATGTGGTTCATTCAAAGAATGTTACGCATTCCTTGGACAGCAAAAGTTACTAATGAAGAATGTCTTAGAAGGATGGATGTGAAAAGATGCATTATTCATAATATAAGAAAAAGACAGTCAACATTTATTGGGCACATAATGAGAAGAAGAGGCATTGAGAATATAGTGACAACAGGAAAGATAGAAGGGAAAAGATCAAGAGGAAAACTCAGAGAAAAGATATTGGACAGTTTGACTAAATGGCTTCGATTGACGACACCAACAAATATGATGACATATATATATATATATATATAGAGAGAGACATCGATGTACATGGAGAAATATGATCGCCAACGCCATTCGGCACGGCACTTGATGATGATGATGATAGAGTTATCTTAAACTGTGATTGACAACAACAAGACAATGTGCTATCACTATCATGCAGTTGCCGTTTAATGATGATAAATATACACAGTTAAGACCAGCGAATAGTATGACAAGATGTGCCATGTCTAGGAAAAAAATATCATCTAAAGATAATTTAAAAAAACAGGTAAGAAGTTCTGGAGAATAAAGCTGAAAATATATGTTAAATACATTGAGAGAAAAGACTACGATAACACAGGATAAATATAATTTCATATGGTTATTTTGATGCCCCCACGTTCTAGAGATAGTTGTAAGACCTTTTTTTGGTACAACCGTACCCAACAAATGCGTACATACCTTGAGATACCTTACACTCAAATACAAGTTAGGAAATCAGTCTGGTCGTGTTATTTATTCAACAATCTAATATTTATTTAACGTTATCAGTTCCTGGCACGATTCTTTTCAGCATTGAAAAGCAGTTGAATGAAACTGTATTTGACTGCTTAAATAGAGTCCTTACATCGTAGACATTAGGGTCTGGACATAAGTTATGTCAACAATTGTGAGGAGAGGGGAAAGGTATCTGAAATAAAGACTAATAGTTGTTGTCACGGGGTAAGAGGGGAGGGGTTTACAGAAGTTGCCAGTCCTGATACTGTTTTTATCTTTATTCTTTTTTTTCGCGTTATTTCACTTTATGAATTCCAGGGGCAGAAGAGTTATCTGGTGAAGGTCTTTATGTGTTTTTCATGTGTTTGTTTTCGTTCATTCAATTATTTGTGTAATCCATCTTTTGCATTGTCGCCTTTGACCATGTATCCATCATGCATGTATAGTAATGTTTTTAGGAGCACTGTCTGATGGTAGTCTGGAAGCATGTGAGAATCACCCAATCTATTGTCTTCTGATGGAAATCCAGGATTGGAATTGTGTTTGTTAACTTTCTGATTTTTTAAATTTAAGAATTTGTCTCATATTGTTACTCCGAGAATTTGACGTAGACATTCATTTCTGTTGTAACACGTTTTCTTTGTCTTTTGTTGTTAGTGTCCACTTTTGACATTAGTAACATAGTGATGATATAATGATTGTTTTATATAATGCAGTTTTGGTGTTCATGTTTACATGTTTGTTTTTTAATGTTGGTGTCATCTGCCCCAAAATCTGGTATGCTATGTTGCATCTATGTTGGATTTATTTGGTGTTTTTCCCATTAGATGGTTCGATGCTTCCAAAATAAGTGCATTCTTTCACCTGTCAGGTGATTCTCATCGATGAAAATAGTAGGGTTTTCCTGCTTTTGCTATTGACGTTACCTGGCTATTTTCTGTTTGCTTTTTCTCTTAATGTTAAAGTCCCTATATGTTTTGTAGAGTATATATATATATATATATATATATATATATATATATATATATATATATATATATATATATATATATATATATATATATATATATATATATATCTTGTTGTAGCTTTTATTCTGTTGTTGATATTATTGCTTGATTGTCTGTAAAAGAAGTTCGCTCAGGAGATTGTTTAGGTTGTCTTCATTGGTATTGCCAACTTTAGATATATAATCGATGTATTTAATGAATAACAAGGGATATAGAATACATCCTTGTCGCACTCCAGAGTGTATGTGGAGTTTGTCTGAAAGCTATGCACTAGTTCTAACTGCACGCTGACTGCTTGTGTAAAGACTTCTACACACGTTGATTAGTTGTTATGAAACTTCTATATTATCTTTAATTCTGGTCTGAGAGAGCTAACATTTTGGTGTCGTTGTTTCATTTCCTCTATAAAATGGTCTGATTTGTTTCGTAATCCAGATATTTATTATTCCATATTTGATGGCTTGTTTACGTTTGATATCGAGTGTCGCTTTCTGAGAACTCTCCATGTTACCTATAGAGTTTTAGTTGTTCTATGCAGTCGGTGTGCTATATCAGTAACAATATCGCTTCATAGTTTCCAAATGGTTAAACCATGTTATAATATATCGCAATCAAGATAGAAACGCACTCTGACTTTTTTTTAGCTTTGATATGAGGAAACACAATCTGATATTTCCCTTCGCGTTATTATTGAATTGTCATGCACTGTTCTAGTCTTTTCACAGATTGATTACTAGAATCAGTTTTACTGTCGCAAACTAGACGGTTAAGCGCCTTAATTTCCAAGAACATGGTTAAATAATGCAGTATTTTGGTCAATGCTTTAGTGCTTGAGTCATTTCTGCAGTGCATCTGTCAATAATTCAGTGCTTGGTTCAATTCTGCAGTGCTTCTGTCAATGATTCAGTGCTTGGATCAATGCTGCAGTGCTTCTTTCAATGCTGCACTGATTCTGTCAATGATTCAGTGCTTGGATCAATGTTGCAGTGCTTCTGTCAATGATTCAGTGCTTGGATCACTGCTGCAGTGCTTCTGTCAATGATTCAGTGTTTTGGTCAATGCTGCAGTGCTTCTGTCAATGCTGCAGTGTTTGGGTCAATGCTGCAGTGCTTCAGTCAATGATTCAGTGTTTGAAAGATTTCTTCAAATAATCTTTGAGCTGCCACTATATCGAGCAGTATCAAACCGGAAGCGCCCATAACATCGTTTCTTGTGACATTCCCTCTCTCTTCCCCAGCCCCCTAACCACTTACCTCTGTCGATGTATCTTTCTGTACAGTGTACTGGAAACCGTCTTTCGAATAAGCACATCAGTGTTTATAACTGAATGCGTTTATTATTGTACTATTTCATATATTTATTCGTCAAATACTATGGTCCACAGTGGTAAGCTCGTTTATATTCCTTTCTTGATAAAGATCCCTATTGCATCGAAACGTAGGGCAAGCCATAGTTCATTGTTTATTGTCATTGTCCATGTACACTATTTTCTACTTTGAATTTTTACTATTTATTAATTGTATTTGTCTACGCTAGCCGCCACTCCACATTACTATTTATTCATTCATTCATTTTCCTTTTGCGCTGAAGTTAGCGCATAGGGCATAGGTCAGATATCTCCAATTCTGTCTGTTCAAAGCTATTCTGTGCAGTTCTTGAATAATATGAATATTGGTTGTTTTACTTTCTCTAAGTATTGTTCTTCTGAGTGTTTCTTTTGGTCTACCCCTTGCTCTTTTGCCTGTAGGTATCCATTCAAGAGATTGGTGGTGTATTCTGTTGGTGTCTGCGCGTAGGACATGCCCGATGTAGGACCAACGGCGTTTTCTGATAACATCTGTGATAAAATTTTGATGTGTCTCTTCTCTGATTTTATCATTCGATTTGAATTCACTCCAATGGGTGTTAGTTATCATACGAAGACATTTGTTCTCGAAACTCATTAATTTCTTTTCTGAAGATAAAGAGCTTTTCCAGCTCTCACATCCATATGATAGCACCGGAATAACGCAGGAATTAAATAATCGCATTTTTGTGCGTGTGCTGATTGACTTTGACTTCCAGATATTAGACAGAATGCACTTGATGCTGGGGCAATGCGAGTTGTAATTTCTGTCATGCCATCACCGTTGAGTGTTAATTTACTTCCTAGATAGGAGAATTTCTGTACTTTTTCAAGTTGTTGTCCATTTAAAGTAATTTCGTTAGATGAATTGGTGAAGTCCATAATTTTTGTTTTTGATGAATTGATCTGGAGACCTATTTGTCCTGCAATGGGTTTTAATCTATCAGTTTTTGTCTGTGCATCTTGATGATTTTCACTCAATAGTGCAAGATAATCGGGAATATGATCTATGCAAAATACTGTTTGTATACGTTATAAATTAAAAAAATAATAGTATACGTTTGAATGTATGAAATCGGTAAGATTACAAATGAAACTGATACCAGGCATATATATATAGATAGTACATATGCCAGATTTTCGTAAAAGATTGCAAGTTAAAAGGAGAACGTATCTTGTACTCTCATAACAAGTGTTTGAATAACTACAGTTCTTGTTTGATTTCTTGTCTAGTTTATACCTAACGTTCTCTATTATCGTTCCTTATTATTGAATGGAATAAACCGACACAGGTTAGAGTTGTGTATGACGTTTTTCTATATGTAATCATATGTTTATGTTACAATTATTTTCTGCCCTCTCTCTCTCACTCTCTAGTTTGTTGAAATTCTACGACCAACAAATTGAATATATTTGTTGTAGTATTGGCCTAATAGAAATCCGAATATGGAAAATCGTTCCAGTGTCATGAATATTGATGCTAAATCGATATATATATATATATATAATATGTGTGTATGTGTGTGCATGTATGCGCGTGCGTGAATGTATGTGTGTGCGTGCGTGAGTGTGTGTGAGTGTGTGTGTGTGAGCTACAAACACAGGGTAAATGTTAAACAAAATATTACAACAACGATTACGATCATACATTGAACCACAACTTAAAAACACCTAAATTGGCTTCCGTAAGAACAAAAGC
This sequence comes from Meghimatium bilineatum, assembly GCA_034231615.1. Taxonomy (NCBI): domain Eukaryota; kingdom Metazoa; phylum Mollusca; class Gastropoda; order Stylommatophora; family Philomycidae; genus Meghimatium; species Meghimatium bilineatum. The sequence continues at coordinate 9,940,332 of CM067309.1, read as the reverse complement.
TGTACGGATGTTATCTTTACACTTAAACAACTAACAGAAAGAGCGACAGGTAATAACAAAGAATTATACATCGCATTCGTTGACCAAGAAAAGGCTTTCGACAGAGTAGACAGACAACAACTATGGAAAACACTATCACAATACGGAGTACCAGAACATTTAATCAATATGCATGGGAATCTATGCTAATAGCCAATGTGCAGTAAGAACAAATACAGATAAATTCAAATGTGTCCAATAAGTTCCACATCCAATCAGAAGTTCGCCAGGGGGGGTGTCCTACCCCCCCCCCCCCAAGTTTTATAACATATATCGACCACAACTGTAAACTAACAAGTATCAACGAAGAAGATAACATGAACGACAGATTGAACGAACTATTCTTTGCAGACGACCAAGTACTATTAGCGACATCAGAAGAAAAATTGCAAGACCATATGAACATAGGACTCCACACAAGATGTCACATATTCAACATGAAAATTAATATTGAAAAGACCGAAATAATAGCAATATCAAAGAAAGAGTGAAATAGCACTATCTCGGTTGATAACCACCACCGTAGACAGGTAAAACATTTCAATTAGTTAGAAGCATTATATCGAGTGAATAGAAAAACAGTAAAGAAGTACCAAATAGATGCAACAAAACATCCCAGATCCTAGGACAGATGACACGTATCTTTAAGAACAAAAATGTAATCATAGACATAAATTTGCATTATGCATGACTATTATTATTTTATCACTGTGCTAACAGTGCCAACCTGAACAATGACATCACAAGACAAAAGACAAAAAGTGATCGAAGAAATGACATGTCTACGATGAATACTCGGAGTGTCATTAAGAGATAGAATTAGAGACGATAACATCAGACAGATAACCAAAACAATAACAGTATTGGAACACATCAAAAGACAACAGATCATGTGATGTTTACACGCTTCCAGATTATCAACAGACAGCATGCCACAAATGGCCATGACCATAGACATGACGGCTCAAAAGCCAGAGGCAGACAATGTAAAAGAGGTAACACAAAATTCAAAGAAGCCACAGGAAAAAGCTTAAAACAAGAAGGAAATCTCCAGAGAACTATTCTACACCTGACGCCGCAAGGCAAACAACGGCTACAGCGCTTATAGGTAGATAAATAGACAGACAGACAGACAGACAGGCAGGCAGGCAGGCAGGCAGGCAGGCAGACAGACAGACAGACAGACAGACAGACAGACAGACAGACATACAGACAGACAGACAGACAGACAGACAGACAGACAGACAGACAGACAGACAGACAGACAGACAGACAGACAGACAGACAGACAGACAGACAGACAGATAGATAGATAGATAGATAGATAGATAGATAGATAGATAGATAGATAGATAGATAGATAGATAGATAGATAGATAGATAGATAGATAGATAGATAGATAGATAGATAGATAGATAGATAGATAGATAGATAGATATATAGATAGATAGATAGACATATATGTATAGGTTGGTATGTAGGTAGATATGTAGATAGATATGTTGGTAGGTAAGTCGATAGATATATATATATATATATATATATATTTGTATATAAATGAGTGTTTAAAATATATTAATATATGATGGTATATATTTCAGGACATGGGAACTTATGAACTAATATCAAGAACTACCATTGTTGTAGTATGGATCCTAGTTCTTGTGCAGGCAGTAGGTAGCAGGACGGAAGAGAAACACGGCAATCATCAGCTAAACAACACATCTGTTCGTGTAGAATATAGCAGCAGTTGGTATGCTTATTTCAATGTCAGCATTTCGGTTAATTTCAATGCAAATGTGAGTATTTGGCTATAGTATGTCTATATCTCTAGTGATAATATATCAGCTTCACATGTGGAAGTTGTATACGGTTGTTGATAGCATATTTTATTCAGCAAGTAGAGATTAACATAAGGAATGCAGTTTTGTTAATCTATGAAAACACATGACACACAAAACAATCAACGTTTTGAGCACGGGCCTTTATCGAGAACACAACAAAATATAATTATTTTTATTTATACAGGTATTCTTAGAGAGGTTCGGTTACCTTGATCTACTGCCTACTCATGAGCATAGTGTGCAAGTACTTAATAAAGCTCTAAGGTAACGAATGTATGTGTGTACAAGTACATTGCTCTATATATTGCTGGTATATGTATATAGGTAGTTATGATATGTCTAATAATACATATTGTTCTTATATTTTAAATATGATATTTTTAGTAATACATATGGGTTTTGTATATGTTTAAAAGGAACGTTTTAGGCTATCATATGACTTTTCAGCCACTTACGAACTCATAAACAGGGTCATACTTATAAATTTATTTGGTTTTGGATTGGAACCCGTGTCTCCCAGATTATTTTAGAATCAATTAATCTAAAAAGTATATCAATAATTAATTTAAATATTCAAGTTTTAGGGTTACAAGTTAGGGTTAGTTAATCAATATAAATATTATATCAATAACACCATTCAACAAAGTTTCACAAATTGTTTGTACCAGACTTTAAATACATCATGTCTTATTGATTTTCGCATGATGATCATTCAACTATCATAATCACATTCCCAAATTCTCTGGGTTTTTTTTAATGATGAATTTAAATTTCAGCAATACAAATTTCATGTATACTTGTTTAATCTCTTTAGTGAACAGTTATTCTTTACACTTTAGCATTATAGCATCAAATAAAATACTTTGGACACATTAAAAGACATGACACCCTATTGAAGACCTTACTTGAGGGGAAAGTCAAAGGGAAGCGAGCAAGAGGTAGGCAGAGATACAATTGGGAGAGTAACATTACACGATGGACAGGTTACAGTCTAGCATAGTGCACCACCAAGACAAGAGACAGGAGATGTTGGAGATACGTTGCAGCCAACCTTCGTTGCGGAGACGGCACTTGATGATGATGAAAAAATTGTTATTACAAATTCAATTAAGCGATATTCCACTTCAAAATGTTAGAACATTTTTTTTTTTAATATTGAAGTTCACATATAAGGTTTCTAAAAGGCACATACGAACCCCTACCATCATTATTCAGTCGCTGTTCGAGCTCTCTTTGTTTTCTTCTTGCAGTCAGTTGGTGAGGTGTCTCTTGTCACAGTCCAACAGTAATTAGCTATCTTTACAGTGCTCCAATTGCCTTGATACCTTTTCTCCATAGCAGCAATGTCTTGGTGAAATCGTTCGCCGTGTTCATCACTGACCTCTCCGCAGTCTGACTAATCCAGGTGAGAATCCAAAAACTGAATATTTTTAAAGACATATTGCAGCCTAAATACTTACACTTCGAAAGGAGATTTTCTAGTTTCTTTGTAATTATCAGATCTGTTGTTTCCACGAAAATTGTTCGCTACTGACTTAAATGCTAGCCATGCTTCTTTTTCCTTTCCATGAAACAAGCAAAGAAACTCATCACCGCGAAGAAGTTTAACAAATTTACGGACCAACAAATGCTCCCTCTCTTATTATCGCTTCATTCAGTCTTATAAATTTTCTGAAGAGGTATTTCATAGTGTCATGTGACGTATTCCTTCCAGAACGTTGTCTTCCCAATGAACTCTCTGAACCTCTCTCTGTCTTGGGCGATGTGGCTTGCATTTTCTAGCGATGTATTCATGTTATCTTTAATGTCGTCAGTCCATCGTCTTCTTGGTCTGTCCCTTCTCCTCTTCCCAGGTACTCTTCCCTCCAATATTTGTCTTTCTAAACAGTTGATTTCAAAGTATTATCAGTTTTATTCATTGTTTTGACGAAGTTTTTCATGAGGCCCAGCTTAATGTGTAAGGGTAGCAACAAAATCATGCTACTGTCAACTAAGTTCTGAGTTCTCCGCGTTCTTAATGCCAAGATGTAATGACTGCTAAAATAGGCCAATGTCTTCTGATGTAATGGTCACTTCGCGCACGACTATTCCAATCACAGAGAAAGCAACATTACTTTCCACCCACCCTGTAGAACAAGTAAAAGAGCTACCACTTTTACGACACCCATATAGTGACCAATCATAATGATTATCGTAGTTTATATATTTCAAAAGTTCCTTAATATTTTCATACGTTTCTTTCATACAAAAATGAATAACCAGCGGGTATTGATGGTAATACATTACCTATATTCAACAAAATAACATTAAGACTTGTCTTGGAAGAATCAATGTAAAGCCTCCACTTTTCCGGGTTGTAATTGATATTCGGGGCTGCCATTCAACGAGAAATGTTGAGACATACAGACAGGTCATCTTTTTAAAAAAGAACTTAGTAAGCGGCTTCTGGCGGTTCCTAAACACACACATTTTAACATTTTCTTCTAGAATATTCCACTGTTGTATCCTGGAATCCAGAAGTTCTGCCTTGTTCTTGCATGAATTCAAGTCTCTTACAAGTTCATTCAGTTGACTTTGGGTTATTAAGTGTGGTTTTGTAGATATAGTTTGTTCAAATTCTGGGTCTTTGGATGTTGATAACTCAGAAATATCCTCTTCCTCATCATCGGAGGCTGCTGAAAATGATTCTGGCACATTGGGACCTGGTAGGGCACCGTCGTGCGGTATCTGACATATTGCAGAGGGAATGGTTAAATTGGGACCTGGTAGGGCACCGTCGTGTGGTACCGGACATATTGCAGAGTCCATTTGTTCTTTTTTTATATTTCTTTACCAATTGGAGGCACCATGGAAAAGTAACAGTTGTTGATATAATCAGTGGACTCTCTCATTGGAACTTCAAATAGAATTGTTTGCCTATTGTTAGCCAATCAAAATTTAAGATATGCAGCACATGTATTGCTGCATATGTGTGGTGCCCAACTCTTATTTTGATCTCCTATCTTGCAGTCAAACTGCAAGTCGTACGCTTACTTAATCGTTTTGAAATACTCCGTATTCCGCCTTTGTGATAGAAAAATCACTTCGCCACACATATAGCAGAAACTATTAGCTCTGTTGACACATGTCCTGGGCAATTCTAACTATGACACTTTACAAAAAAGAAAAATTGAATAAAAATAACGAAATTTAGTCAGAGATAAGATATGTATAGACAAAAGTGATGCAACACAAAGTAGGATTGCATCATATACTTCTAGTTACATTTTTATTTGTCAGAATCAATAATTCAATCTACCACAACTGTTGCTTTATAATATATATATATATATATATATAAAGAATATAAATAGAGAGAGAGAGAGATAAAAAATTTAAAAGTTTCATGTATCTAAAACAATAGAGCAACTGAACACTATTTAATATTATTTTGATTTTTAGCACCACAAAATTCTAAGATCAACTTTTTTTCATTACTGGTACAATTTTGATGTTGATTAATATAATTACTCAATAATTAATTTAAATATTCTACTTTTAGGCTTAGTTGTTTAGGGTTAGTTATGTTTTACATAACTAATCCTAACACTAACCCTAAATATAATTATATTTCTTTTTTTTTTTTAAATGATAAACATAAACTGATAAACATAGCCAATGGAAATATTAAAATAGGGGACACGTGTTCCAAACAAGAACCGGAAATTTTATTTAAATTAATACTCAAAATGAAAAAAAACTAAAGAAAAAAATTGTGAGTATACGGTTTATCCCTACGAACAAGAACTTTTCAAATTAAACAATATTAACAAGTATCTCTTATGCATTATTTTTTTGTTATTGGCTGACTCGTTATTGTTGTGTTTAAATAAAAAAATTACAAGTCATGATGAACATGTCTTACACCCAATTGATTAAATAAGGGGTTCTTGTTTGGAAAGGTGTCCTGATTAAATAAGGGGTTCTTGTTTGGAAAGGTGTCCTGATTAAATAAGGGGTTCTTGTTTGGAAAGGTGTCCTGATTAAATAAGGGGTTCTTGTTTGGAAAGGTGTCCTGATTAAATAAGGGGTTCTTGTTTGGGAAGGTGTCCTGATTAAATAAGGGGTTCTTGTTTGGAAAAGTGTCCCCCTATTTCCCTTGGTTATGTTTAAAAATGAATATTTAAATTAATTATTAATATTAATTGATATAATATTTAGATTAATTAATCCTAAATGATTAGGGAGACATGAGTTCCAAACAAGAACCATATTTTCTGTCCTTGAAAACAAAAATTTCACCGTGAAACACTCGAAAGGTCATATCTATTTTGTGTGAACTTTGCTAAACGATCAAGGACATTGACTCGCAGTATAGGCATACCCTGCTTAAATATCGAGTTCTTTATTTATAGTTCCCGTTTAGAATATCTTATTTTATCTTTTACACAAACTGGATAATTTCACCGTGTCCTTCGTTATTTATACAATCTTGGTTTATCGGGATTCATCCTTCTAAAGTGACGCAATTGACTTTTCCCGTGATTTTCAATTGTCACTTTGTGCCTACTTTGTGTTACAACAACAACAACAAAAACATTCAAGTTATATTAATCACTTTAGAAGGATGAATCCCAATTTAGCCCGCAAGTCTTGCATTGTCAATGGTGACGAACAAAGAAATATCGCCCTGTAAGTGTAATCTCAAACTTGCACATATATGTTGTCCATATGTTGCACATTTTCTCATTTTGTACTTGTTGTCTTTTGATGTTATATGCGTATCTTGATAAACGCCTATTGGTCTGAAACGTCGATTATGTTATATATTTTGTTTTTTGTATGATTATATCCTGTGTTGTGTTGTGTGTATTATTTCACGTAAACATCCGACAGTGATAGTGCGTTAAGTCGTCGTTCAGTAAAACTTCTTCTAACTAAACCGTGGCGGATATTTCCAACACCTTTTGTGAATAGAGCAGTAATGTGAAAAACTACCCAAATTAAGACACAATTGCAGTATATGTTGCAGGCGGGTAATATTAAAGATTGAACAACAATATTTTCAGCAATATTTGGATACCTACAGGTAAAAGAGCAAGGGGTAGACCAAAAGAAACACTCAGAAAAACAATACTTAGAGAAAGTAAAACAACCAATATTCATACTATTCACGAACTGTACAGAATAGCGTTGAACAGACAGAATTGGAGAAATCTGACCTCTGCCCAATGCGCTAACTTCAGCGCAAAAGAAAAATGAATAAATGAATAATATTCGATAACAGTAACAATACACAATTGTTTATGTATTATAAACACCAAGTCAACATCAATGGCGTTTCTCAAACAACGCAAATATCCTATATTGTTTAGTTTTGTGGTTCTCACCGTGGGTCATATGATACCCCTTTGGTGGCACAGAGACTTGGAGGTGGTCTCGTGGAGAACAGTTTATATTGGGTATCCACAGACTAATCTAGAAAAGTCACAGGAAGGTAACTTATTGAATGCTTAATAACAAAGTAAACAGTATAAAGGCTTGGTGCATTGGTAGTCGGTGAAGAAAGTAAATGATATTGTTTTAGGCACCGAGGAAGAAACATTTTCCCAAAAACAGGCCATGGTCAAAAACTGATTGAGAACCACTGGTTAAGTTAAATATAATTTTGCAGTTGACAAGAGATATGTCGTAGAATTGAGAATGGTTGTCTTATTGTTTTAGCTCGGACTCTTATTAATTGTTAATTGTTTGAATAATTATCTCAAATATTTTAGCTGATTCTGTGCTAATTGACTGAATAAATGTCTCTAATATTTTAGATTTCAAAATGTCTCACTTATCCATCTCTCTTATCTTCCACTCCTCCAGTGAGTTTCAGAGATTCAGTGGCCTCAAGGTAACTGGTCAGTTAGATACAGACACAGTAAACAAGATGAAACAGCCAAGATGTGCTGTCCCAGATGTGGTTGAGCCAGGAAAGCGGTCTAATGAATTTAGAAGTGGGGATGAAAGAAGAGCGCCTTTCGCTTATTATGTCCCAGGTAGTTGTGTTTACAGTGACTATATCTGACTATATCTGACTATATCTGACTATGACTATATCTGACTATATCTTAATACATCTGACTGTATCTAACTACATATGACTCATATGACTATATCTGACTGTATATGACTATATTCTATTATGTCTGACTATATCTGACTATATTCTATAATGTCTGACTATATCTGACTATATCTGACTGTGTCTGACTATATTTGACTATATCAGACTATATCTGACTGTGTATGACTATATTTGACTATATCAGACTATATCTGACTGTGTCTGACTATATTTGACTATATCAGACTATATCTGACTGTGTCTGACTATATTTGACTATATCTGACTGTGTCTGACTATATTTGACTATATTTGACTATATCTGGTCTCTCTCTCTCTCTCTATATATATATATATATATATATATATAACACGGCTTGGTGATTATTACTATGAAGGATGTAAAGATCAAGCCGGTAAACCAAAGTTTTTAGTTGTAGTCATTTCAGGCAATATTTACATTCAGGAGATAACCATTGTAATATAAACGTTCTGGATGCATAACTGCCAGTGGCGGGAATTGAACATGGTGATTTTACAGTATACTTGCACTCTGTACATTACCAATCTCAAGCTACATTTATATTAACTTGGTGACTACCTAACTCAATGAACTATTATTTCCTGATGATCAAAGTTTAATATACAAAGATGAGGAAACTTTGCAAAAGCACATCAATGCATTGTTGTTAGCATGTCAGAAGTACAACATGAAAATTAGTAAGTCTTCAACACCAAAGAATATAACAATAGATAACACCAAAGTGAAACAAGTCAAAGAATTTAAATATCTAGGCAGCATTTTTTCCGACGATGGAAGATTAGACAAAGAAATAGAAACAAGGTGCCAGAAAGCAAACACAGTGACTTACCAACTTTCACCATTACTTCTTCACCCAAAGATCAAGATGGAAATTAAAAAACAAATAATATCTACAATGTTTATACCAACACTGTGCTACCAATGTCAAACATGGTCTTTAACAGCTTCGCAGCAAAGAAAAATCGTTACATGTTAAATGAAGTGTCTGAGAAAAGCTAAAATGGTTACTAAACTAGATAAAATAAGAAATGAAGAAATTAGGAATTGAGTTGGTATAATATCATGTATCGAACATATTGAGAGACAGCAAGTAAAATGGTTCGGTCACCTTATGAGAATGAAGCCGAACCAAGTACCAATAAGAGCATATAATACAAGAATATTAGGGCGTGAAGCCAAAGGTAGACCAAGAAAACGGTGGATAGAAAACATCAAGATAACCTTGAACAAACATGGACTAAATGCAACCTCGGCGACACATCTGGCCTTGGAACGACAGTAAGCTCCCACCCCTACGCTTAACGGCAAGTGTGAATGCGATCAACAATCATTCACCTGGGCAAAGACAATAGACAGTAGACTTTCTAACATTTGAAAATACAGATTACAGAAACTGAGTGGAAGTTAAAGATCCATGTTGGGAAGGGGATGCTCGAAGATCTGTCTAGGGGGTTAAACAACCGATTAAAGGTGGTCGGATTCGTCTAGGGTGGGGGGAGTACATAAAGGTGACTATTTTAATTATATTTAATGAGATATATAAAAACAGGAGAGTGTAAAATAGTCAACATTTTTTCTATCTCAAATTCGTTCGTGGAGGGAAAATGTGTATCAACTTTGGGTTGTCACGGAACACAATTTTCGAGAACCACTGGCACGACAGCACAGCTCTAGATGACAACATGTAATTGGAAGGGGCTGACACGAGGAAGCGATGACGAAATCTTTGCTCACGCTCGCGTTTAGTCATCTTTAAATGTATATATGTTCACTTCATAGTAGAAGGAAACCATCAAAGTATATACTGCAGACGAGTGAGTGTAGTCCTTCAAAGTATATACTGCAGACGAGTGAGTGTAGTCCTTCAAAGTATATACTGCAGACGAGTGAGTGTAGTCCTTCAAAGTATATACTGCAGACGAGTGAGTGTAGTCCTTCAAAGTATATACTGCAGACGAGTGAGTGTAGTCCTTCAAAGGAGAGGTGTGTTACGATATTGGTGCATGTAACCAAATCTAACATGACGAACCAACCCTAGTCTTGTACAGTGTTTCCTAAATCAAATTAATGATTTAAGATGATCAAATCAAAAGTTTAGTATCTATGGGTTAGTGCTGGACCATCTAATAACACGTTTTCAATTCTCTGGCAACGGAACAACCCTTGATTGATTTAGACGTCGTCGACTCCAGTTCAATTCTATCGATTAAGGTTCCTAAAACACTCGAGATTATATGTGTCTCTAAAAGCAAAGTCTCACAGTGACAACCCGTTATGGCATAGAGTAGACTTATTATCCGTGCCTGTCGACAAATCGAATGGCTCTCGCTGGCTAAGGAAGGCGATTCGAATATAATGTATGTACCACAATACGCTCACACTCTCCAGCTTACATCACGAAAGAAATCCTGATGGTAACATTAGTTTGAATAAATACACGTTATTGCATCACTGGATCATTGGATCACTGGATCATTGGAACACTGGATCACTGGATCATTCGATCACTGGATCACTGGATCAGTATATTTCTATTTGCTCGTGGGAGGGTATGCGGGTGAAAGGATGGACGGTGGGTTGGTGGATGTGACAGACAAATATACAAAGCTAGAAAAAAAAAGAAAGACAGACAGACAAACAGAAATACAGACAGAAAGGCAGGCAGCCAGAAATACAGGCAGACACACAGATACAGAGATACATAGGTAGACAGGTAGGCACGAATGCACCAAGGCAGACAAGTAGACAGGTAGAGAGGTATATAGGTGGGTGCGTAGGTAGGTAGGTAGGTAGGTAGGTAGGAAGATAGATCAATCGATAGAAAGGCAGACGGACAAGTAGACAGGTAGAGAGGTAGGTAGGAAGGTGGGTAGGTAGGTAGGTAGGTAGGAAGATAGATCAATCGATAAACAGACAGATAAATATATAGATATTACAACTTGCTATGAGGGGGAAATATAGCGTGTATTTGTCTGTGAGGTCATTGTACTTACTCTTTGTAAACAGTGCCAATAAAATCACTTACCGGCCAAAAATATTGAGTGATCGATACATCCTGACAATGATATGCCAGAGACATCATCAATATATATTGATATCGTTTACAGGTGAGAAATGGAACAAACAGGAACTAACTTATAAAGTTATTGGATTTACTCGACAACTTGATGCGACACAACAAATGTACGTACAGGTAATTTTGGTGTGTTGTGGTGCGTGATCAGTGTTACCACTCAATATTTTTTAAATTCTCAGTTCCGATGGCAAAAACCCCAAACACTTATATTTTTATATATGTATATCCTTTAGCAAGCCAGATTAAAAAATACGAAACGTCTCCCTGCCACCGGATTCTTTTTTGAAAATTTGCATTATTGATGGTGACTGTTTTGAAAATGTGATAATTTTTTGGTTGTTAGAGATATTTAAATAATATTTGCACATATAAACAAAGAATTAAATTCTGCATATATTGGTGTAATTTATGTACGTGTGTGTGTGATACCAGACGTATGAGAAAGTGGTAAAGACGTTTTTCACAAAAAAACATATATTTTATAACAAATAAAGAGGGAAAAAATAAATAAAAAAATAACTTACCTTATATATCGAATTCCTTGGCAACACTGTAAACTAAATCACGCAAATCTGTTGTATTTATATTCTTTCACTGCGAAATTATCAAAATATAGCCGGAGGAACTGTATAAAACATGTAGATTTGCAGTAAAATCCTTCTTTGAGCTTAGGTCTAGTCATTTTTGGTTCCACTTCAACATATTTTATATCAAACATTTACAAGTCCCCAAATCAACACAACATTCTGTATATTCACTGCTGTGAAACTAAATAATTCATGATTCAAGCCACGATTCAATGTTATTTTATTCTAAATATGATGAAAGAAAGGTCTATAAAAATGGTCAACCATCATGGCATCGTACCGGTATGCAGATGTGGTCAGATTAATTGTTATAACACGCGTATCTTCCGCCTCGACATCTTCACAACAATCATTTAGGAAGTGGGAATGTCCCGGCCTCGATTGCGCATGACTAGAACTATATACAAGCAGTAATTAGGCTGTGGTAGGCCTATTTCGCACGATGTCTCATTGAGCGAGTGCACTTGACAACAGCAAACAGCAGCCATCTTTTTTTTGTCAATCACACTTGACCAAAGCGTGGTGAAGGATATGCATAAGCATTTATGAAGGCCATGTACACCACATATTAAGAAATATAATTCTGTGAGAGTCATACATTATGTTTAAAACTAAAAATTCAAGTAAATGTGTGCAATTTGTGTAATTTCAACACTAAAAGTACAATAATTATGTCTCTAAATTCTTTTTAATAACATTGTTATGCTGTTGCTAATCAATAATGAGTATTTCTTACCATTAATGTGACTTCTGATGCTGAGCTGCAGTAGACTTTAGCTCATTTGTAGAATGAAATATTGATATGCAATTAATATGTACATCAAATGAATCTAAAGAAACATTTTTTTATAATCGAATATGTGTCTGAGAGCCAGATACAGCCATCAATAGATCCACATCTGGCTCGCGAACCATGGGTTTCCGACCCCTGGACTAACCGGTAAAAGAGTCTGACATGACTATTCATATGTTTGAGGGCTCAAAATTGACTATTTAAGAAAGGTGCGTAATCTCGCATTTCCAATTGTGCACATTAAGCTTTCTGAAAACAGAAGTGAAATCCAAATTGTTCATTTTATTGGTTAAATTACCAAAATAGATAACAGAAACGAAGAAGGAACAATAGCTAGCAGGTGTAATACATGGTAATCTTCGCGCTTGAAACAGAGTAAACGACGATAAAAATGAAGCAATGTTAATTTCTGTTACCCGAAATCGACAAATGTTTACATTCGTTAGACCATTGTTCCATAGGTCAGAGGTAACTAGTTTACAAAAACACATCAATGCTCAGCTTTGCAGAAGCACAGGAGAACTTTCAAGATGTTCTGCCATCACCACAGGCTGAAAAATGAGCCAAACTATAAAGGCATCAAATATGGTCCGTCTCCGTGCTGTTTTCGAAGATCCTTATACAAAGCTACGGAAATAGCCAGGTATATATATATATTTATCAAATCTCTGACTGCAACTATATGTGACTCTTTAAACAGCGCAGTTCTTCTGAAGGTGATTCAGTGATACATACAGTTAAAATGTCACCGTTAAGTGTGTCTGCAGAAATAGTTTTCTTGGATGTTGAAATGGAAAAAACAGTTGTTAAGGATGTGTTCCACTGCGAAGAGCAAAGTCTACAAATGGACAGTTTGCTGGTTCTCATACGGTTAAAATGGCTATTGACTTTCGCATGTCCTGTTCGATATTTAGATAGGAGATTTGATTTCTCCTGCAGAGTTTATTTATCTTGTCAGTGCCCTTTAGCCGTGTCATTTCAACCCGGGGCCTCAGGAATCTAAGGCCGGCGTTCTAACCGTACGGCCACGCGCTCCAAGTGCGTGTGGAGGCGTGTGTGACATCAACAATTAATGAAAGGTTGTCCGACTTACAAACGTATACAAAATATAACTACACAAAAAGTCCTGTCCCTTGGAAAATGACACAAGATTCCCAGGGTTGATCGAAAAGCCCAGATCTGGGGGAGGGGGGGGACCCATGTGTGGAAACGCTAATGTGAATCTGTTAGTGTGTCCTCCGTTACTAACACTCTATTGATGACGGATACAATATACGTTTTCCATTTCAGGACAGCCTTTAAGAATGCTTTCAAAAAATGGTCCGATGTCATTCCTGTCAAATTCCGGCAGATCTCGCAAGGAGTTGCTGATATTGTGATTGACTTTATGAGAAGAGAACACGGAGACGGTCCATCCAATGCTTTTGATGGCAGAGGTAATTCTCCTTTCTATTGTTATTGGGCTGAATGTTGTTAATTTTACAAATGCATGAGGATTTTTGTATAGAACGTTATAACGCAAAAGATGAGGTTTACTGGTCAAACGCATACGTAAAGAAAGATATGCCAGGATCAAAACAATAGTAAGGGAATGCATGTACATAAAAAGATATAGTATAGTAAAGTAACCCATAGCATTTATTAATGTCGTAGGGGTGTGAGATGTTAGCGATCTCACATTTCAGAAGCTCTGCAAATGAGGGCGGTAGCCATCTCCTCTCCCTCGCAGTCTTTACTTCCCGGATTAATCCGGTACCCATTTAAGGCTGGGTCGACTCGGGAGCCGTTGCGATCTGAAAAACATTTCCGCCTCAACTGAGGAATGAACCCAGGACCACTCATATGCGAAGCCATTTAAGGTCTAACACTAGTAAGGGAATGCATGTATATAAAAAGATATACCCGCATTGAAACACTTGAACATTAAACATTTGAAAACCACATTAATGCATTGATCTTAGCATGTACGAAGTACAACATGAAAAGTAATGTATAAACAACAAAAGTTATGAAAACTGGAAAGTCTGCAATACTAGGAGATATATAATAGACAACAACAAAATAAAACAAGCCAAAGAATTTAAATATCCAGGAAGACTTTTCATGACAATGGAAGACTAAACAGAGAAATAGAAACAATGTGTCAAAAAGCGAACACAGTGACAAGATGGAACTCAAAATATAGAAACTACGAGCTATAATTGTTTATACCAACACTCTGCTACCAATGCCAAGTATGGTCTTGAAAAGCGGCAATGATTACTGAAGTAGACAAAATATAAAATGAAATATTAGTAAAAGAGTTGGAATAATAACATGTATTGAACCAATCGAAAGATAGCAAGTAAAATGGTTCGGTCACCTTATGAGAATGCAGCCAAACCAAATACTAATAAGAGCATATAACAAAAGAATATCCAGACATAAAGCCAAGGGTAGATCAAGACAGTGGTGGATAGAACGCATCAAGATAATCTTTAGAAAACATGAACTCAGCGCAATAAAGGCGACACATCTGGCCTTCAAATGACAACTGCTGCTCTCAATCCTACGCCAAACGGCAAGTGTGGATACTATCTACCATCATTCACGTGGGAAAAAACAATAGACAACAGATCACTTTCTTGTCATATGTCTTAACGTGTGAATTTTGTCATATGTCTTAACGTATGAATTAGATATAGATCACAGCGCGTATCTACGATATTTTAGCACATAACAGAACATTAATAATCTAAAACAAGTGAATTGAATTGGATATACCACTTAAGACGAATGTGTTGGGCCATTGGCGCAAATAAAACGTCAACACAACGCATTTCCATTCTCTGGACTATATTAAACTGGAAATCTTGTAGGGCCATTGCCCTGTTACAAGAGAAATCCAGCATGGGTTTGAGAATGAACGCTGAAGAAGAAGAAGAAGAAGAAGAAGAAGGGTTGGATATATTCTCTTAACTAACTCTAGAACCATCGTTAGACCTGACAAGTTGTAAATTATAGAGGGATGACAGCACCGACGTCAAAGAAAGACATATGGTAGGGAGAATGATATAATAAATTCATTACAACATCGAGAAACATTAAACAATGGTAATGAAGAAAGTGCGGGATGAATGTCGTGTGTTCTGTAGAAAGCTATCACTAAAATTTCTGTGTATGGTAATAGCAAGCAATTCATGTTAGTGACATACAAAATATGTGATTGACAGGCGGTGTTCTGGCACATGCTTTCTTTCCTGGGCTACATCCCATTTCTGGTGACACCCACTTCGATGCCGAAGAAACATGGACAATAGGTACACCAGAGGTTAGTTATGAAGTTGTATTTATACGTCCATCGTTGTTGAATTAATCTATAAATATGTGTAGTTCTTCATTTCATCTTCACATTCTTGTAGTTTTTCATGTTATCATTTCATTTTTGTAGTTCTTCCTTTCATCAGTTGTTCTTGTAGTTATTCATTTCTTCATTATACTATTGTAGTTCTTCATTTCATTTATTATTGTAGTTCTTCATTTCATTTATTATTGTAGTTCTTCATTTCACCTTTATATTATTGTAGTTCTTTATTTCATCATTGCATTATTGTAGTTCTTCATTTCATCATTGCATTATTGTAGTTCTTCATTTCATCATTGCATTATTGTAGTTCTTCAATTCACCATTGCATTATTGTAGTTCTTCATTTCATTTATTATTGTAGTTCTTCATTTCATCTTTATATTATTGCAGTTCTTTATTTCATCATTGCATGTCTGCTGTTCTTTAATACATTATTATAGTACTTCATTTCACCATTGAATATTGTAGTTCTGCATTACGTTCATGTTCTCCGTCATTACATTATTAAACTCATTTAGTTCTTCTTTTCCTCATTATATTATTCTTGTAGTTGTTCTTCTTTACATTCTTGTTGTTGTTCTTCCTTACATTCTTGTTGCACTTCATTCATCATTATATTCATGTGTGTCACATTGATAGTGAAGATGCTAGAGTGATCGTTACTAAACACAGGAGAAAAAAACAACTACACATGTTTGGTCATATTAAGAGACACAACTGTTTAGAAAGACAAATAATGGAGGGCAGTGCACGTGGACGAAGGAGAAAGGGCAGACCAAGAAGACGATGGACTGACGATATTAAAGATAACATGAATACGTCGCTGGAAAAGGCATTCCGCATGGACCAAGACAGAGAAGGGTTCAATGATTTCATTGGGAAGACAATGTTCTGGAGAGAATAAGTCACATGACAGACCTTAATTTTATTATTCCCTTCTTGTAACTTTGTTGTTTTTTATCATAGATTTCTTATTGTTTTGTATTTACTCATTCCCCTCAATAAGAGCTGCGGATACCCCTTGGATACATAATTGATTTCCTAGTACTTTTTTAATCGACTTTTGATTTTTCAGTTCAACTAGAAACGTATTTCAAACACCAACATCTCATCTGTTAATTCCCGTTGGAAAACGTATTTCAAACATTATCTCATCTGTTAATTCCCGGTGGAAGACGTATTTCAAATATCAACATCTCATCTGTTAATTCCCAGTGGAAAACGTATTTCAAACATTATCTCATCTGTTAATTCCCGGTGGAAAACGTATTTCAAACACTAACATTTCATCGTTTAACTCCCGGTAAAAATCCATCTTGTAGATAACGGGTGAGTATGGAAGAAACATCAGACAAAGAAAATCACGGGCAAACAACACCGGCATAAATACAGATATAACCGACAAATATTTGGTTACAATAAACCATATCACTAAAGTTAGAAATCCCTGAAGTACTTTCTGTTGAAGCAACCAATATAGTACACCTACGACCCTGACGGGCAATGGGCGTGTCAATGTAGTACACCTACGACCCTGACGGGCAATGGGCGTGTCAATGTAGTACACCTGCGACCATAACTGGCAATGGGCGTGTCAATGTGGTACATCTACGACCCTGACGGGCAATGATATTATGAATGTAGTACATCTACGACCCTGACGGGCAATAGTCTTGTGAATGTAGTACATCTACGACCCTGACGGGCAATGGTCTTGTGAATGTAGTACATCTACGACCCTGACAGGCAATGGTCGTGTGCATTTAGTACATCTACGACCCTGAAAGGCAATGGTAGTGTGAATTTAGTACATCTACGACCCTGACGGGCAATAGTCTTGTTAATGTAGTACATCTACGACCCTGACGGGCAATGGTCTTGTGAATGTAGTACATCTACGACTCTGACGGGCAATGGTCTTGTGAATGTAGTACATCTACGACCCTGACAGGCAATGGGCATGTAAATGAATAGATGAATCATAATGAGCAAATGAGTGCCGGATCGTTTGAGAGACGTACAGCGAAAGATCTGGTGCTGACCACATCACCCTGTTTATACAGTTAAACTAAAGTCAAGTAATATTGTATCACTTCAATATGGCGTGTTCAAGAATACTGTATTATGTCCATATTGTGCGCGAAGTGCAGTATACTTAGGTATCGTGTGGTCAATACCACAAACGCCACTTTCACATTACCATATAACCTGGTATCAATTTAAAGGAGATGGTTCGAACTTGAAATCGTTAACGGTTTCTTCTTCTTGAGCTGGTTCTAAATTGAAATCGTTAACGGTTTTCTTTTCGTGAGCTGGTTCTAAATTGAAGTCGTTAACGGTTTTCTCTTTCTGACATTGGGTTGAACTTGTTGTGGTTAACGCATTTCTTCAGCTAGAGTTATGTCGAACTTGTTGTAGTTAACGGTTTTCTTCTTCAGCCTTCGTTCTCAGATTATTGAAGATTGACAGGGTGTAGTCTGGAGAGCGGAATAAAATATCTGTGCCCTTTGTCCTAGCACATCCGAGTTCAGCATGTTAATCTGTTACTTTGACATTCTATATGATGGGACAATCATTCCCACAGCAAAACCTTTCAACTGCACCTACGCATGGCAGACAACAGTCATGGCAGACCACAGTCATGGCAGACCACAGTCATGGCAGATCACAGTCATGGCAGACAACAGTCCAGGCAGACCACAGTCCTGGCAGACCACAGTCCAGGCAGACCACAGTCCTGGCAGACCACAGTCCTGGCAGATCACAGCCATGGCAGACCACAGTCCTGGCAGACCACAGCCATGGCAGACAACAGCCATGACAGACCACAGTCATGGCAGACCACAGTCATGGCAGACCACAGTCATGGCAGACCACAGTCCTGGCAGACCACAGCCATGGCAGACCACAGTCCTGGCAGACCACAGTCCTGGCAGACCACAGCCATGGCAGACCACAGTCATGGCAGATCAAGGTCGTTCAGCAAAAATGAAAAATAAAATCTGAAGTATCAGACTAGAAAACTAGTGCACTTGACACTAAGTGTTCATGGTCCCATGGTTTCCCATACATCACTGACGATACAAAACTAATGCACTTGACACTAAGTGTTCATGGTCCCATGGTTTCCCATACATCACTGACGATACAAAACTAATGCACTTGACACTAAGTGTTCATGGTCCCATGGTTTCCCATACATCACTGACGATACAAAACTAATGCACTTGACACTAAGTGTTCATGGTCCCATGGTTTGCCATACATCACTGACGATACAAAACTAGTGCACTTGACACTAAGTGTTCATGGTCCCATGGTTTGCCATAGTGTTCATGGTCCCATGGTTTGCCATAGTGTTCATGGTCCCATGGTTTGCCCTATATCACTGACGATGCAGACCACACACATTATTCTACACTAATGGAAAGGGATGGGGGTGTTAATGTCTAGTACATAATAAACTGTATAACACTGAGATATGTGTTCTGAATGACAAACCACTGTTTATGTCCTACGAATGAGAGACAAATAATGTACTTTCTTCCTGAAATCAATTAGGGTATCAATCTGGAAATAGTTGCAGCGCATGAGTTTGGACACGCT
The DNA here is from genome assembly GCA_034231615.1 of Meghimatium bilineatum. Classification (NCBI taxonomy): domain Eukaryota; kingdom Metazoa; phylum Mollusca; class Gastropoda; order Stylommatophora; family Philomycidae; genus Meghimatium; species Meghimatium bilineatum. Next base: position 9,920,906 of record CM067309.1, on the reverse strand, counting down.
TTAGGTTTGGGTCACAGTGAGCACCCTGATGCACTCATGGCGGCTACATATCGTTACCTTGACAACTATAGATTACATCCGGATGACGTACGCGGCATTCAAAAGCTATATGGTAAGTTACATGATATAAATACACACACACAGGTGCATACATACACACATACATACATACACACATACATATACACATACATATATACACACATACATATACACATACATATATACACACATACATATACACATACATATACACACATACATACATACACGTACATGCACACATACTACAGGATATAAATACAGCCTGCTAGTCTGCATGCGTACGAAGAATATAAAAGACTCCAATGGTTGTAAAGCTGGGAAATATCTTATCTCCATGTACGTCTGTATACATATATCACCAATTGTGTGCTCGTGTGTGTACATTTATCATTACATTTGTGCATGTGTGTGTACATTTATCATTACATTTGTGCATGTGTGTGTACATTTATCATTACATTTGTGCATGTGTATGTACATTTATCATTACATTTGTGCTCGTGTGTGTACATTTATCATTACATTTGTGCTCGTGTGTGTACATTTATCATTACATTTGGGCTCGTGTGTGTACATTTATCATTACATTTGTGCTCGTGTGTGTACATTTATCATCTACTTTGTGCGTGAAATGTGCATTCATCAAATGTGTGTACTTCTCTGCATGTTCCGGATAGAATCTGATATTGTATTCCAATGATCGTATCAAAAAAAGTTTTTGTTTAATCAAAGATCGTTATTGGTAAACGTTCCTGTTCGTCCTTCCATCATTGTCTCGTGTTTTCTAAATGTTTATATTCTTCAAGGCATAATGTTGACCGCATCACACTTAGCAGCTCCGGTAAGAACAGAAAATACGGACGTTGAGTATTATTTCCTAAATACGCATTTTCAATACATAAAACATACTATAGTTAGTTAGTTAGTCGTTGGATCATCGTCATTGCACTCCGGACAAGTCCATAGGTGCTCAGATCTTTCCTTGAGTGTATCCGCCATTACACGTTGACTGACAGTCCCAGTACGTTGTTGATTGACCATCATTCTTTTTCGCCCACGAAAACTCTCCTTTCTAGCGACACAACATTTCAAACCAAGTTCCTTTATTCTAATCATGGAACAAGAGTCATCGTCACTTGTACAGTCATTTGTTCGTGCGTTTTCACGTAGGGCATTCAAAATGTCTGCCCGATCCATCTCTCCACCAACAGCCGTAGTAGCATCGTGACTGCTTAAAACATACTATATAAGCAGAGATGCGCATTCAATACATAAAACATACATACACGAAGATGCATATAAAACAAACATACACAGAAACCCATAGTTTAAACATACACATGAGTACACTGAGATGATCCTAGCATCAGATTGTAATGATCCTAGCATCAGATTGTAATGATCCTAGCATCAGATTGTAATAATCCTAGTATCAGATTGTAATGATCCTAGTATTAGATTGTAATGATCCTAGTATCAGTTTGTAATGATCCCAATATCAGTTTGTAATGATCCCAGTATCAGATTGTAATGATCCTAGTATGATATTGTAATGATCCCAGTATCAGATTGCAATGATCCTAGTATTCGATTGTAATGATCCTAGTATCAGATTGTAATGATCCTAGTATCAGATTGGATTGTACACATTTTCATTCCATATCAGGCTCTGGAAACGTTCTACCGAAGCCAACACTCAACCCAAGAGCCGTGACGCCAAGACGAACCACTAGAGCGACTGCCCGACCCACTAGAACTGTCACCCGCCCTCACATTTTGACAAGAAGGACTGCTGCCAGAATTCCTACAACTACCAGGAACATGAAACAAACAAGAAAACCTACACCAACTGGGAGCACACAAGCTAACTGCTGTCCTCATGGATCCCATGCAGTTGAGCAAGGTAACGAGTTAGTTGATTAATAAATATATGTAAAAAAAAATAATGAGTTGAAATGCAGCTTTGCGTTGAACAAATACACGTATAGAAGTTTTGATCAAAAGATCTTTATCAGTTGCATGCGGTAAAGCTTATCAGTGGGGGAGTGCTATTTTGAATAAGGGCTATGCGTGTTTGTTTTTTTTTTTAAAAAGGAACATGTGGTGACTGGATTAGGTGAAATCAACATTATTTTACAGGGCCTTTGTATTCTTCTTCTTCAGCGTTCATTCTCAAACTCCCACTGGATCTCTCTTGTAGCAGGACAATGATCCAACTAGATTTTCAGCAGGATGTATTCCAGATAATGGAAATACGTTGTGTCGCCGTTTTATTTGCGCCACTGGCCCGACACATCCGTCTGTGTATAAAAAGTTGGGCTTGGTCCACAGTTGCTAAATGGTACATCACTGAAAGAGACTCAATTTTGTTTCAAGAAAAATATATTACAGCTCATTGAGTATCGATCCGGCTATGACTAAATTAGTGCGGTGTATGCGCCTTTCCGTACTTTGTCGTTGAACTTTTCCTACTTTTAGCTTCAGTTTAATTGCCAGTTAAAATGTTCTACATTATTGTGTAATATCATGAGAGTGTTACAATACTTCTCTCCTCTGTCTCGGAATTTCTCTGTCTGGGAATTATACATTTGAAATAACATATATAGTTCGTTTTATGTCTTGTATTGTCAGGATTTTTTCTGGTATAGTTCTTTTATGTCTTGTATTGTCAGAATTTTTTCTGGTATAGTTCGTTTATGTCTTGTAATGTCAGGATTTTTTCTGGTATAGTTTGTTTGTCTTGTAATGTCAGGATTTTTTCTGGTATAGTTCGTTTATGTCTTGTAATGTCAGGATTTTTTCTGGTATAGTTTGTTTGTCTTGTAATGTCAGGATTTTTTCTGGTATAGTTCGTTTATGTCTTGTAATGTCAGGATTTTTTCTGGTATAGTTTGTTTGTCTTGTAATGTCAGGATTTTTTCTGGTATAGTTCGTTTATGTCTTGTAATGTCAGGATTTTTTCTGGTATAATTCGTTTATGTCTTTTAATGTCACGATTTCAAAGAATTTAAAAGACCTAGAGGATTGACTTCACTGTATGAAGCGCTTCAAATGAACCCTTCTAGGTGTACTGACAGCTCTTCAAATAAACACTTCTAGGTGTACTGACACAATGTTTCAAATGAACCCTTCTAGGTGTACTGCCAGCTCTTCAAATGAACACTTCTAGGTGTACTGACACAATGTTTCAAATGAACCCTTCTAGGTGTACTGACAGCTCTTCAAATGAACACTTCTAGGTGTACTGACAGCTCTTCAAATGAACACTTCTAGGTGTACTGACACAATGTTTCAAATGAACACTTCTAGATGAGACAGGTCTTTATATTAATGAACACAACTTTTCTAGGGTCAAGTAAACGATAGTGTGACTGACATTATCATAGTCATTAAGGTAAAGGGTCCCTGCTACCTTTATATGATGATAGTTATGAATCAGAAGAGAAAAGGAGAATAGGAATGGATAAAAGTAATGACAAATACGTGAGGAAAATGTTGTCATCTAAACAAATAATTGTCACATGTGAAATGAAGTGTCTGAGAAAAGCTGCAATGGTTACCAAACTAGATAAAATAAGAAATGAAGAAATTAGTAAAAGAGTTGGTATAATATCATGTATCGAACATATTGAGAGACAGCAAATAAAATGGTTCGGTCACCTTATGAGAATGAAGCCGAACCAAGTACCAATAAGAGCATATAATACAAGAATATCCGGGCATAAAGCCAAAGGTAGACCAAGAAAACGGTGGATAGAAAACATCAAGATAACCTTGAACAAACATGGACTAAATGCAATCTCGGCGACACATCTGGCCTTGGAACGACAGCTTAAGCTCCCACCCCTACGCTTAACAGCAAGTGTGAATGCTATCAACAATCATTCACCTGGGGAAAGACAATAGACAATAGATAGAAAATAAATAACAAACAAATTAAAAATGAGGATTATACAACTATAGAAATAACCAAAATGAACCAAATAAATTGTTTTGAAATCTCATATCTAACTATGGCGGGTGTTCTGCTTGTCAATATAGTCACAAGATCCTGCATTACCATGGAGACAGAAATACAAATTATGAGAAACCACACAAATTCTAAACATAAGTTATCAGCGGTTCTAAAACCTGATAAAATATGAATGTAATACAGGAGTGTTGGAATAGCTATAATGAAATGGGGAGGGGGTTATGTAATGTGTGGATTTAACCTGATAGGCTTCAATACATTTATGATGTGGATAAGGCGAGTTTCAATACATTTATGGTGTGGATAAGGCAAGTTTCAATACATTTTTGGTGTGGATAAGGCGAGTTTCAATACATTTTTGGTGTGGATAAGGCGAGTTTCAATACATTTTTGGTGTGGATAAGGCGAGTTTCAATACATTTATGGTCTGGATAAGAGGAGTTTCAATAAATTTATGGTGTGGATAAGACGAGTTTCAATAAATTTATGGTGTGGATAAGACGAGTTTCAATAAATTTATGGTGTGGATAAGACGAGTTTCAATAAATTTATGGTGTGGATAAGACGAGTTTCAATCGTTAGGCGACTTCGGTGGGTCCGATTTACATTACTGAATGACAGTAACTAAGATGTCGAGAGCATTACTGTGGCTGGAATGGGTGTAAATCGTGTATTTGCTGGCATAAAGTAAATTACCATTGTTTGTTTAATTAACTTTTCCCTTCCATGTTTTAGCATTTTCAAATATTTTTTGATAAATCTCAGTCCACGACGGAAACATTTACTCTTTCCGCGGGGACTATGTGTACACAGTAACAGACAAGGGGTCACCCAAGTCAAGGAAACTCACACTCGTGTATCCTGGAGCTCCATCGTCACCCGCAGCGGTGATTTACGACAGATACAGAAAACATTTGTTTATATTCAGAGGTAAATTATGTCTGTTAAGTATAGGATTAAAGCCCATTTCGGATTTAAGCCCTGAGGGAAGCAATTCTAAGACCGGAGTCATCTGTGGTTGTATAAAGGTATATTGGCTATTTATCTGAATTGTGACCACAAGGGTCTGGGTTCAAACTTAATCATTAATGTATGTGTATATGTTGCCATTCACTGTAATCATCTTACATGAAAGTCTATCCCAACTATAGAGGAAAATCTATCCCAACTATAGAGGAAAATCTATCCCAACTATAGAGGAAAATCTATCCCAACTATAGAGGAAAATCTATCCCAACTATAGAGGAAAATCTATCCCAACTATAGAGGAAAATCTATCCCAACTATAGAGGAAAATCTATCACAACTATAGAGGAAAATCTATCACAAATATAGAGGAAAATCTATCACAACTATAGAGGAAAATCTATCACAACTATAGAGGAAAATCTATCCCAACTATAGAGGAAAATCTATCCCAACTATAGAGGAAAATCTATCCCAAATATAGAGGAAAATCTTTGCCAACTATAGAGGAAAATCTATCACAACTATAGAGGAAAATCTATCCCAAATATAGAGGAAAATCTATCCCAACTATAGAGGTAAATCTATCACAACTATAGAGGAAAATCTATCCCAAATATAGAGGAAAATCTTTGCCAACTATAGAGTGAAGTATATCCCAACTATAGAGTGAAATATATCCCAACTATAGAGTGAAGTATATCCAAACTATAGAGTGGAGTATATCCCAACTATAGAGTGGAGTATGTCCCAACTATAGAGCGGAGTATGTCCCAACTATAGAGTGGAGTATGTTCCAACTATAAAGTGGAGTATGTCCCAACTATAGAGTGGAGTATATCCCAACTATAAAGTGGAGTATGCCCCAACTATAAAGTGGAGTATGTCCCAACTATAAAGTGGAGTATGTCCCAACTATAAAGGGATATTACAGAGTATGTACACAAATTAGTGGACATGCCTTCTACATGCATACATTGAATCTCATTCGTTAGTTAACTATAGCTAGAAGTTTATACTGTCCAATCACTGAATGTGTTACTGAGGAGATACAAGCGTATGTCCAATCACTGAATGTGTTACTGAGGAGATACAAGCGTATGTCCAATCACTGAATGTGTTACTGAGGAGGTAGAAGCGTATGTCCAATCACTGAATGTGTTGTGGAATAGATAGAAGTATTGTAAACAACAAAAACAGAAAGTGATGTACAACAGACAAAGACAAGAAAACAATTTGATGCCAGTTATAAAAAAAAAGGAAATGTGAAGACGTGATTTGCCTGTTATCCCTACTCATACGGGTGGAAAGTAATGCACAGTTTAATTCAGTCAGGTTGAGTTTTGTGACAAGTAGTACGAGATACTAACTTAGATATAATCTGAATTCAATGAACGGCAGTCAATAAATAATTCTAACGGTACAGTTTTACTGTAATCTACGTTTCATCCAGTTTTACATTTTGTCTTAACATCATCCAGTTATCCATATATTTGACTTCACATCATCCAGTCATCAATTTATCTGACTTCACATCATCCAGTCATCAATTTATCTGACTTCACATCATCCAGTCATCAATTTATCTGACTTCACATCATCCAGTCATCAATTTATCTGACTTCACATCATCCAGTCATCAATTTATCTGACTTCACATCATCCAGTCATCGATGTATCTGACTTCACATCATCCAGTCATCGATGTATCTGACTTCACATCATCCAGTCATCTATGTATCTGACTTCACATCATCCAGTCATCCATGTATCTGAATTTACATCATCCAATTATCTATGTATCTGACTTTACATTATCCAGTAATCCATGTATCTGATTTCACATCATCTAATCATCACTGTATTTGACTTCACATCATCATCCAGTTATCCATGTATCTGGTTTCATAACCAATTATCCAGCTATTTCTCTATACATCACTTAATAACCACTATGTGTATCTTACAAATGCGATCCAGGCAGCAGGTACTGGCGGTACACAGGATACAGGAAGGATGTAGGTTACCCTAAGATTTTGCCGCATGCCTTTCATAACGTGGTAGCAGCTATACAGTTAGGAAATGGACAGATACTATTGTTCAAAGTGCGTACATGTTTTGTCATCAATATTTATGTTGTTCATGTTTCTTAATACATACTTATATCATCTGTGAACCATAGACAGCAAAAATAGGAGTCAGACAGGGATGTGTGCTGTGTCTATTCTATTCAAAGTCTACGTAGAGAGAATTATAAAAGAAACACAAAATGAGATGTATAACGAAACAACAGAGAATGAACAACTTAACAACGAACTCAATAAACTTCTTTTCGCTGACGATCAAAGCATCATATATGATGACCAAGAAAAACTACAAACTCACATCAACTCACTATCAAGAATATGCAATAAATACAGCATGTAAATTAACACACAAAAGACAGAAACTATGCAGAAAACGAGATCAACAGATCATTTAAACATTCAAATAGATAATACAAAAATAAAACACGTCAAAGAGTTCAAGTACCTAGGTAGTATCTTCACAGGAGAGGGACGACTCGATAGAGAGATACAAACAAGATGTCAAAAGGCAAATGCTGTGGCATGCAAGCTGTCATCTTTGATATTGCAACCAAACATCAATATGGAAGTAAAAAAAACAAATTATTAAGAGCATCTTTATACCAACACTATGCTACCAATGCCAGACTTGGCAACTGACATCTTAAAAGTTTTTAAAAAATTGTAGATCGAAACTTGCGAAATGAAATGTCTGAGGACGGCTATTTGAATCACCAGTCTACTTTCCCCTCCCTACTTACTACTAACTTCCCCCCATACCTTCTTCTCCCCTGTCAAGCTTTCACATCTTTGCTTCATCCATTACCTATCTGCTATTGTCCTCCTCTCCTCCTTATTATAACCCTATTTGTCTCCATGTAAGATTTGTTTTAGTGTGGTCGTTAATTTGTCCTTATGAAGGTTTTATAGTCGAAACGTCGTCTGTCCCTGTATCTCGTTGTTAGGTTGTTTTATGTTTTATTATGGTAACACACCTACCTATTTTTGTATATCTTAAAATCACCGGATATTTCAAATGAGTCATTGTCAGGGGTTGTTTTCCAGTTAGCCAATAGGTCTAATATTTTTGAATCCAAGTTTGTTGTATAACATATACATACTTTATTGTTCTCATTCTACGTCTTGCAACATATTAGGGTCCGCTCTGTTTTGTGTGGGTGGAAGGTGCCAGAGGATACATTGCTGGGTATCTACGAGAAACAAGCAAGCTTTGGAAGGGTTTGCCGAGTACAATTGATGCGGCTTTCAGAAGCAACTCAGATTTGTATTACTTTTTCAAAAATCAAACGTAAGTTCGTACTTATTTTGTAAATATTTTATCGTTTACATAATGAACATTCATTGTGTGGCTGGCTGGTTGTTATTCATTTCATAATCAGTCTTAGCGCTGACGGGAATTGAACCAGGTCCGTTCTAGTGACACCGAAACGCCTTGCAACTCAATTAATTACGTTTTTCGTACTTGACCTACCACATACCTCCAAAAAACATGTGATCTTGTCAAGACATTCATACTGTGTACTCAAGTCACTGAGAACGGTCCAATCGAGACAATGACTATTACTACAACAACTAACATCCCGTATAAGTACTGAAGTATGCTCAGGAACACAAACAAAGAGCATCCGTATTCGTAATACAAGGATCGATAGACCTACTTGTAAACATAAATAACATATAGACAGGACAATGTTGCTTGAAATAATAGCTCATACAGGTAAATTCAAGTAGACAGCATGAGGATAAATGAAAACATTCTTAACGCTGACGGTAATTGAATCAGGTCCGTTCTAGCGGCACCGAATCGCCTTGCAAATCAAGTAATCAGGTTTTCCGTACTTGACCAATCACATCCCCCCCCCCAAAAAAAAAATGATGTGGTCTTGTCAAAAGTCTCATCCTGTGTACTCAAGTTACAAAACGATTGTATTTCAAAATCACTGCTTCAATCTTGATACACTTCATATTCTATATATAATTGTTCAATTGTTCATTTAACAACTCTTGTTGTGCTCTACAACATTTAACATGCAAGTTTACATAACAAAATGATGGAACTAAACTATGTTGTAGTTGCTGTCTGTATACATAAGCAAAGAATTGGCAGAACAAAAGCTCGTTTCACCTGCTTTTCTCAACTTAAACATAATGTACCTTAGCAAACACATATAATTAAAAATGTATGGGTGTGTAAATTTGACATGGTACGGACCATATGAATGGAATGTTTCATTAAATTGCAGCCATTGGTTTCAATTTTAATTTATTTGCTATATGTCAGCATATATCTCGTACACATTTTAAAGATGTTTGCTGTTTATTATAAGACCCTATTTAAACACGATTGGTTTAATATAAATTGTCATAGTATAAATATTTATAATTGATATGATTTAATCATGAAATTACACTTGTTTGCGTTCTTGATCGCAAGACAGACGGTGATTGTATCCGGTGTCACGCTGAAATTCTCCTGCAGTAGTGTTTCTACACAAGGAGTGTAGTTAATAAGAATAAGGATATTGATATTTCCAAATCTACACTATGAAAGATTATATTAAGAGTTTGGGATTCACTTTTAGAAAATATGTTTGTGCTAGAAACTGTATTTGTGAGAAGCCTCATATAGTTGCATATAGCTGCAATGTTAAGCAGATATCGACCTTCTTACTGTCGATGTCCGTATAAATAGACGGTTTCTATACCCGGTTCCATTCTAAGTTTCTTATGGATATACTGCCCAGGACATGCTGGAATTTGAGAGAAGTGATTAACCAGCTTGTCACGGGAATCATGGGTATGCATATAATTCTCTATTTACTTAGAAAGACTAAACACGGATGAGTTTGCTCGGAATGAGGTGATGCCGAATTATAAGCATTAATAAGTCAATCAATAATAAGTCAATCAATAATAAGTCTATCATTAATAAGTCAATCAATAATAAGTCAATCAATAATAAGTCAATCAATAATAAGTCAATCAATAATAAGTCAATCAATAATAAGTCAATCAATAATAAGTCAATCAATAATAAGTCAATCAATAATAAGTCAATCTGCTTCAAGAAATTTCTGCAAAATCAGAAGGTAGGAAAATAAGATTTGAACTCGTTTAAATGACACCAAACTAACTGGCACATTGAGTCAACATCTCTACCGAACTTTGTCAATCCGCAAACATAAAAAATATGTGCTTGTAACCAAGACATCACATAATTTTATTTTCAAGTAAATTCATACTTGTAACCAAGAAATCACATGATTATATGTTCAAGTAAATACGTACTTGTAGCCAAGAAATCACATGATTATATTTTCAAGTAACTATGAATGTTATATGTAATTGATATGATATATTGTGACATCTGGTATGATAAGACAATGGTAAATATTTCTTAATGTTGTTTCTTTTTCTCAGCTACTGGGTATACAACGCACAACGTCAGTTGGCTCAAGGATTCCCTAGGCAAATAGAAACAAAGTGGCAGACTTGCAAATGTCCTGTAAAAACTTTAACAAATACAGTGTTGCCACGTAAGCCGGCAAATAAAGGATAGGTGATTCAATACACACATAATGTTTTACAATAAAATACATATCTACAAACTGTTGGTCGGTGTGAATATATAATTACAGGGGTGCAAAATGTACCACACTGGTCTTGGCGGACCCAGGGTTAGCAGATAACCAGGATCCCAAAAAGTAACTCCACGTGGTACACCCTGGAAACAGAAATACAGTTGCTAGTGCAGTTTCTGGCTAAACCTTTTGGGGATCGTGTCCGTGAATGTGCAGGCAACAGATGGAAGGAGATATTGTCTGTCTATTTCTCAAAGAGAATTGACTGCAAAATAGACAGACAATATCTCCGACACACAGTGACGCTAATTAGTCCGGTTGGAGTATTGGAGTGGCGGCCACTGAAAAAGACACGAAAAGAAAGACGCACGGCGAGAGACGAAAAGATACAATACTGATTATAACGAAAAGGCATCACAGCGCCAGAGGGCAGCGCCAAGTGCAAATAGAAAACGAAAACGTCCCAAGGAAAGCTCTAGACAAGCTTCTATTGGCTGGTGCTCCTTATGGGCAGAGACCTAGATCTAATCGTGGTCGCCTGGCAAAACAGCAACCCTGGTCCAACTCTAACGTAAAGTTTTCGTATATCGTAAACATGCTCGCAGAAAGGGTTCAGTATCCGATGGGTGTCAGGCACAAAAGAGTTAACGAAAGCAGCCCTGGCCCAACTCTACCGTCAAGCTTTCCTGTACCGGAAACATGCTTGCAGAGATAAAAGGTTCAGTACACGATGGACTCGGGCACAAATGGGACAAGGTCGTTCAGGTTGAGAACATGCCTAGCTCTCAAACGCATGGTGGGACTCAGACTTCGACGAGGGGTTCATGATGTCGGTGAAAGACACCTCGGCTAAGAAGGCGAAATAGACTTGATTCAACTATCTGTCGAGTTCTTCCTTAACTGGAACCAGGCTCGCGGATGAGAAAAGGTTCAGTACCCAAAGTGCACAGGCGCAGAACATCTATTTACACGAGGCAAGTATACTGGCTGCGGAACACCTCGCGAGAAAGACGTGAACGACAATCGTGCGCCCGTCAACAGAAAGGTAGGCTGCCACAGGCTAGGGAAACTTACTACCCGAATTAAAGGCATGCCGAAAACGGATGTGCTGTGCCTCAGACGTCAAGACTATAAAGTTAGCGAACAGAGGTGCAAATAACAGTTCAACTGTGAAACTTGCGGCACAACGTGCTTCATGCTTTTATTACTGCATGTTTTCCTGTTAAGGAGTGCAGGGAGGCTGTTAAGGAGTGCAGGGAGGCTGTTAAGGAGTGCAGGGAGGCTGTTAAGGAGTGCAGGGAGGCTGTTAAGGCTGTGGGAATAAAGACCGCTTTGCCAAAGCTGTCGCCGCGACGTGCACAGGAACAATTTTTTATTGCACCTCCGAAAGATAAAAAAAATCCTTGTCCCAACCGCGGATTGAACCCGAGATCTCAGGAATCTGAGGCCGACGGTGCCACCTGTGGAAATCACTGAGTTTTTCCTTGTGGATATAATAGAGTAAACGCAGAAGAAGAATATAAAAACGGAGACATGGAAAATGATTTGATGATAATACATATCACATAAAAACAGAAGTTACCTAAATAAACAAGTAAATATAAAAATGTAACACAAAAATGGTATACATATAACAAGAGTGGTCAATGTTTCCCATATGAGAAAGCGAAGTTAGATTATTTGTAATATCTATAAGAGTGGCTCTCGGCATAGACAATATGTTGACCTGGGGATTACGGAATTTTGAGCGGGAAGAGGCATGGAGAAACATCGAAATTGGGGGGGCCCAGAAACTCCAGGGGTACGACAGGAAGGTAATGTTTTAAGCGACTAGCAATGGTACTTATATCCAACATCCCATTAAGTGGCTATCCATAAACCCATTAAGAGTCTGTCCATAAACCAATTAAGGGACTGTCCATAACACATTAAGTGGCTATCCATAAATAAATTAAGTGACTATCCATAAACCCATTACGTGGCTATCCATAAATCCATTAAGGGTCTGCCCATAAACTCATTAAGGGGGCTGTCCATAAGTGTATTAAGGGGCTGTCTATAAAACAATTAAGGGGCTGTCCACAAACGCATTAAGGGGGCTGTCCATAAATTTATTAAGGGGGCTGTCCATAAACTCATTAAGGGGGGCTGTCCATAAATTTATTAAGGGAGCTGTCCATAAACTCATTAAGGGGGTTGTCCATAAATTATTAAGGGGCTGTCCATAAATTAATTAAGGGGCTGTCTATAAACTCCTTATGGTGCTGTGCATGTACTCAGTAAAGGGCTGTTCATAAATTTACGTAAACAATTGAGGGAGGGGTCTGAAAAGGTCTGGCAGTTGTTGACAAGATGTTAGACAAAACTTTACATAAACAAAACTGTTTTATATACTAATGTTTTTTATATACTACAGTTTTTGTATATTAATGTTTTTATATACTGTTTTTGTATACTACAGTTCTTGTATACTAAAGTTTTTATATACAAATTTTTTTATACTAATGGTGTTATATACTAATTAAATTGCTTGAATTTGAAATTTCTTTCGTTGTATTTTTTTATTCTTCATGTGCAAAAATAAACTTTTTTTTTTCTGGGTGTGTTCAATTTATTGACATAATAATAAAGCTGTGAGTGGTATTCCTGAAGTCTTGACAGTTTTATAACAATGGAGGGTTGAAGGAAGGGGAGGGTTATAAATTAGTGAAATATTTTTGACATGATTTATGAACAACATTTATAACCTGCGAAAAAAGTAAAGACGTTTTGTAGTCATCAGTGAGGTAACCCTAGAAAATGTCCCAAATGTGGGCCATAATCTATAAAATTTTTAGATCCACTGGTCTAGAGTACACACTAGACAATTCTGAAGAAGGCAACACACGCTAGAGAACAGCTTTGTGTAAGGGAAAGGTAATAAGCGGCAACGCTGTATCTCCAGTACAAATGTGACCAAATTAGTGTTCTTGAATACACAAAATACTTTATAATTGTCTCCCTGTAGTAGACTCCTCTCAGAATTACATAAAACGACCTAACAACGAGATACAGAGACAGACGACGTTTCGACTAAAAAACCTTCATCAGGACAAACACCCCATTGCATATGTGCAATAATCTCTGGAAAAACCACCACAGTGGATATATGAAATAACAACACATTTTCTCCAATAGCCTGGAGCCAATAAACTGGAGCCAATATCCTGGAGCCAATAAACTGGAGCCAATAGCCTGGATCACAAGCATTATGTGTTGTTCGGTTAAAATGTATTCTAGAAGTGAGAAACAGACGTTTAATACTGATGTTACTCTAGGATGTCTTTGAACAATCTACAAACATCTTTTACAAGTTTTGTGTTTTCAAGGTCCTACATAGGAGTAAAGAATAGTGATGATATGTTTTACCATGCATGTAGTAAGAGACGACTAGGGAGAGGGCAGGAGTGCATTAGACCGTGTCATCTCATATTTAGAGTGAACCAATAATTACGATAATATCGATTGTATAAATCTGAAAGACAGATATATCGCACCCAAACTGTAAACCGAGACAAGACGCATTCGGTATTCTTATTTATTGAATCTTGATTCTTTATTCTTGATTCTGGATTCTTGATTCTGGATTCTTGATTCTGGATTCTTGATTAGAAACTGGCTTAACAGCACGCGGGTAATTCCCATAAGTGTTTCGTCCTCTGTTCCAGCAGACATCTCAGTGCATGTAGACTCAGAGTCCCGGTCAGGTGTTGATTGTGTGATCTTCAGGACTTCGAAAGAATTTAATTTTCCTTCCCTCACCTCTAGATACTCCCATTTCTAATATTCTCTGTATGTGTACGTTCACATCCTCATTGACATTATCTTTATCTTGCGATGAATTTAATACTGCCTTGATCAAGCCTGCTTTATCTCTTCTCATACAAGTAAATTCAAGAAGAAATCCAGAGGTTAAATTAAACATTCTTGAGTCTAACGGGAATTGAACCAACCCTTTCAACGGCACCAAATCGCATAGCAACTCTCGTGCACGAGATTTTCCGTACTTGACTAACCGCATCTCCAAAAATAGATGCGATTTTGTCAAGACATTCAAACTGTGCACTAAAGTCACCGAGAACGGACCAATCGAGACAAGGACTATTACAACAAGAACAAACTTCCCGAAAATGTATTTAAATATCCTCAGTAACAACAAACATATAACATCTGTATTAGTTCTACAAGGGCCGATAGGTCTTTTTGTGAACACGGATAACATATAGACAGTACAATTGTGCTTCAAATAATTGCTCATACAAGTAAATTCAAGAAGGAATTCAGAGGATAAATTAAAAATTCTTGAGAATTCCCGTTAATTTCCCGATAGAAATTCTGACAATATGACGAAATCAAAATATGTGTAGTTTCTCGTCATTCTCACGTAGACAGCGCTGTCGTTTGAAGAATCATACATGCAAAATAGAAAGATTCTCAATTCTGTGTATTCCAGTTGCCAAACTATTTTCTCATTTTTTTTTTTAATCCATACTTTTATAAGTGAGTACAATTGTAATTAGAGGCCACTTTTTTCTCGTGTATATATACTTAGCTAATTAGTTAGTCGTTGGATCATCATAACTGCACTCCGGAAAAGTCCATAAGTGCTCAAATATCTCATTCAGTGTAGCCGCCATTACACGTTGACTATTCCAGTACGTCGTTAATTGAACATCAATCTTCCTCGCCCACTCAACCACTCCTTTCTAGTGACACCACATTTCAAACCAAGCTCCCATGAGCATGTGAGTAAATGAAGTAGTGGTGAACTAGAAGATGTTATTCTTTCCATACTCATGTCGTGTCCTGAAATAATATCTTTTGTTATAATTTACATTGTCATTCTCCCGTCTGTAAATCGGGGTCTGGACTTCTATTTACAATGTGTTTCTTCCGTCTGTAAATCTGGGTCATGACTTCTATTTACAGTGTGTTTCTCCAAGCTGTAAATATGGGTCTGGACTTCTATTTACAGTGTGTTTCTCCAAGCTGTAAATCTGGGCCTGAACTTCTATTTACAGTGTGTTTCTCCCGTCTGTAAATCTTGGTCTGGACTTCTATTTACAGTGTGTTTCTCCCGTCTGTAAATCTGGGTCTGGACTTCTATTTACAGTGTGTTTCTCCCGTCTGTAAATCTGGGTCTGGACTTCTTTTTACAGTGTGTTTCTCCAAGCTGTAAATCTAGGTCTGGACTTCTATTTACAGTGTGTTTCTCCCGTCTGTACATTAGGGTTTGAACTTCTATTTCATGTTGTAAAGAATAGATAGGCCAATGTATTTTTTTCAAGAAATAATGTAAGTGACGAATATCCCAGGTTGGGATTGGGGGGGGGGGGGGTGGAAGACGGGCTGACAACCTATCAACTATGAAAATAATAATTGCCACTATGAATGTTGTTCACCGAATTCTTACTTTTGTCTTCTGTAAAATTGTCCTCATGGAAGGTGGAGATTTGCTGGCCAGTGAAGATTGCACCTTTGTCTTTTTGTAGCAGACTCCTAGGTGGCGGTGATTTGTTGTGTGTGTCATCACTGCTGATGGGCCAACAGATCTGACGCAAGAATGATAAAGTAGTTGACAGAGACATACATGCTTCACTGTTGGTCACTCATTGGTGATCCATGTATACTGGGCCACTGGAATGTGACCAGACATACATGCTGCCCTGCTGGGCAGGATGTGGTGATCCATGCATACTGGGACACTGGAATGTGACCAGACATACATGCTGCACTGCTAGTCAGCATGAGTTTGTCACATCGATTACTCAACATTGGTTACTCAACATCGCTTACTCAACATCGGTTACTCAGCATCCGTTACTCAACATTGGTTACTCAACATTGGTTACTCAACATTGCTTACTCAACATCGGTTACTCAACATCGGTTACTCAACATCGGTTACTTAACATTGGTTACTCATCATCGGTTACTCAAAATCGGACCACAGCTTTTGACAGAAAGGAAATAGCATATTATTAGATACCTGCTTACAGTTAAAGGAATTATGTCATCATCATGTCGTGTTTAGCGTGCATGTGTACATGTCGCCACTCTGAAAGTTGAATTTGTAAGGTTTTAAGTTGAATCTCGGGAGCATAGAATCCAGTTCTTCCAAGCATAAAACTACATCTAAATCATCGACATCAGAGTCCAACCACATCGTAATAAAATATAGAAGTGAATGATAGTAGATTAGAGTTGGTGTGATGTTCTAGGAGGGCTTATACCGTCTGCACCTGTACTAAAAAGGCTTACAACGTGTTCACCTGTGCTAGAAAGGCATACAACGTGTGTGCCTGCTAGAAGAACTTGCATCTGTTATGGAAAAATGTATCCGTTAATTTCCAGATTTCCTACAGGGTATTAATAACACTTGTTTACAGAAAGTAAAAAATGCAGATTTCCTACTGGGCAGTAATGACACTTGTTACAGAAAGTAGACAAATTCAGATTTCCTACCGGGTAGTAATAACACTTGTTACAGAAAGTAAACAAATGTAGATTTCCTACTGAGCAGTAACAACACTTGTTACAGAAAGTAGACAAATTGAGATTTCCAACCGGGTAGTGATAACACTTGTTACAGAAAGTAGACAAAATTTGCTACACTATTTCTATTGAGCAAGAGATGCACACATTGAAAAGTAAGCAGCAAGAGCTCTATGGAAATATATAATACACACTTAGATTCTGTTGTTAGACATGTAACTTGGTCCTTCACAATCTATGGAAATATATAATACACACTTAGATTCTGTTGTTAGACATGTAACTTGGTCCTTCACAATCTATGGAAATATATAATACACACTTAGATTCTGTTGTTAGACATGTAACTTGGTCCTTCACAATCTATGGAAATATATAATACACACTTAGATTCTGTTGTTAGACATGTAACTTGGTCCTTCACAATCTATGGAAATATATAATACACACTTAGATTCTGTTGTTAGACATGTAACTTGGTCCTTCACAATGGAAAGATTACAACAAATGACTAGAGATTATACTGTACAACAAAAACATCGTTACGGAATTTCCGTAGTGAGCACGGCTTTGAAATGGCTACTCACACAGTGTACTTTAATTTGTTTATATGCAAAACGCACCTATTTCTTTTAACTTAACCATTTACAATCTCTTGAACGTGTGACATATAGTTACATGTATCTTTGGTCTTCATAGGAACTTTCAAATATATAAGTGCAAGCTTATCATGGACATATTTGGCGAGCTTGACGGCGAACATGGTTCTTTGGCCAGCTTGGTTGAGCCATTTGTTAGCAATCTGCCCCGACATGTGCAAGGTAGGTCAGAGCTGCCCCGACATGTGCAAGGTAGGTCAGAGCTGTCTAGATATGTGCAAGGTAGGTCAGAGCTGTCTAGATATGTGCAAGGTAGGTCAGAGCTGTCTAGATATGTGCAAGGTAGGTCAGAGCTGTCTAGACATGTGCAAGGTAGGTCAGAGTTGCCTAGACATATGCAAGGTATGTCAGAGGTGTCTAGATATGTGCAAGGTAGGTAAAAGCTGTCTAGATATGTGCAAGGTAGGTCACAGCTGCCTAGATATATTCAAGGTAGGTCAGAGCTGTCTAGACATATGCAAGGTAGATCAGAGCTGTCTAGACATATGCAAGGTAGGTCATAGCTGCTGTATTCATGATGTGGCACTGAGTTAGTGACTGCGATAGAAATCTAACAGTAATTAGCGATAATATAGATTATGTACTCGTTGTTATTTGAGCCTCCACCGTGGACGGTAAACTCACGTGAAGTAAGTATCATATGCACAGAGTATGTGTAAGATCTGGAGTTTTACACTTCACCTCCGTATTTAAGTAAGTAGAGCCACAGACACAAGAAAACATGTGTATGTTAGTCTCTTCCATAAATATATTCTTATTAGTTTTTCCACTGTATGTTCGTATTAGTTTCTACCATGTATATTATATTAGCTTCTTCACTATATGTTCTTATTAGTTTCTTCATTCAATATGTTCTTATTAATTTCTTCCCTGTGTGTTCGTATTAGTATCTTTCTTATATGTTCTAGTTAGTATCTTCCGTATATGTTCTTATTAGTTTCTTTCCTATATTTTCTTATAAAATTATTCTCTTCTTACTAATGTCTTCTCTATATGTTTCCTCATCGGTTCTTCCATGTACTTTACACAATCTTCTTAGTGTTAGTATTCAATTGTATTCTGCATTTTTCATTTTTTGGCAGAAATCATGTATGGAATCGATGGGAAACGTTTGGGTACTAAATTCAAACATCACAAAACTGGGCTGCTGTCTTTAACAGACATAAATAATTCTCTTAATGCGCCAGTCAAATCACTGCCGTGGTTAAGTGAAGCTGAAGCGCAGAAGAAAATTCGCTT
Source organism: Meghimatium bilineatum (assembly GCA_034231615.1). NCBI lineage: Eukaryota > Metazoa > Mollusca > Gastropoda > Stylommatophora > Philomycidae > Meghimatium > Meghimatium bilineatum. Next base: position 9,901,822 of record CM067309.1, on the reverse strand, counting down.
AACCCACGTTGAAAGGTATACACATTCAGGGAATAAGGTATACACATTCAGGGAATAAGGTATACACATTCAGGGAATACGGTATACATAATTCAGGGAATAAGGTATACACATTCAGGGAATAAGGTATATACGTTCAGGGAATAAGGTATACACATTCAGGGAATAAGGTATACACATTTAGTGAATAAGGTATACACATTCAGTGAATAAGGTATACACGTTCAGGGAATAAGGTATACACGTTCAGGGAATAAGGTATACACATTCAGGGAATAAGGTATATACGTTCAGAGAATAACGTATACACATTCAGGGAATACGGTATACACATTCAGGGAATAAGGTATACACATTCAGGGAATACGGTATACACATTCAGGGAATAAGGTATACACATTCAGGGAATACGGTATACACATTCAGGAAATAAGGTATACACATTCAGGGAATAAGTTACACACGTTCAGGGAATAAGGTATACACGTTCAGGGAATAAGGGTGTACACGTTCAGGGAATAAGGTATACACGTTCAGGGAATAAGGTATACACATTCAGGGAATAAGGTATGCACATTCAGGGAATAAGGTATACACATTCAGGGAATAAGGTATGCACATTCAGGGAATAAGGTATGCACATTCAGGGAATAAGGTATACACATTCAGGGAATATAAGTGTCACTGTAGTCACGGTAGATCAACCTGGTGTATTGTTAACAACTGGTTTCTCTTATTTCTAACATATGTACTAACTGCACAAAATTGAAATCCAATAGGTGACCAACAAATCGACAAATCGTCCCTACTTGTTGTTTTTTATTTATGTGTTTGTGATCCTTGATAAAGGCCTTTTGGTCGAAACGTCGATTTGTGTGTGTGTGTGTGTGCCTATGTGTGTTTCGTACAATTAGCAGAACTTTATTACCTTGTTTCAAGCTTCACTTATTTCTAACAGCAGGTTGATAGTTAATGGTGTTCTTCTTTCACAGGCTAAGATGGCAATGACATGGAAAATGTACGTTAGGGTTGGTATTTGTGAGACAGCAGATGCTTGAGAAGTCCAACACAAGCTTGGAAAGATTCAGATCTCGCCGAAGACAGCACGATGCTCAAAAAAAGAGGCTGCACTGACGCGAAGAATGCGCGATGAGATATCGTCGTCAATTGCTAACGCGAAGAATGTGCAAGGCGATGTTCTCTTCAATTATTGACGAAAAGTATGCGCAAAGCGATATCCTCGTCAATTGGTGACGCGAAGAATGCGCAACGCGATATCCTCGTCCATTATTGACGCGAAGATTCCGAAAGGCGATATCCTCGACAATGGCTGTGGTATGTGATTGAGCGCTGCTGACCTTCACAAACGTGTTTGTATTGCTTTAGTTCTTGCCCTTGAACTGCAATGGATAGTGAACTGCTGGGTAGTGCGTTAGATAAACATAGAACAGGGTAATTATGTTTTTCTAATCTCATGTCAAACATATGACAACAAACAATAACCGACGTTTTAACCAACGAGCCTTTATCAATAATAAAACTGAACTCACAACTAGTCTGTGTTAAGAAACACAGAATAAAACAGCACTATGCCAGTTCCTGTAATAATGGCTAGCCGGGTTTTATCCGGCAGTACGGAAAAGGGTAAATGAAACAAATAAAACTGGAAGGAAATATATGACAGAAAACCATACATCACATGTGGCTGAATATCACGGGGTATCGACAAAAAATAAGTAAACAGAAAAAAATACAAAATTTAACAGGATATATATATATATACACACACACAAATAAAATGACGGGTGTTAATCCCCAGAGGCTGTAGTGTGCCAAATTGGTGGATGTACGGATTTTTAAGCGTCTATGGACTCTCGTCAGTAGAGGTGCACGAATGTAATTAACCTGAACATCAGGTCACCCCCCCCCCCCCCCGAAGGTCTGCGCCGTTTTTGTGGTTAGCATCAAGTTGTCAGATATACACACCCATTAACATAAACATTCAACCACATGAAGAGATATATATATATATATATATATATATATATATATATATATATATATATATATATATATATATATATATATATATATATATATATATATATATATATATATATATATATATATATATATATATATATATATATATATATATATATATATATATATATATATATATATATATATATATATAAAATTGGTAGCATATCCTATCCAGGACGTAGCTATCAACCCAGCATTTGTTGGCTGTGGTAATTTTCTAGGCAATATAAATACGTTCAGTAGGTTGGATTGCTTTCTGAACGGTCCGGATGCACAATTGCCTGTGGTGAGGAACGAACTCGGTACCTTTGTCGTCACAGATATACACTAATATAAAGAATCCATTCAAATACAGAAATGTACACATACAAATATGTGAACGAACGTAGTTGTATGAATACATCGACAAATACACCCGCATATGACTATGTCAATATATAGACATGCGTGGTCCCTCACCTGTTAATAGAGGAAACGAAATAATAACAACATATGAGCAAATATGTAAATAAAGAAACAAATTTATAAAAACAAGAGTTACTATGCATAATTATCTCTGAATAGATGGACAGGTGTGTTTACAAAAAACAACTATGTATGTTAACGTAAATATACCAATATAAATGTAAATATAAACATTCAACAACATGAGATATATACATACATTAAAAAACAACTGTGAACGCGTAAAAATATGTGATTAAATGTAGTTGTATATGTTTAATTGTATATATATATATATATATTGTCATGTGACGTATTCCTTCCAGAACGTTGTCTTCCCAATGAACTCTCTGAACCTCTCTCTGTCTTGGGCGATGTGGCTTGCATTTTCTAGCGATGTATTCATGTTATCTTTAATGTCGTCAGTCCATCGTCTTCTTGGTCTGCCCCTTTTCCTCCTCCCAGGTACTCTTCCCTCCATTATTTGTCTTTCTAAACAGTTATGTCTATTTATATGACCAAACAGGCGTAGTTTTCTTTTTGTTATTGTGTTTAGTAACCAACACTCTGGAATATTCTGTGTTTATAATATCTGAGTTTCTGATTTTATCCTTCCATGAAATTCTAAGTATCTTCCTGTAGCATTTCAGCTCGAAGGCGTTGATCCTCTTTGCCGCTGTTTTACTTAGAGTCCATGTTTCACAGCCGTATGTTGCACCGGAAAAATAAACGTTCGTAACATTAGCACTTTGGTTTCTATTTTGTTGTTTTTCCATATGTTTTTGAGACGTGTTATTTTGCAATATGCCATTGCCAATCTCTTCCTTATTTCTGCCATGCACTCTCCTGCACCGTTGATGTTTGCTCCTAAGTATTCAAATTTATCCACACATTCTATCTCGGTATTGTCTATTCTGTATTTTGGTTGTTGTGTTGTTATATCTGTTGACATGATTTTTGTTTTCTGCGAAGATTTTTGTTATATGCATTTATATATATATTTAAATATATATATAAATGCATATAAATTTAACTTTAAAATAAATATTTACGCTACATTTTATATTTCTATGCAGAAGAGAAAGGGGAACTATTTTCCGACGACGGATGCCGACAACAGAAGAGGACGCGGTACCTATTACGAATAAGTACTCCAGATACGATATTATGATTGCGCGAAACCCTTACAATAAAATAGCCTTTGTTAATGTAAGTATTTATTGAGTGCATGGCTTTGTTATCGTTTCTCTGATGTAAATTGTGTTTGTGTTTGTGTGTTAACTTTCGCTTCACTTTAGCTAGTTTTACAGGATTGGTAACGTATCAATCAATTCAGGATATAGCAATCAACCCAGCATATTGTGGCTGTAGGGAAGTGATGTTCTATGCAATATAAATACTCCCAGTAGTTTGCCATTACTTTCTGAACGGTCCAAATGCACAATTACCTGTGGCGGGGGTCGAACCCGGTACCTCAGCCGTCACAGACGTGCTTCATTTGGTCATGTTATGATGTAATGGAGTAAGCCTCTTCATTTGGTCATGTTATGATGTAATGGAGTAAGCCTCTTCATTTGGTCATGTTATGATGTAATGTGGTAAGCTTCTTCATTTGCTTCCTGTGATGATGTAATCACATTATCTAACAGCCAATGTTTAACAATATATCAACCAATGTTTAACAATATATCAACCAATGTTTAACAATATATCAACCAATGTTTAACAGTGTGACAGTCAATGTTTAACAGTGTGACAGCCAATGTTTAACAGTGTGACATCCAATGTTTAACAGTGTGACATCCAATGTTTAACAGTGTGACAGCCAATGTTTAACAGTGTGACAGCCAATGTTTAACAGTGTGACAGCCAATAAAAATCAAGGTAATAAACGACTCAGTCATGTAAACAGATTAGATTTCAAATTATAAAGTAGGTCTTACATTGGAGGCTGTGTTTGATAGAGGCTAGATAATATCCAGATAATAAATATGCATTCACTCTATCCAATCCATGTTTTAAAAGGCTAAAGATATATATATATATATTCATTCATTTTTTTTCCTTTAGCGCTGAAGTTAGCGAATAGGGCAGAGGTCAGATCTTTCCAATTCTGTCTGTTTAAAGCTATTCTGTGTAGTTCTTGAATAGTATGAATATTGATTGAATAGTATATATATATATATAAATAATTATGATTATATTTAGAACCAACTATTACGAGACTTACTACCTTCGTGGTGCCAGGAACGGTTACGTACGGCCTGCAGATCTGCCAGATTTGAACTTCCTTTTGATAGAAAGTTTTTAGAAAGTGAGTATAGTTTGTGAACCTGGCTATGAACTGTCTAGTTTTCTAAAGCTATAGTGACTGTCAGTGTCTTGTGGTATTTACATGTTAACCTACACAATGGCTTAAACCTTGTAAATCAATCTTGTAATACTGTGAAAATGGGTTGAACATTTTTTTAATTCATGTTTAGCATTTAGACATTCGCTGTGCGGCAAAATATGACTGTCAACCAGCGAGTCACAGTATACATTTGCGTGTAAATATTTCAGGGGCGTGTCAGCGCTGGATTTAGACTTCTTCTTTTTCTGCGTTCGTTCTCAAACTCCTGCAGATTATCAGGATGTAGTCCGGAGAACGGAATGCGTTGTGTCATGGTTTACAGCATTGCTGCGATATCTGCGCCTTTCGGCTTGACATATCCTACTTCAGCATGGCTTTGGGTCACTTACCCTATATGGGATGAGACAGCCAACTCCATCCCATAGCCTCCTTAGTCGCCTTTTACGACATGCGTGAAAGGTAAACAGTGATGCTATTCTTTGCTCCCCTTTCACGCGGATTTAGACTTGATAAGGCCCTAAGATATTTGAGATATGGGGCCCCCTTTAACAATTAAGAAGAATATAGATAGTGAAATAAAAAAGAATGTGTGGAGCCCTCGAGACACTGGGGTTCCAAAATATAACCCAAAGTAAACCTGATTATTCTATCTGCATTTTAACCGTTTATATCTCTTGTCAGATATCAGCCCCTTGCAGTTTCTGGCCAGATATACTCGCTTGTACAGGGAGCAGAGGAGACGATACTCTCGCATCTTTCATAAGTACAAATCAAAGGCAAATGAATACATCGATTTTCAGGTAGCATGTCTAGACAGTTTAAGTGTAGGCATAGATATAAACCGTATAGATATATAAGGTATAGATATAACGTTTAGATATAATGTTTAGATGTAACTTTTAAATAAACTGTTTAGATATAATGTTTAAATATAACTTTTAGATATACTGTTTAGGTATAATGTTTAGATATAATGTTTAGATATAAAGTTTAGATATAACGATTAGAAATAATGTTTGAATATAATGTTTAGGTATAATTTTCAGATATAATGTTTAGGTATATTTTTCAGATATAATGTTTAGGTATAATTTTCAGATATAATGTTTAGGTATATTTTTCAGATATAATGTTTAGGTATAATAACGTCTAGAGTGATTTTAAGAGACCCTGGAGAAGGAAACACAAGCTGGAAAATATCATTGTAGTATCATCACAGATCGCTCAGCACAAAACCAGCAGTATTGATGGTATCATAGCAGAGAACAGACAACAGTAAAGTCAATTGGTCTGAAAGCAATTGTTTCACCACAACAAATAAATCCACATTCAAAGTAGAAATCATAATGCAGGTATTTGGTAAACCAACCTAGAACATATGACTGTTAGATGAATGCAAGATACTGCAAATATAGCTCCTCAACTTAGAACATATGACTGTTAGATGAATGCAAGATACTGCAAATATAGCTCCTCAACTTAGAACATATGACTGTTAGATGAATGCAAGATACTGCAAATATAGCTCCTCAACCTAGAACATATGACTGTTAGATGACTGCAAGATGTTGCAAATATAGCTCCTCTACCTAGAACATATGACTGTTAGATGAATGCAAGATATTGCAAATATAGCTCCTCAACCTAGAACATATGACTGTTAGATGACTGCAAGATGTTGCAAATATAGCTCCTCAACCTAGAACATCTGACTGTTAGATGAATGCAAGATACTGCAAATATAGCTCTTCAACCTAGAACATATGACTGTTAGATGAATGCAAGATATTGCAAATATAGCTCCTCAACCTAGAACATATGACTGTTAGATGAATGCAAGATGTTGCAAATATAGCTCCTCAACCTAGAACATCTGACTGTTAGATGAATGCAAGATGTTGCAAATATAGCTCCTCAACCTAGAACATCTGACTGTTAGATGAATGCAAGATACTGCAAATATAGCTCTTCAACCTAGAACATATGACTGTTAGATGAATGCAAGATATTGCAAATATAGCTCCTCAACCTAGAACATATGACTGTTAGATGACTGCAAGATGTTGCAAATATAGCTCCTCAACCTAGAACATATGACTGTTAGATGAATGCAAGATGTTGCAAATATAGCTCCTCAACCTAGAACATCTAACTGTTAGATGAATGCAAGATGTTGCAAATATAGCTCCTCAACCTAGAACATCTGACTGTTAGATGAATGCAAGATGTTGCAAATATAGCTCCTCAACCTAGAACATCTGACTGTTAGATGAATGCAAGATGTTGCAAATATAGCTCCTCAACCTAGAACATCTGACTGTTAGATGAATGCAAGATGTTGCAAATATAGCTCCTCAACCTAGAACATCTGACTGTTAGATGAATGCAAGATGTTGCAAATATAGCTCCTCAACCTAGACCATATGACTGTTAGATGAATGCAAGATGTTGCAAATATAGCTCCTCAACCTAGAACATATGACTGTTAGATGAATGCAAGATGTTGCAAATATAGCTCCTCAACCTAGAACATCTGACTGTTAGATGAATGCAAGATGTTGCAAATATAGCTCCTCAACCTAGAACATCTGACTGTTAGATGAATGCAAGATGTTGCAAATATAGCTCCTCAACCTAGACCATATGACTGTTAGATGAATGCAAGATGTTGCAAATATAGCTCCTCAACCTAGAACATATGACTGTTAGATGAATGCAAGATGTTGCAAATATAGCTCCTCAACCTAGAACATATGACTGTTAGATGAATGCAAGATGTTGCAAATATAGCTCCTCAACCTAGAACATCTGACTGTTAGATGAATGCAAGATGTTGCAAATATAGCTCCTCAACTTAGAACATATGACTGTTAGATGAATGCAAGATGTTGCAAATATAGCTCCTCAACCTAGAACATATGCCTGTTAGATGAATGCAAGATGTTGCAAATATAGCTCCTCAACTTAGAACATATGACTGTTAGATGAATGCAAGATATTGCAAATATAGCTCCTCAATCTAGAACATATGACTGTTAGATGAATGCAAGATGTTGCAAATATAGCTCCTCAACCTAGAACATATGACTATTAGATGAATGCAAGATGTTGCAAATATAGCTCCTCAACCTAGAACACATGACTGTTAGATGAATGCAAGATGTTGCAAATATAGCTCCTCATTGAACAAGGAAAAATCTTGGAATTTTTTTTTCGGAGAACACACATATTTTTCAAACTCTCTGGCCACAGCAGGGCTGGAACTTTGGACGATGTGAGCAGGTGAAAAGTTCTCGTGAAACGGGTGCTTGTCTGAAACAAGATCCGAAGCAAGTCTAACTCGACTGTCGCCCAACACGGCTTATACAGAGAATTCTTTGTTCAATACACAAGGACACTGTGCTCAAAGAGTTCTTCCTTCTACAATGGGCAGACTGCAAGCGCCTTGACGGAATACAAATGTACAGTCGGTGAGCTAGGCAAAATACCAGCTCGTCTCCTGACATAGATCCCGTTGAATAAAATGATTCTTTACTAGGTACTGCGCTTAACAAGCTACTGCGCTTAACAAGCTACTGCACTTCACTAGGTACAGCGCTTAACAAGCTACTTCACTTCACTAGGTACAGCGCTTAACAAGCTACTTCACTTCACTAGGTACTGCGCTTAACAAGCTACTGCGCTTAACAAGCTACTGCACTTCACTAGGTACTGCGCTTAACAAGCTACTTCACTTCACTAGGTACTGCGCTTAACAAGCTACTGCACTTCACTAGGTACTGCGCCTTAACAAGCTACTGCACTTCACTAGGTATTTCTCTTCACAAGCTATTGCTCTTCACTAGGTATTGCGCTTAACAAGCTACTGCACTTCACTAGGTATTTCTCTTCACAAGCTATTGCTCTTCACTAGATATTGCTCTTCACTAGATATTACTCTTCACTAGGTATTGTTCTTCACTAGGTATTGCTCTTCACTGGGTATTGCTCTTCACTAGGTATTGCTCTTCACTAGATATTGCTCTTCATAAGCTATTGCTCTTCACTAGGTATTGCTCTTCACAAGCTATTGCTCTTCACTAGGTATTACTCTTCACTAGGTATTGCTCTTCACTAGGTATTGCTCTTCACTAGGTATTGCTCTTCACTAGGTATTACTCTTCACTAGGTATTACTCTTCACTAGGTATTGCTCTTCACTAGGTATTGCTCTTCATAAGCTATTGCTCTTCACTAGGTATTGCTCTTCACAAGCTATTGCTCTTCAGTAGGTATTACTCTTCACTAGGTATTGCTCTTCACTAGGTAGTGCTCTTCACTAGGTATTGCTCTTCACTAGATATTGCTCTTCACAAGGTATTGCTCTTCACTAGGTATTGCTCTTCACTAGGTATTGCTCTTCACAAGCTATTTCTCTTCACTAGGTATTGCTCTTCACTAGGTATTGCTCTTCACTAGGTATTTCTCTTCACTAGGTATTGCTCTTCACTAGATATTGCTCTTCACAAGGTATTGCTCTTCACTAGGTATTGCTCTTCACAAGGTAATGCTATTCACTAGGTATTGCTCTTCACTAGGTATTGCTCTTCACTAGGTATTGCTCTTCACTAGGTATTGCTCTTCACTAGGTATTGCTCTTCACTAGGTATTGCTCTTCACTAGGTATTGCTCTTCACTAGGTATTCCCTTCACAAGCTATTGCTCTTCACTAGGTATTGCTCTTCACAAGCTATTGCTCTTCAATAGGTATTGCTCTTCACTAGGTATTGCTCTTCACTAGATATTGCTCTTCACTAGGTATTGCTCTTCACTAGATATTGCTCTTCACTAGATATTGCGATTAACTAAGCATTGCGCTTTGCCCAAAACTGAAGTCTCCTATGTATGAAAGTAGGAAATGATGGATTTATAGTAGAATATAAATATCTCATCCAACCGGCATTAAACAACATATTATAGAATCATAGGTAAAATCTACAGAAGGTGAAGAGAATTGACTTAACTGTACACAAGTTTCCATTCCGTCCCTTTCAATAAACATGCACGCATCCGGTAAGACTATCACAACATGTAACTGTATTCTCATGTGATAATCTACATGGATGTTTGAAACACAAAATACACCTACAAAAAAAGACGTTATGAACTGAGATCGAACCTGCGACCTCTTAATCAGAAGACTTAACCACCACGATAGACCCGACGACTACGAACAGAAAAAAGAAATATGTGCTGACGAAACAAACATTCATTAAACTAAAAAAAACTCACAGATACGGTAAACATTGGAATAAACTCACAGATACGATAAACATTTGAATAAACTAGATACTCACATCACAGATACTGTACAATATGGAATGAACTAGATAACTCACGGAGACGACAAAGATGTAATAAGCGAGAAAACTCACAGATAGGGTTAAAATGGAATAAACTAAAATAACAACACTACACAGATGTTAATATTGACTCAACTACAAAACTCACTTATATGGTAAGAATGGAGTCAACCAGAAAACTAGAAAAAAAACGATAAAAATGGAATCAATTAAAAAAACTCACCCATACGGAAAAATTGTATCAACTAGAAAACTCACAGAGACTAAAAATGGAATCACCTACAAAACGCACAGAGACGGAATAAATGTAATCGATTAGAAAACTCACAGAGATGGTAAAGAAGGAATCAAGTCTGGAATATGTTGTAGTGAATTTAGCACTTTTTCAGTTAGTAAAATGTAACCTTTTTCTATCTCTCTGCTTTAATTTCAGAACATGTTTCCTGCCCTGAACTCAATGTTTGGTATGTTCTTGGGTGATATTAACTTTGATATACTTTGCACAGCGCTATTTATAGACGTTCACACAGTTCTGGATGAGACGACATTTATTGGTGTCTGTACTTTTGCGGATAGACTGTTCTGGACGGCGTACTTGGAATATCTGTAAGTTAATTTGTTTATTTTTTTAGTCCATGTTGTAATTCTGCTTTCGATGTATGCTAGATTTTAGTGTTTCCTACTTTTATTGTAAGCAATGTATTGTTGGTGATGTATCAACTTCGTTGGGTGGATTCTTTATCTGCATGCAAGACGAGCGCCTGCCATAGAAACTCTTGTATTAGGAGTTGTGAGTACGCTAGAGTTTTTAGTGAAATCAGAAAAGTTGTCAGCATTGTTTGATGGTATTTCTGTAGGGTTAAACAATCAGCTTCTCCATCTGTAGGGTTCAACAATCAGCTTCCCTATCTGTAGGGTTCAACAATCAGCTTCCCTATCTGTAGGGTTCAACAATCAGCTTCCCTATCTGTAGGGTTCAACAATCAGCTTCCCTATCTGTAGGGTTCAACAATCAGTTTCCCCATCTGTAGAGTTGAACCATTAGCTTCCCTATCTGTAGGGTTGCAAAATCAGCTTCCCTATCTGTAGGATTACGCATGTGGTTTCATCTGTGGGTCTCACCAATGGCCTACTAGACAAACCATCCATGCAACAGAAAACCTTAGTGGATGACATGCCGTTATATTGAGGTTATCTTCTTAGAGAAGCTTCATGGCACGTCATCTATACAATTATGCTTTTATTTTGTTGTTGAAATGTGTTTCATGTTTACCTGAATATATATGTATGCACCCTCTGTGGTTGGGAGGGAGCCAGAGATGTACTGTGCAGCACTGGAGAGGAGGAAACTAATAGCACTGTTTTTTCCTATGGCTGAAACCCATCATAGAGGCACAGTGACTCAGGACGTGATAATCCTTTTGACTTAAACATTTGGTTGCATGCCTGGAGCAATAGAGAAGTTCGGCATAACCAGTAGTCAACTGGTGGCGGGGAATGAGCACATTGAACCCTATCTTGGCTACAGTAACTATGAGCAGTGCATAGGTTGAAAACTACCTTCCTTGAGGTGTGATAGTTATTCTCTGGCTCTGTCCCGGGGTGGGCCGAAAATCCACAGACTTCATGGACCGCTCGATCAGCAACCAACCATCTGTAGGATTGAAAATCAACTTCCCTATCTGTAGGATTGAACAATCAACTTCCCCATCGATGCAAACCATCTGATGTGGAAATGGGAGTCTAGCCAACAGACTTTGAAAACTAAGATTGATCGGACCATCCATGACATCGAGCAGAACCACAGTGGTGTCCAAGAAAACCCCTTATGTTGTTGTCGTAGACACAAGATGAGAAACGTACCAACAACTAGTCTAGCCAACAGATTGAATCAATCATACAACACTTCTAGATAACACAACACAAACCAGCTTGAAGAACTACAGCACTTTGACCGCCATGCCGTTCATTGCCTGATCAATGCGTGTACTATACGTCGTATAATTAGAAGACAAGTATTTAAAAGCCAAAATTTCTGTCCTCATCTTAAGACTTCCCTTTATTCCTGCTCACACTTGCGATATGTTTTTCTTAGCCCCGATTGACATCTGCAATGCAAAAGAAAATATCGGTATTTTACATGGAATATTACAGAAAGGTTCTAACAATACTTTGGACATAAAGACGAACAAAGATATCAATGATATATATATACTCAAGGACCGGAACATAGAAGAAGAAGAATGCCTCCTCAAAGCGAGTAAACAAATGCAAGTTAACATATTTAATACATATAAAAAAGACAGAATGGATTAGAAAGATTAATCATGGAGTTAAAAGTCCAAGGAAATAGAACAAGAGGTATGCTAAGACTACGATGGACAGATGAGATCGAGGACCTTCTGAACATGACAGTAGAAGAAACTGGACAGCTTGCACAGAACTGAGAGGTATACATAATGACAGTGAGGACAACGTTCTGCAATGTCACAAAGACAGCACCGATTGAACATTTGTCATCTGAGAGCTCACTGACATTAATCATAATTATCTTTTTCAACTATATGCACACTTGCATACGAAGGAGTGATGCCAAAATCATTTCAACAATTCCTTGCTTACTTGCATACGAAGCAGTGATGTCACCATCATTTCAACAATTCCTTGCACACTTGCATACGAAGGGGTGATGCCACCACCATTTCAACAATTCTTTGCTCACTTGAATACGAAGGGGTGATGCCACCATCATTTCAACAATTCCTTGCTTACTTGCATACGAAGGAGTGATGCCACCATCGTTTCAACAATTCCTTGCTCACTTGCATACGAAGGAGTGATGTCACCATCATTTCAACAATTCCTTGTTCACTTGCATACGAAGGTGTGATGCCACCATCATTTCAACAATTCCTTGCTCACTTGAATACGAAGTAGTGTTGCCACCATCATTTCAACAATTCCTTGCTTACTTGCATACGAAGGGGTGATGCCACCATCATTTCAACAATTCCTTGCTCAGTTGCATACGAAGGAATGATGCCACCATCATTTCAACAATTCCTTGCTCACTTGCATACGAAGGGGTGATGCCACCATCATTTCAACAATTCCTTGCTCACTTGCATACGAAGGGGTGATGCCACCATCATTTCAACAATTCCTTGCTCACTTGCATACGAAGGAGTGATGCCACCATCATTTCAACAATTCCTTGCTCACTTGCATACGAAGGGGTGATGCCACCATCCTTTCTAACATTCCTTGCTCACTTGCTTACGAAGGAGTGTTGCCACCATCATTAACATCTTCATCTCCTTTGATGTTCCTCTCAATATGTATATTTATCTATTTTATTTCTACTTCGTTTTGATTGCCATTATTTCTTTTTCAATGTATTTAAGTCCAACAGACTTGTCGATTTAATCTGCATGTGTAAAATCTATCAGTTAGGCACATAGGGTGGATGTCATAGTTCTCCATGCCTGCAGGTCAGTTGCCAAGGATTGCAGGTCGTGTGCATTTATGCATATTGATTTTAATTCATTCATAAATTTTCTTCTGCTTGTTGGTTTTGGTCTTCCCTTTTTTCTGTGCCCGTCTGGTGTCTACATGTAGACTTGTGGAATTCTGTCTTCCTTCATTCTAAGTATGTGACCAATGTATGTCCATCGGCGTTTTCTGATGATGTTCGTCACACATTCTTGTTGCGTCTCCCCTCTTAGATTAGTATGTTGTTTGATTTGAAGTCTTTCCAATAAGTGTTTGTGATTTTCCTAAAGCATCTATTCTCGAAGGCGACAAACTTCTTATCCATTATTTCGGCAGATTTCCATCTTTCACATCCATATGTCAATGATGGAATCACACTTGTATTGAATAGTCGCAGTTTGATGTGTTTACTTGCGATCTTCGATCTCCAGATGTTTGAGAGTTTGTTAAAGGCGTTGGAGGCGAGAGCGATTCGAGTTTTGATTTCTGAGTTGGTATTCCCGTCTGCTGTTTTCGTGCTTCCCAAATATACGAAATTTGAAACTTCGTCTAGTATATTATCATCTAGTTTAATTGATTCTGTCAGGCCGATACAGTTCATGATTTTCGTTTTTGTGTCTTTATTTGAAGGCCTATCTGTTGTGCAAAAAATTTGAGTCTTTATGTTTTTTCTTGGAGATCTTGGTGTGTTGAACTCAGGAGAGCAATATCATCTGCGAAGGTTAGGTCTTCCAGGGTCTTGTTGTTTACCCATTTAATTCCTAGTTGTTTTTGGTCTGTGCATTTCCTCATCACCCAGTCAATCGCCATGCAAAAGAGTGTTGAGGACACAACACATCCTTGTTTTACTCCCGTTTTCACTCTCTATAGATTATGTCATTACTCTATGATATATTTGTTTGTGTATGCATATTTCGCATGTTTTTTTAGTCGTATCATCATCAATAAGTGCCGTTTACGCAATGAAAGTAGACTGTAACAGACATCGAAAAATCTCTGTCTCTTGCCTTGGTGGTGCACTCTGCTAGACTCTAACGTGTCCATCGAGTGATATTTCTGTCCCACCTGCATCTCTGTCTACCTCTTGCTCGTTTCAGCTTGACTTTATCTTCAGGTAAGATCTGCGCTTGCCAGTTTTAATTGCTAAAAGTGATGAAGATCGTAAAGAATTTATTAATGTAGTAGTGGCCGAAAGTAAAGAGAAAGACCTCTTCTTAAATACCAAGAAAACAGAAGTAATGATTATTTCAAAGAAACAAAATACCACAGCTTGCACAATCAAAGTGAGCGACATAGTATTTAAACAAGTCCACCAATTCAAATATTTTGGTACACCGATTACAGCAGATGGAAGAAGTTCAATAAAAATAAGAAGCAGAATAGGACAGGCAAAAATAGCATTCAGAAAAATGAAAAATATACTGTGTAATATGACCTTATCATTAGAGGTGAGAGAGTTCTGCAGTGCTATATAAGTCCTATATTAACATATGGATGCGAGTCTAGGACAATGAACAAACATAATATTAGGAAAGTAGAGGCAATAGAGTTGTGGTTCTGCAGAAGAATGCTGAGAATATTATGGACTGCCAGGAAAACTAATGAAGGTGTTGAGAGCGTCAAATTCAAAAACGGAGGATATAGTTACAATAGACAAGATTGAAGGCAAGAGAGACAGAAAGCGACAAAGTGAGAAAATATTAGTTTAACAAACTGGCACTGCAGGGAAACAACTATCATCCTGATACATAATACTCGAGACCAGCATAGGACATTTACTGTCAGCAGAAGTGTAATGGCGGATACACTCAGGGAGAGATCGTAGCGACTATGGATTGGACGTGTCCAGTTTACAGTGATGATGATCCAACGACTAACTAACTAGTAGCCCAGTTTTACCTCTGCCATCTTTATTACCAATTTGCCCAAATCTTTGAATATGTTCTTCATTGGTTGCTTTGATCGCATCCACTATTTCATTATCAAACCAGTTTAATATAATCCCTTCTTTAGATGAGCCCCTGTCCGTTGATCCAAACAGCATAATTTATTTTGGCTGATGGAACTTAGCATTGGTTACTTCGTGTCTCCAGCCAATGGACAGTGCTCGTCTAGTCAGATCAGCCAAGATAAGTGATGACGTCTGGAATCAACAATTATGACTACTATAGAAATGTACTTGCTTCAACACATCTCCTTTATCCAAAGTGAACTCACCAACTACAGTATAAACCTGATTATACGAATTTTCGATTATCCGAATCGATTGATCCCAAATTAATTCAGATAATCGAGATTTAACTATATATACGTATTCGATATATAGAGTTGTACATTTCTTCTGATTCCAGGGACAGAAACACGTTTACATTTCTTGGACCCAACAGATCAGTTCTGGAGTATGCAGACTTTGAGAGTTTGCAGAGGAAACTACACGGACTGCATTTATCTAAAGAAATGTACCATCTACTTTACTCCCTAGCATAAGTAGAACATGTAGATGTTACCAAATGACAAAAAGTAGATGTTATCAAATGAAAATGAGTAGATTTTATCAAATGACAAAAAGTAGATGTTATCACATGACATGAAGTAAATGTTATTAAATGACAAGACGTAGATTATCCTATAAAAGATGTCGATGTTATCAAATGACAAGAAGTAGATATTATCAAATGACAAGAAGTAGATATTATCAAATTACAAAAAGTAGATGTTATCAAATGACAAAAAATAGGTGTTATAAAATGAAAATGATTAGATATTATCAAATGACAAGAAGTAGATATTATCAAATGACACAAAGTAGATATTATAAAATGACAAGAAGTAGATGTTATCAAATGACATGAAGTAGATGTTATTAAATGAAAATAAGTAGATGTTATCAAGCGACAAGACATAGATGTTATCAGATAAAAGATGTCGATGTTAACAAATGACAAAAAGTAGATGTTATTAAATGACATGAAGTAGATATTATTAAATGTCTAAAAGTAGATGTTATCAAATGAAAATAAGTAGATGTTATCAAATGAAAATAAGTAGATGTTATCAAACGTCAAGACGTAGATGTTATCAGATAAAAGATGTCTATGTTATCAAATGACAAAAAATAGATGTTATCAAATGACAAAAAGTAGATGTTATCAAATGACAAAAAGTAGATATTATCAACTGAAAATTACTACATATTATCAAATGACAAGAAGTAGATGTTATCAAATGACAAGAAGTAGATGTTATCAAAGGACAAAAAGTAGATGTTATCAAACGACAAGACGTAGATATTATCAAATGACAAGAAGTAGATGTTATCAAAAGAAAATGAGTAGATTTTATCAAATGACAAGAAGTAGATGTTATCACATGACAAGAAGTAGATATTATCAAATAACAAGAAGTAGATGTTATCAAATGACAAAAAGTAGATGTTATCAAATGAAAATGAGTAGATATTATCAAATGACAAGAAGTAGATATTATCAAATGACACAAAGTAGATATTATCAAATTACAAGAAGTAGATGTTATCAAATGACATGAAGTAGATGTTATTAAATGAAAATAAGTAGATGTTATCAAGCGACAAGACGTCGATGTTATCAGATAAAAGATGTCGATGTTAACAAATGACAAAAAGTAGATGTTATCAAATGACAAGAAGTAGATGTTATTAAATGACATGAAGTAGATATTATTAAATGAAAATAAGTAGATGTTATCAAAGGGACAAGACGTCGATGTTATCAGATAAAAGATGTCGATGTTATCAAATGAAAATAAGTAGATGTTATCAAATGAAAATAAGTAGATGTTATCAAACGACAAGACGTAGATGTTATCAGATAAAAGATGTCTATGTTATCAAATGACAAAAAGTAGATGTTATCAAATGACAAAAAGTAGATGTTATCAAATGACAAAAAGTAGATATTATCAACTGAAAATGACTACATATTATCAAATGACAAGAAGTAGATGTTATCAAATGGCAAGAAGTAGATGTTATCAAAGGACAAAAAGTAGATGTTATCAAACGACAAGACGTAGATATTATCAAATGACAAGAAGTAGATATTATCAAATGACAAGAAGTAGATGTTATCAAATTGCAAGATGAAAAATGGTAGCAAATGCCAATAAGTAAATGTTATCAAATTGCAAGAAGTAAATGTTATCAAATGGCAGGAAGTAAATGTTATCAAATGACAAGAGGTAATTGTTATGGAAATAAGTAAATGTTATAATTACAAGAGGTATTTGTTTTCAAATTAATGGAAGTATTTGTGATAGGTATAAAATGACAGCAAGTAGATATTATCAAATAACAAAAAGTAGATATTATCAAATGACAAACATTGAATGTTACAAAATGACACGAAGTGGATATTATCAATTGACAGGAAGTGGATATTATTAAATGGCAAGAAGTAAATGTTATCTACGACAAGAAGTAGATATTTTCAAATAACAAGAAGTAGATGTTATCACTTGACAATTAGTCCGAGAACAGCTTGGATGTTCCATGGCTGAATGATTATGGACACACTTGTTTGAATTAGAATCGTATATATTTTTATGTTTGATTTGATATATAATTTATTTTTTTAAGAGTGACCTTGTGTTAGTAAATATAAGTGTCCTTAGTGTGCTTCATTACTGGTATTTTAACATAAGATATATTTCCATGAATAGATTACCATAGATAGATTATCATACATACATTACCATTCATGGATAACCATAGATAGATTTCTATAAATAGATTGCCATAGATAGATTACCATAGATAGATTTCTATAAATAGATTGCCATAGATAGATTACCATAGATAGATTTCTATAAATAGATTACCGTAGATAGATTACCATAGATATATTTCTATAAATAGATTACCATAGATAGATTACAATAGAAAGAATACCATAGACATATTAACATAGATAGACTACTATATATAGATTGCCATACATTGGAATACATAGATTACCACAGATAGATTACCATGTTATGTTATGTTGCTCCAGGGCCATAGGCGGCGCATAGGGCAGAAACCATAGCTTTCCATTTCTGTCTTTGTGTTGCAAGGTCTTTCAAATCTTGGGTGTTATTTAGGTTCATTGATATGCCTTCTCTTTTAATGGTTCTTTGTAGAGTTTCTCTAGGTCTCCCTCTTCTTCTTACTCCAGGTGGCACCCAATATAGTGACTGCTGGGGAATTCTTAGGCTGTTCATTCTGAGAACATGGCCGATGTAAGTCCAACGCCTTTGTCTAATGAAAGAATGATATATAGGTTTGTTTGCTTTCCTCTCTTATAGTAGTGTTAGATTTAAAGTCACTCCACTTAACCTTCAGAATGGTATGTAGGCATTTGTTTTCAAATGATTATAGTCTCTTATCTGTGGCTTTTGTTGCTTTCCCACTTTCGCATCCATGTGATAGAATAGGGATGATGTTGGAGTTAAACAACCTGAGTTTTCTGGTGTTTCTTACCATTGATTACCATAAATATATTACATTAGGTGGAATACCATAGATAGATCACCATAGATAAAATACCATAGATATATTACCATAGATAGAATATCACATATGGAGTACCATAGATAGAATACCATAAATATAACACCATAGATAAACATAGTAACATTACCATAGATGATATTGGTGTTCCTCCTTCACAAGCAAAAATAAACATGACATTAAGAAATATCAGGATTAGTTTGATTTTTTGTCAGTCCTCATTATTTTGTACAGTCCTAAGCTGTGGAATACTACTCAAGATAATAGATGAAAGAATTAAGAACAAGATAGACACTGAGGTCGGAGAAAAACAATTCGGTTTTAGGAAAAAACAAAGAAACTAGATAAGCTATATTTAGTATCCGACTAGTGATAAATAAATATATAGAAGTTCAAACACATATCTATATTTGTTTCATAGACTACAGCAAGGCCTTTGACAAGAGTCCAACATGAAAAATTAATCAAATGTCTTCAAGAAATATGCGTAGATGGAAAGGACATCAGATTGATAAGAAATATATATTGGGAACAGACTAAATCAATAAGGTGTGAAAACAGCTGCTCACCATACATAGAAATAAGATGAGGGGTAAGACAAGGATGCATTGTATCACCAAGCCTATTTAATATCTACACATAGAATATCTTTAAAAATATAGAAGAAATGCCAGGACTCAATATCAATGGTAAAATAATAAACAACCTGAGATATGCAGATGAAATTGTTCTTTTAGCAGAAAGTGAACATGAACTACAAAGACTAATAGATCAAGTCAATAAATCAAGTAATGAAAATGGACTGGATATAAATATCGAAAAAACAAAAACCATGACAATCAGCACAGACACAGAAGAACAAGAGCTAAATATAAACATACATGGAGAACAGTTTAATGACTTTTCTTTTGCAATCTCATGACAAAAGTCTTCCCTTTTTTTTTTCCTTTGCAGCTTTAGCAATATCTTTAAATTCTTGACCCCTGTCGTCTTTGATCTGTTTTAATTGCACAAGATCTGGCTGTGCGGTCACTTTTTTCCTTGCTTTCTGCCACTCTGCAACCGCGCTACGTTTACTCTTCCATGCACATTGGACTTCATCATTCCACCAGGGGGGGTTGATTCCACATTTGTGCCTTGGTGAAGTGTGTTCTACGTTTTTCTTTCCTAATTCTGTTTATGATGGACGACCCATTACGATCGTACTGGAAGGACTTAACTCTAGCTCTCTGCTGTTTACTTTTTCCTTTGTCCACCAACAAGACACATGGCAAATGGTGTTTGCCGTGATGCGCCAACACATCCCATCTACATTTGGGTGCGATATCAGCCGTCACTAGAGCCAGCTAGTGTCTTGTAGCAAGACTATGATCCTACTAGATTTCCAGCATGATGCAGTCCAGATAACGGAAATGCGTTGTTTTATTTGCGCCAATCGCCCGACACATCCGTCTTCGGTGGAAATTTGGGGTTTATGAATTAATCTTTCATTGAGGATATACAGATGTCTTTATACCTCAGCATTGGTCTACCACAGGCTCACTGGTCTTCAGCCACTTCTCCGAATATTACTTGTTTTGTGATGCGGCAGTTCAGCATTCTGCGAACTTGACATCCAGCCAAGACAATATATTCCTATTAAGTGTTTCCATGGCAGATGGTAGCTGAATGCGGCAAATATATTTCACCTTCTCACCTTTATATGACTATGTAAACAAACGTAAAAGAAGAAAATATGATGGCAGTTAAAGATGACAAGAAGTATATATATATATATATATATATATATATATATATATATATATATATATATATATATGTGTGTGTGTGTGTGTGTGTGTGTGTGTAACTTTGCCACAAGTACATCTTGGGGACTCAGTGCCATGCAGTCGTATGGAATACATCCTGTTGTTCCGTCGTTTCTTTGTTGGTTTTGCTTCAACGATATTTTAGTGTGTTTTATCTATTGTCTGTTTGTTTTGTTTTATCTCTGACGTTATAATTTTTACATTTCCGGGGTTTATCTATATTTAAGTTTGCCATATGAACGTGAATCTTCAAGAGTGCCGTTCTCACTCGTCGCCTTTTTTGTTCTGAACGTCTTTTTGATAATAGCCTTTTGGTGCAACGTCGATTTCTGTGTGTTATTATATGTGTTTCTAATGACTAATACAATTTCATTACCCTGCTACAAGTTCCACCAATATCTCTACCAACAGTATTATGAAGATACAGATATACCGTTGAAAGGTATACTAATTCACTTTAACAGTATGTAAGAAATCGATGACAAGTGTTCAATCTGACGGTAACAAAAAAAAATCACAGACAAAGTATTTATTGTTTTTATTGCTAATTCGTGCTTGATAAATTTACATTCAACATTACATGCGTTTTATAAAAATATTATTGATTATTTATTATTGATCTACATCATCTCCGAGCAGACCTAATGTTGAGTCTCCTCCAGCAGATAACATGGGCTATGTATACACACTGATGGCTCCTGTGGACCGCTGGTTAATTATTACCTTACTCTCATAACACTTGTTTACAACATTGAAACATATTTGTTATTAGAATATTGATTTCAAATATTTTGAAATATATATATATATATATATAATACTTGACATATATGTACACAGCGCAAACTTATATTTATTCACGTATCTTATAAATTATCAATATTGACATATATGTACACAGCGTAAACGTATATTTAAATCATGAATCTTAAAATTATTAATATTGGCATATATGTACACAGCGCAAAAATCTATTTAAATCATTTACCTTCAAATTATTAATATATATTGAACCGACATCAGCGTCCACTCCGATTATGTTATATTCCTCATGGACTGTTTCTGCTGCGCTAGGCCATAGATACTAACAGACATCGCAATTCTTTGCTGACATTTAACCCTTCTAATTTCCATTCGACGTTCGAGAAGTCCAGAACTTCAAGAACAGAACGGTTTGGCCCCCAAACCTGGAATGTATTCTGTCCACTGCAAGACAGAACATTTCTATCATACAGTCTCACTAAAGTCAATACTACATGTACACTCATCTATCAAGAATCTTAAAGTAATACATTACAATTTTAATGTAAAATGTAGTTAATCTCTCGTCATGAGCGCAATAACACATCGTTTGCGGATTTGACATGATCTTCGCTTCTGCCGTGCACACACAGCGTGTTGGTTCATGTCGAAGACACGTCACTTGGCTATTTAGTCCCATCATGTCCTATCATATTTTGGTATCTCATTCTTGTTCTGATGTGGTGTCCTCCGCCGGGCGGAGGCAACATTCTCAGCAGCTGGACCGAGGCAACATTCTCAGCAGCTGGACCGAGGCAACATTCTCAGTCGCTGGACCGAGGCAACATTCTTAGAAGCTGGACCGAGGCAACATTCTTAGAAGCTGTACCGAGGCAATATTCTCAGCCACCGGGTGGAGGCAACATTCTCAGCCGCCGGGCCAAGGCAGTAATCTCCACCGCTGGGCCAAGACAACATACCGCGAGAGGTTTTTGAATTGTACAATTTATAAGTGTATACGAAAAACGTTTGGACTCTTTCCTTATTATAACCCTATTTGTCTCCATGTAAGATTTGTTTTATTGTGGTCGTTTGTTTTTCCTGATGAAGGTTTTATATTCGAAACGTCGTCTGTCCCTGTATCTCGTTGTTAAGTTGTTTTATGTTTTATTTTGGTAACACATCTACCTATTTTTGTATAACTTGACTGGTGGGTGTCCGTTGCCGAAACCCATAATTGTAGTAAAAAATAGCGACACTGTTACTGCCATGCATGTCGCTGGTTGTAGCTAGGGAGATCTTGGTGTGTAGTTGTTTGTTTCATCCTACAAGGCAAAGTGTCACAAAAGTTATGCTGAAGTCGGATTGCTCAGGTCGTAAGGAGCAGCTATCGCAGTCAAGATGTAAAAACGATGACAAAACATTCGTTTTCTTCAGACTATACTCTGTTAACTTTCAGGAGTTTGAGAACAGATTCGGAAGATGTAGCCCAGTATAAACTGGAAACAACATGAAATAGGAATGTCATCATAAATCGAGATTCTAGAATAAAGTAGTTGGGAACAAATTTATATCAAAAGAATTTCTTCAAATAGCAACAACAATAATTGCCTTGAACAACAAGAATTTCGAAGACCAAGCAAATAACAATATGTGAACACCAAGATAAGACAACAATCAGGCAAATAACGATATGTGAACATTAAATAAGCCTAGAATTGTGCAAATAACACTATATGAACAGCAAGGAAAGACAACAATCGGGTAAATAACAATATGCGAACAGTAAACATACTATGTAATATATCTTTGTTAGTTGAGGTGAGAAAGTTAGACGTTTTAAAGAGCACATTCTGATGTACGGAAGTGATTCTTGGACAACCAGCAGAACAGTAAACAATTAGATTGAGGCAAAAGAGATATGGTTTTATAGAAGAATGTTGAGAACACCATGGACAGATTTAAAAAAAACGTAATGAAGATACATTAAAAGAAGTTTATTCAAAAGATAGCTTTTTACCCGAATCAGAAAGTGACAGTCCACATTTTTTGGACACAGCATGACAAGAGGGAAGAAGGAACACATTGTAGCAACAGGCAAGTTAAAGAGCAAGAGAGGTAGGGGAAGAACAAGAGAGAAGATGCTTGAGAACCTAGTATTATGGCATGGGAGAACATTGCTATCGGAAATGATTTACAGCACATGAAATAGAAGGTTATGGAAATATAACTAACGTCACTCGGCATGTACCATCAGAATAAATCATTAACATCACACGAAATAGAAGACTGTGGAGAGACATGATAACCACCGCCACACAGCGTGGACTATAAATAAGAAGAACAACAACAGTAGACCAGTAACAACCGTGCAAATAGCTATCAGTGAACAACAACAGTAGACCAGTAACAACCGTGCAAATAGCTATCAGTGAACAACAACAGTAGACCGGTAACAACCGTGCAAATAGCTATCAGTGAACAACAACCGTAGACCAGTAACAACCGTGCAAATAGCTATCAGTGAACAACAACAATAGACCAGTAACAACAGTGCAAATAGCTATCAGTGAACAACAACAGTAGACCAGTAACAACCGTGCAAATAGCTATCAGTGAACAACAACAGTAGACCAGTAACAACCTTGCAAATAGCTATCAGTGAACAACAACAGTAGACCAGTAACAACCGTGCAAATAGCTATCAGTGAACAACAACAGTAGACCAGTAACAACCGTGCAAATAGCTATCAGTGAACAACAACAGTAGACCAGTAACAACCGTGCAAATAGCTATCAGTGAACAACAACAGTAGACCAGTAACAACCGTGCAAATAGCTATCAGTGAACAACAACAGTAGACCAGTAACAACCGTGCAAATAGCTATCAGTGAACAACAACAGTAGACCAGTAACAACCGTGCAAATAGCTATCAGTGAACAACAACAGTAGACCAGTAACAACCGTGCAAATAGCTATCAGTGAACAACAACAGTAGACCAGTAACAACCGTGCAAATAGCTATCAGTGAACAACAACAGTAGACCGGTAACAACCGTGCAAATAGCTATCAGTGAACAACAGTAGACCGGTAACAACCGTGCAAATAGCTATCAGTGAACAACAACAGTAGACCAGTAACAACCGTGCAAATAGCTATCAGTGAACAACAACAGTAGACCAGTAACAACCGTGCAAATAGCTATCAGTGATCAACAACAGTAGACCAGTAACAACCTTGCAAATAGCTATCAGTGAACAACAACAGTAGACCAGTAACAACCGTGCAAATAGCTATCAGTGAGCAACAACAGTAGACCAGTAACAACCGTGCAAATAGCTATCAGTGAACAACAACAGTAGACCAGTAACAACCGTGCAAATAGCTATCAGTGAACAACAACAGTAGACCAGTAACAACCGTGCAAATAGCTATCAGTGAACAACAACAGTAGACCAGTAACAACCGTGCAAATAGCTATCAGTGAACAACAACAGTAGACCAGTAACAACCGTGCAAATAGCTATCAGTGAACAACAACAGAGATTACAATCGCGCACATATTCATCATCATCAAGTGACATATTCTTTCCAGAACGTAGTCTTTCCTATGAATCTCTTGAATTCTCCGCGGTCTTGAGCAAGTTACCCTGCATCTTCCAATGACATGCGCAGGCATTCTTGAATGTCTTTTGTCCAAGGCGTCTTGGTCGGCCTTTGCCACTGTTGCCAATTAACGTCCAGTAACACTCTCTCCATGCCGTCGTGTCTCTTAATATGACCGGGAAAAAACTAGCTTTTTCTTTAATATCGTGTTCAGAAGCCAGCCTTCCTGGACGTTAATTGTTCGTAACACCTCCTGCTTTGTTTTCTTCGCAAACCATCGTATTCTCAAAACTCTTCTATAACACTTTAATACAAATGATGTTATTCTCTTGCCACTGTTTTATTTAGTATCCATGCTTCACATCCATATGTCGCCACAGGAAATACACATGTTCGTAGTAAACACAATTTGGTTCTTATGTTAGTAATTTGCCATAGTTTCTTTATCTGTTTTAATTTTGCCAGCGCCATTGCCGTTCTTCTCTTGATCTCAACTGCGCAGTCCCCCGCAATGTTTATATTAGTTTCTAAATAATCAAAATGTGTCACTTCTTCAAATTGCAGTTCTCAATTATAATTTTGGGTCTTGATTTAGTTTTGTCAGTTGCCATGCGCACATAATAACACAACATAAATCGTACAAATTAATCTCTTGAAATATTGAGATTATCGATAAACCCCCCGACCAAACAGGTGAAAGTGGTAACAGCACATGTTTTCTATTTGATTGCCCAACGTTTGACTTTTATGTTTAACTGGCGAGATGTTTAAACCACCAACGACTCATATGTCAATCTACGCTAAATAATTCACTGTATTTGAGATAAAGTATACGATTTATGCGTGATATTCATCTATTCATCCACTAATATGATATTGATCTATTCATCCACTAATATGATATTCATCTATTCCTCCACTAATATGATATTCATCTATTCATCCACTAATATGATATTCATCTATTCCTCCACTAATATGATATTCATCTAATCCTCCACTAATATGATATTAATCTATTCATCCACTAATATGATATTCATCTATTCATCCACTAATATGATATTAATCTATTCATCCACTAATATGATATTCATCTATTCCTCCACTAATATGATATTCATCTAATCCTCCACTAATATGATATTCATCTAATCCTCCACTAATATGATATTCATCTAATCCTCCACTAATATGATATTCATCTAATCCTCCACTAATATGATATTCATCTAATCCTCCACTAATATGATATTCATCTAATCCTCCACTAATATGATATTCATCTAATCCTCCACTAATATGATATTCATCTAATCCTCCACTAATATGATATTCATCTAATCCTCCACTAATATGATATTCATCTAATCCTCCACTAATATGATATTCATCTAATCCTCCACTAATATGATATTCATCTAATCCTCCACTAATATGATATTCATCTAATCCTCCACTAATATGATATTCATCTAATCCTCCACTAATATGATATTCATCTAATCCTCCACTAATATGATATTCATCTATTCATCCACTAATATGATATTCATCTATTCCTCAACTAATATGATATTCATCTATTCCTCCACTAATATGATATTCATCTATTCCTCCACTAATATGATATTCATCTATTCATCCACTAATATGATATTCATCTATTCATCCACTAATATGATATTCATCTATTCATCCACTAATATGATATTCATCTATTCATCCACTAATATGATATTCATCTATTCATCCACTAATATGATATTCATCTATTCATCCACTAATATGATATTCATCTATTCCTCCACTAATATGATATTCATCTATTCATCCACTAATATGATATTCATCTATTCCTCCACTAATATGATATTCATCTATTCCTCAACTAATATGATATTCATCTATTCCTCCACTAATATGATATTCATCTATTCCTCCACTAATATGATATTCATCTATTCATCCACTAATATGATATTCATCTATTCATCCACTAATATGATATTCATCTATTCATCCACTAATATGATATTCATCTATTCATCCACTAATATGATATTCATCTATTCATCCACTAATATGATATTCATCTATTCATCCACTAATATGATATTCATCTATTCATCCACTAATATGATATTCATCTATTCATCCACTAATATGATATTCATCTATTCATCCACTAATATGATATTCATCTATTCATCCACTAATATGATATTCATCTATTCATCCACTAATATGATATTCATCTATTCATCCACTAATATGATATTCATCTATTCATCCACTAATATGATATTCATCTATTCATCCACTAATATGATATTCATCTATTCATCCACTAATATGATATTCATCTATTCATCCACTAATATGATATTCATCTATTCATCCACTAATATGATATTCATCTATTCATCCACTAATATGATATTCATCTATTCATCCACTAATATGATATTCATCTATTCATCCACTAATATGATATTCATCTATTCATCCACTAATATGATATTCATCTATTCATCTACTAATATGATATTCATCTATTCATCCACTAATATGATATTCATCTATTCATCTACTAATATGATATTTGTGACGAATCATACGGTTCCAAATCATATTCCCAAAATTGTTTAAATGTTGGACTACGTTATTAACTTATACTCCTCTGTAAAATGTTGTATTTTACATGTTGTCATAAACATTGAATAATTACTATTCAATATCGCAATTGACTGGGCTATGAGAAAAAGTACATCCAACACAAATTTAGGAACCAAATGGATAAATAAAACAACATTAGAAGACCTGGATTTTGCCGATGATCTTGCACTATTGAGTGAAAACCATCAAGATTCAAGTGCATTTAACAGACTAATATCTGGAAGTCAAAGTCAATCAGCACAGGCACGAAAATGCGCTTATTTAATTCCTGCGTTATTCCGGTGCTATCATATGGATGTGAGAGCTGGAAAAGCTCTTTATCTTCAGAAAAGAAATTACTGAGCTTCGAGAACAAATGTCTTCGTAGGATAACTAACACCCATTGGAGTGAATTCAAATCGAATGATAAAATCAGAGAAGAGACACATCAAAATTTCATCACAGATGTTATCAGAAAACGCCGTTGGTCCTACATCGGGTATGTCCTACGCGCAGACACCAACAGAATACACTACCAATCTCTTGAATGGATACATACAGGTAAAAGAGCAAGGGGTATACCAAAAGAAACACTCAGAAGAACAATACTTAGAGAAAGTAAAACAACCAATATTCATACTATTCAAGAACTGCACAGAATAGCTTTGAACAGACAGAATTGGAGAGATCTGACCTCTGCCCTATGCGCTAACTTCAGCGCAAAAGGAAAATTAATGAATGAATAAACATTAGCTTATACTCCTCTGTAAAATGTTGTATTTTACATGTTGCATTGTACAATGATGTCTACAGACACACAAAACTCACTCCAAATACGTAGTCCAATACAATCGTTCACAGAACGTACAAATGGCAGGAAATGATTTGGTATCGAACACTGCCGTCTCATCAATGAACAGAGCTGTACACAGTATGTTGAAGTTTTGTTTAGTCAGGAACCCACCAAACAATGAGTTCAGAGCAGGGTAGAGATTCTGTCAGAGAAAAGTTTACACTGTATACATTTCCTGGAATGATTTGTGTACAGAAATATACTATTATTTTGAATGGGTTTTTTTTTGTCTATCTAGCGTATGTCATTTCAGTTCCCTGTGGAACATCTGTGAACATCTGGCGCTCCTCAGCGTGTTCTGTGCTGTATTGTCTTCTTGAACTGTGTCCACTACGTACCAACTGCCTTGTTCTTCACCTGTACCCACCAGGTACCAACTACCTTGTATACTTCACCTGTGTCCACCAGGTACCAACTACCTTGTATTCTTCACCTGTGTCCACCAGGTACCAACTACCTTGTATTCTTCACCAGTGTCTACCAGGTACCAACTACCTTGTATTCTTCACCTGTGTCCACCAGGTACCAACTAATTTGGCCTCTACTCTTCTTCACTGTTGTGCCCATAATATATATATATATAGTAGTAGCGTATCATATTCAGGACGTATCCATCAACCCAGCTTTTCTGGCGATGTAGTTTTTTTTTCTGGGCAATGTAAAAACGGTAAGTAGTTTACCATTGTTTTCCGAACGTTCCGAATACACACTTGCCTATGGCGGGTTTCGAACCCAGTACCTGGCCGTCACAGACACGCTGTGTATTCTGTACCACGCCGCCACAGTGCCAGATTATATATATATATATATATATATATATATATATATATATATATATATATATATATATATATATAGATATATATATATATATATTGCTTATTTACGTCCGATTCAAAGGCAGCGCACAGAGCAAGTCTCAGGCAGTCAATGTACCGGATTTGAAAGAAATAATTCATTCGGTCAGTTCAGAAAGCAATGGTAACCTACGGGGTAATTATATTGCCTAGAAAATCACTACAGCCAAGAAATGCTGGATTCATCGCTGAAAAATGTTATGTGCTTTGTGCTTTATATATGTACTTATATAATATATATATATATACGTTGTGATTGTGACAGAAGACTTGCTGGCTTGACTTTAGGGACAATATCTGCAACAACATAAGTTGAAATCATTCAGACTTACTTTGAATTCTAACTCATTTCCTGCTCGTTGTTTGTGGCGCTTGAAAATCTTCAGATATCGATTAATCTGATCACGTTTCAATCGTGTATGGTTGGTGAGAAATTCAAGCTGAGTCATATCTGAAAACAAATGTTAAACAGAGAGATAATTATTAGCATTTCTATAAACAAAACACAATAACCCCCATATATACATTTGCATTATATCCTTCTTCATCTTCAGAGTTTATTCTCAAACTCCCGCTAGATCTCCCTTGTAGCAGGATCATGGTCTTACTAGATTTCCAACAGGGTGTAGTCCAGAGAATGGAAATGCGTTGTATCGCCGTTTTATTTGCTCCGGTGGCCCGGACCTCCGTCTTCGGTGGAGCATTAAATCATCGGCGGAGATCTCATCTGTTTAAAGGTTATGTATTGTGTCTCTATGATCACTTTTTCTATATTTAATTTCAAGTGATATGTTAAATTCTTTGTGAAATTCTTTGTTTTGTTTCCTGATATATACATTTATATACTGCAGCTCGTCAATTATTACACCAGGTAGACTCGCCGGTGCTACGTTGTATGTGTACTGCTGACATCTTCCTATGAAAGAAAAAGACGATTATCATAAAAAGTTATTGTTTTGTGTGGAATGATATGTTTCTGAGACACATTATTGCTTCGTGTGCAATGATATTTTGTACAAAGCTCAAATTATTTATCGATAATACGTAATAAGTCTAGAAACTGAAATCTAACAGCAAAAGTAGGAAACAGGGTGATATATATTAGCTAGTCTCTGGATACACTCATACCACAAGAAAAAGGAAGATTTGACCGAAAGGTCTTTTTCATGTACACATTCACAAAATAATGCCAGTATTAATGATACTGTCCACATGCGCGTGACATACTAAATATGGATAAACACCTTAATAACCAAAACTAGAAGGTTAGATGGGAAACACAACACACAGAAAAGTAACAGACCATAACAAATATCAATACAATAAAATGAAAAGAAATATGGCAGATCGTAACGAAATATATATATATATAACCCCCAAGAAATCCAGAAAAGTGATAGTATATGTACAGGATATAGGCCAATAGGAATAGTTAGTTAGTTAGTTAGTTAGTTAGTTAGTTAGTTAGTTAGTTAGTTAGTTAGTTAGTTAGTTAGTTAGTTAGTTAGTTAGTTAGTTAGTTAGTTAGTTTAGTTTAGTTTAGTTTAGTTTAGTTAGTTAGTTAGTTAGTTAGTTAGTTAGTTAGTTCGTTAGTTAGTTAGTTAGTTAGTTAGTTTAGTTTAGTTTAGTTTAGTTTAGTTTAGTTTAGTTTAGTTTAGTTTAGTTTAGTTTAGTTTAGTTTAGTTTAGTTAGTTAGTTAGTTAGTTAGTTTAGTTAGTTAGTTAGTCAGTCAGTCAGTCAGTCAGTCAGTCAGTCAGTCAGTCAGTCAGTCAGTCAGTCAGTCAGTCAGTCAGTCCGTCAGTCCGTCCGTCCGTCCGTCCGTCCGTCCGTCCGTCCGTCCGTCCGTCCGTCCGTCCGTTCGTTCGTTCGTCCGTTCGTTCGTTCGTTCGTTCGTTCGTTCGTTCGTTCGTTCGTTCGTTCGTTCGTTCGTTCGTTAGTTCATTAGTTAGTTAGTTAGTTAGTTAGTTAGTTAGTTAGTTAGTTAGTTAGTTAGTTAGTTAGTTAGATAGTTAGTTAGTTAGTTAGTTAGTTAGTTAGTTAGTTAGTTAGTTAGTTAGTTAGTTAGTTCGTTAGTTCGTTAGTTCGTTAGTTAGTTAGTTAGTTAGTTAGTTAGTTAGTTAGTTAGTTAGTTAGTTAGTTAGTTAGTTAGTTAGTTAGTTAGTTAGTTAGTTAGTTAGTTAGTTATTTAGTTAGTTAGTTAGTTAGTTAGTTAGTTAGTTAGTTAGTTAGTTAGTTAGTTAGTTAGTTAGTTAGTTTTTTTCCTTTCGTGCCGCAAGCGACACATAGGACAGAGGTTTTAGTTCTCCATATGATGCGGTCCACTGTCTGCATCTTTAGTTCATGGATGGTCTTACAGCCTATTAATTCCCCTTCTTTAAGAATGGTATTTTTAAGGGTTGTTTTAGGTCTTCCTCTTTTTCATTTACCTTCAGGTGACCACATAAGGGATTGTTGGTTTATTCTGTTTACATTTAGTCGTAAAACGTGACCAAGGTATTTCGATCTTCGTTTTATATAGGAATAGGAATGCCTGATATTTATCCCAACTGGCTTCATTTACCTAAATTAGTAAACGTACTGGTTCTCAAACTTGAGTCCCGTCTGGTCATCTGAGAATCACGACTTAGCTAATGACAGTCACCTAAATGTTACGGGTACTTTGATGGTCGCAATTATGAAGTGGTCAGCAACAGGAGTACCTTTTGGTTGTTTATACTCTATAGATGTTGACATAATCGTTCTGCGAACATCTTTCCCGTTTCTCCTATGTGTGTCAGCGCTTGTAGTTGACAGCATAGATGGCGCTGCTGAACACACATGAAAACTATTTTCTGGGATGACATTTGACATTGGCTTTGGAGAATGTGAGAGAACCGGTCTGCGGGGGGGGGGGGTGTAAGGACAGCGAAGGTAGTAGTAGTATGGTGATGTTAAATCCATGACTGTGTCTAGAAAATGTTATCTAGAACTGTCACGTGACCGGACGGGGGCCCTTGTTGGTTTGTCCTATGGTCAGTATTTATATAAATGAATTCGCCTTGGCTAATTGATTCACGCGATTCCAAGTATGGGAATAGTGACCAACCGATAACCCAACAATATTCCAAAATGTCACGAATGAGGTCCTAATTAATTAAGTTGAAAGGTCTTTATCTGAAACGATCAAGATCAATCCCCGTCGCGGTCATTGGTGCATCCGGACAATTCAAAAGGCAATGACAACACATTGGGTGTATTGTGCGAAATGGTGGTGACTTAAAGAAAAGAATATAATTTGTTTCAGCTATTAGTGCTGTGTTCGGATGTTCACATCTGGTGACATAAAGGAAATAATCTAATTTGTTTCAGCTATTAGTGCTGTGTTCGGATGTTCACATCGGGTGACATAAAGGAAATAATCTAATTTGTTTCAGCTATTAGTGCTGTGACATGATGTTCACATCGTGTGACATAAAGGAAATAATCTAATTTGTTTCAGCTATTAGTGCTGTGACATGATGTTCACATCGTGTGACATAAAGGAAATAATCTAATTTGTTTCAGCTATTAGTGCTGTGTTCGGATGTTCACATCGTGTGACATAAAGGAAATAATCTAATTTGTTTCAGCTATTAGTGCTGTGTTCGGATGTTCACATCTGGTGACATAAAGGAAATAATCTAATTTGTTTCAGCTATTAGTGCTGTGTTCGGATGTTCAAATCGGGTGACATAAAGGAAATAATCTAATTTGTTTCAGCTATTAGTGCTGTGTTCGGATGTTCACATCGGGTGACATAAAGGAAATAATCTAATTTGTTTCAGCTATTAGTGCTGTGACATGATGTTCACATCGTGTGACATAAAGGAAATAATCTAATTTGTTTCAGCTATTAGTGCTGTGACATGATGTTAACATCGTGTGACATAAAGGAAATAATCTAATTTGTTTCAGCTATTAGTGCTGTGACATGATGTTCACATCGTGTGACATAAAGGAAATAATCTAATTTGTTTCAGCTATTAGTGCTGTATTCGGATGTTCACATCGGGTGACATAAAGGAAATAATCTAATTTGTTTCAGCTATTAGTGCTGTGTTCGGATGTTCACATCGGGTGACATAAAGGAAATAATCTAATTTGTTTCAGCTATTAGTTCTGTGTTCGGATGTTCATATCGTGTGACATAAAGGAAATAATCTTTTTGTTTCAGCTATTAGTGCTGTGTTCGGATGTTCACATCGTGTGACATAAAGGAAATAATCTAATTTGTTTCAGCTATTAGTACTGTGTTCGGATGTTCACATCGGGTGACATAAAGGAAATAATCTAATTTGTTTCAGCTATTAGTGCTGTGTTCGGATGTTCACATCGTGTGACATAAAGGGAATAATCTAATTTGTTTCAGCTATTAGTGCTGTGTTCGGATGTTCACATCGTGTGACATAAAGGAAATAATCTAATTTGTTTCAGCTATTAGTGCTGTGTTCGGATGTTCACATCGTGTGACATAAAGGAAATAATCTAATTTGTTTCAGCTATTAGTGCTGTGTTCAGATGTTCACATCGTGTGACATAAAGGAAATAATCTAATTTGTTTCAGCTATTAGTGCTGTGTTCGGATGTTCACATCGTGTGACATAAAGGAAATAATCTAATTTGTTTCAGCTATTAGTACTGTGTTCGGATGTTCACATCGTGTGACATAAAGGAAATAATCTAATTTGTTTCAGCTATTAGTGCTGTGTTCAGATGTTCACATCGTGTGACATAAAGGAAATAATCTAATTTGTTTCAGCTATTAGTGCTGTGTTCAGATGTTCACATCGTGTGACATAAAGGAAATAATGTAATTTGTTTCAGCTATTAGTGCTGTGTTCGGATGTTCACATCGTGTGACATAAAGGAAATAATCTAATTTGTTTCAGCTATTAGTACTGTGACATGATAATGAATGAAAGAAGAATGACAACAACTGTTATACATACTCTCCAGACATCGCAAATTGATTGGCAAGTCGTAACGTGCAGCACGACACGATGATTCAAGCCGTGACAGAACATAGCTCGGCATAGTTCTGATGTCGAAGGGCAGCTGCAGATAATTGCGAGAAGAATTCAGAAATGAACTTATTATAACATAAACAATAATACATAAGCAATGTTATGTCAAATGGAAAGCTTGAGAGTGTTATAGGAATTTAAATAGTAATGACATTTTCGTGGGGTTTTTTTTTTTGTTGTTGCTATCCTCCGTAATTGCGAAGGATATTCTCTCACTTTTTATGTGCAATGGGATGGTTTCCTAGAGTTTTCTTTCATATTCAGGAGACTTCACCTTTCAGCTTAAGCAATGCCTATTGAAGAAGCTTTCTAAGCAGAAGGGGTATATCGCGTGACCTGATCTCGTGAGATGATAGTTTGCCTAGGTCACCCAGTGTATGCCTTTCATCCGACGAGGCGCTTAGCAGCTAGAAAGATATTCCTCGTGAAGGAAGACCATTTGATTACCACACGTCGTGTTCTCTGAGTCCCAGACATAATTTCCTGTGTTTGAACCGTATTGGGCAACGACGACAGTCGATTTAGGGTTGATACACCTTCCTAGACGAGGTGCTGCTTTGCCAAACACGTCCGGGGTCAGGGATTTGACTTATACATTTCTCACGCTCTCGCTTCGTCCGTCTGTGATTGCCTTCCAATACACCACAAGACAAGAACTGTATATTGCCATTCGGTTTGACATAATCTGCTGCAGCTTATTACATAAAGAGTTATCTACATCCCCAACGGCAGGTTGGTGCCATGTGACATACCATTCCCTTTTTTAAATAAGATTTATGAACGTTCAGACCAGGCGGTTTAACATAATAGGTTTGTAAAGTCTCTAACACTTACGGGCTCGAAAGATATCTTTCGATTGATATTTCGACTGATAATACTCTCAAATTCTTTACATTTCGTCTCATACGACTTGACAACAACAGACACACTTGTGATCTCTTGCAGAAGGTTCCCCATCACTTTTTGGTTCAGACGAGGAGACCTGTTCACAAAAAAAGAGAAAATGCGTTTTATTTGTATTAATGAAAAAGTAATTGTCACTCTTACCCCATGTGCAATCAGTTCCATTAGTGATGCGATATCAACCCAGTATGTGCCATCAGTAATGTGATATCAACCAAGTATGTAACATCATTGATGTGATATTCAACCCAGTATGTGCCATCATTGATGTGATATCAACCCAGTATGTGCCATCAGTAATGTTATAATCAACCTAGTATGTGCCATCAGTAATGTGATATCAACCAAGTATGTACCATCAGTGATGTGATATTCAACCCAGTAAGTACCATCAGTGATGTGATACGCACCCTAGTATGTGCCATCAGTGATGTGATATTCAGCCCAGTATGTGCCATACGTCATGTGATATTCAGCCCAGATACGTCATCAGTGATGTGATATTCAAACCAGTATGTGCCATCAGTAATGTTATAATCAACCCAGTATGTGCCATTAGTAATGTGATATTAAACCCAGTATGTTCCATCAGTAATGGGATATCAACCAAGTATGTACCATCAGTGATGTGATATTCAACCCAATATGTGCCATCAGTAATGTGATATTCAACCCAATATGTGCCATCAGTGATGTGATATTCAGCCCAGTATGTGCCATGAGTCATGTGATATTCAGCCCAGATACGTCATCAGTGATGTGATATTCA
The DNA here is from genome assembly GCA_034231615.1 of Meghimatium bilineatum. NCBI lineage: Eukaryota > Metazoa > Mollusca > Gastropoda > Stylommatophora > Philomycidae > Meghimatium > Meghimatium bilineatum. The sequence continues at coordinate 9,865,379 of CM067309.1, read as the reverse complement.
TCCCAGTATGTGCCATTAGTTATGTGACATCAAGCTCAGTAGAGTATTGTTACTGACATCCTACACCCCCCCCCCCATTTCGTTCTTCCACTTCACTCATATTATGAGATAAGAAAATGTGTCTATTTGATTTTTCGTCGATAGTGCACAAATAGAATAGAAACCAAGCGCTGGTATTTTCTGTAGCCGAACGACATGTCTAGTGACGATTTGGTCATGCCTCCTCTCTGCCTTTACTTCCCTTGAAGATATGGTTCATATTTCCATAGACCGCGTCGACAAAATGCCGTCAGTTGTTGAATATATCTTTCTTTTTTTTTAAATTGAACCCGATGTAGACACTTGAGTATCCTACTACAGATTCAGTGAATCCTACTACAGATTCAGTGAATCCTACTACAGATTCAGTGAATCCTACTACAGATTCAGTGAATCCTACTACAGATTCAGTGAATCCTACTACAGATTCAGTGCACTGAGAAGTAACCAACAACGACTCGTAAAAGCATATTTGTCTTTATTGGCACTTTTTGTCGATTGTTATTCAGTAATACTGTGAAATTTCAGAATGTTGGTAACTTTTTCAATCCACTTTCTTTTTGGTCTTCCTTTGTATCTTACTTTTCCCATGTTCATGGTGTATGCTCTTGCCCCTAAGGATTCATTCTCATTATGTGGCCGAGCAGTTTCTATTTCTGTTTCTCAATATAATTGACCACTGATGGTGTTTCCAACAGTTCTTGTAATCTCATTATTTCTCATATGATCACATCATGTTCTGTTTGCTGCTTTACTTAGACATCTAATTTCATACTTGGTAAGCTTTCTCACTTGTTCTTTGGTTAGTTCCCGTGTTTGACATTGAAAACGCAATGTTTAACACAATGATATTAATCATTATCATGTGACATATTCATTCCAAAGAGTGGTATTTTTTATGGATTCTCTGAATGCTCCGCGATTGTGAGCGAGTTGACACCTACCGCAGCTAGAGGCGTATTTAAGCAATATGATATATCACTGCCCAATTGTCGTCTTGGGCGCCCGCTTCCCCTGCTGCCGTTAGCTTTGCCTTCAGGTATTAATCTTTTCAAGCTGTTGTTTGTTTTTATATGACCCAAAAGCAACAGCTTTCTTGTTAGGATGTTATTAAGGAGCTTACCCACTTCGACCTTTATTGATCTTAACACTTCTTGATTTATCTTTTCTAGCTGTCCATGGTATACGTAAAATTCTTCTGTAGCATCTCATTTCAAAAGCAGCGATTCTCTGTGCTATTGTTTTATTTAATGTCCATGCCTCACAACCGTATATTGCCACTGGAAATACGCATGTTCTGATCATACATAGTTTGACTATAATGCTGGTACGTTTCCAAAACTTTTCATTTGCGCAAGTTTCTATGTCGACATTGAAATTTTTCTCTTGATTTTTACAGTGCAGTCTCCTGAGCTATTTATTTTTGTGCCCAAACTCTGTAAATTTGTTACATACTTTAGTTCGAAATTGTCAATTATTATCTTTGGTTGTACTTTCACTTATTCCATGACATTAAAGTTAGTTTATGAAAATGTTAATTAATTTGAAATAAATACACATAACGCGATTTATATCATGAAATATTGAGCGTCAGAAAGAATATCAGACTTACCCCGAGATGGATTGTATTGAGTGGGTCAGTTTTCTGAAATAATAGAGTACTCAGATAAATAAATAAATAAATAACGTAAACATCAAATAACAAAAACAGACATGCTCCTTGCTATTAATAATTGTTCTACATTAACAAATTGGTACTTATGTTCAATTTTTTAGTCAATATAAAGTGTTCTATCGGGGTTTCCATAGATGAGATGAATACATTAAAACTCTATTGATATATCACTGAGGTAGCAATGTATAGTATTGTTTTATTTTTTGCTACACGATTGATAGGCGAATCGCATGCTACTAATAAACCATAAATATGTGAATACCATCTTTCAAAAATATAGCGCGAATAAGTAAAGTAAAGTAACCCATATCATTTATTAATTTCATAGGGATGTGAGATGTTAGCGATCTCACATTTCAGTGGTTCTGTAAATGAGGGCGGTAACCATCTCCTCTCCTTCGCAGTCTTTACTTCCCAGATTTATCCGGTACCCATTTAAGGCTGGGTCGAATGTGAACGACTTAATGTTCAGGACATTTAACATGAACCATCACACACCAAACAATGCAACAAAGTCTAGTCATAGACTCTGCCTATTTAAAATGTTGTAACCTGCAATTACAACCCATTTGGAACAGATTTTGAGTTTTGAGTACACATTCAGCATACTTATTCACAAATACTTGAGAGAAAACAAGACATTGTAGCTGGAAACACAAGGAATATCCTAGAAATATGTTTTCTGTGTAAACTGGACATCGGAACAACATCCTTCTACTCTTCACAAGTTTGAAAACACATGCAGTAGAAAAAATTACACACAAGTTACACATCTTCTTCTTCTTCTTCTTTCTGTTCTCATGTACCTTTTAGTGTTAAGAGGAGAGTGAGTGTGCGGTCTTTTGCCCTTCTATTTGCCTCTTCTGCTGTTATATTTCCGAGTGTCTTTAATACCCTAACTATCCACCTTTTACGAGGGCGTCCAATAGGTCTACTGTTTTCGTATCGTTTGATAAGGGTTTCTTGGATAATACTTTGCACTTTCTGTCTGGTTATGTGGTCGAACTATTTAACTTGTTTCTGAATATATTCTAATGTTAAAGTGATTCCAAATTGTTTTCTTAGTTCTTCATTCCTGATTTTGTCTCTCAAGCTAAATCATATGTCTTACACATTTCATTTCAGTGGTGTTAATCTTATGACATTTTCTATGATCCAATGTCCAAATTTGACACTGTTGTTGGTAGAAAATGGTGTTGAATATCGCTTTCTTTGTTTCTAGTGTAATATCTTTGTTTTGTAGTAAAGGTGTTAACTGACCATGACCTGACAGGTCTTATTATATCGGATACACATTTGCATAGATTTATGGAGAATAGAAAGATGTTACACACAAGTTACATATTTGCATAGATTTATGGAGACAAGAAAGATGTTACACACAAGTTACATATTTGCATAGATTTATGTCGGCACTTAACGTAATCGATGGGATATTTACAGTAGTAGTTTCCCTTGGTTTTCTACCGGTTTAAAAATAATGAACATGTAAAACTAATGAAAACTAATGCAAATGTTCTCATTGATACTGGCGTAAAAAGATCAATCATATCAAACATAAGGGGCAGACAGCCAAGGTTTCTAGGGCATGTGCTGAGAAGAACACAGCTTGAACACTTAATAACCACTGGAAAGATCAAGGGGAAAAGAGATAAGGGACGACAAAGAGAAAAGTTACTAGATGGACGTATTGTGGCTGGCTAGAAGCTCACCAACCGAGCTTATTGACAACACAAGAGACAGAGAGTCGTGGAGAAATATGATCGCCTACGCCATTCGGCATGGCCTTTGATTGATTGATAGATTTATGGAGAAAAGAAAAGCGTTACACACAAGTTACACATGTGTATAGATATATGGAGAAATGGAAAATATTACCAAAACAACAAGTGCAATAATATTCTTCTTCTTCAGCGTTCATTCTCAAACTCCCGATGGAACTCTTGTAGCAGGACAATGGTCCTATTAGATTTCCAGTAGGATGTAGTCCAGAGAATGGAAATGCGTTGTGTCTTTGTTTTATTTACGTCAGTGCCCCCGACACATCCGTCTTCGGTGGAGTGTAATAATATAAGTCAGAAGGTTGTGTACAACTACAGGTGTAATGATAGAAGTCAGAAGTGTGTAGGCAACTATCATTTTATCACTTACGGACGTTGTTCAATGATTTTATCACTTACAGACGTTGTTCTATGATTTTATCACTTACGGCCGTTGTTCTATGATTTTATCACTTACAGACGTCGTTCTATGATTTTATCACTTACGGACGTTGTTCTATGATTTTATCACTTACAGACGTTGTTCTATGATTTTATTACTTACGGTCGTTGTTCTATGATTTTATCACTTACAGACGTTGTTCTATGATTTTATCACTTACGGACGTTGTTCTATGATTTTATTACTTACGGACGTTGTTCTATGATTTTATCACTTACAGACGTTGTTCTATGATTTTATTACTTACGGTCGTTGTTCTATGATTTTATCACTTACGGACGTTGTTCTATGATTTTATCACTTACAGACGTTGTTCTATGATTTTATTACTTACAGACGTTCTTCTATGATTTTATTACGTACAGACTTTGTTCTATGATTGTATTACTTACGGACGTTGTTCTATGATTTTATTACTTACAGACGTTGTTCTATGATTTTATTACGTACAGACTTTGTTCTATGATTTTATCACTTACGGACGTTGTTCTTCCTTGGTTTCCTTGCTCTTTAACCAAGGCGCACATTTTGTTAATTCCCTCAAGTTGTTCTGTACTTCCCCGCACGAGAGACATCCATGTGGCTTACGGACGTAAGACAAATGTTTCTTGGAATGTTTTCCTCCAGGCCCATATAACAGAGCTACAGAAATTTACAAATAAGAATGTAGTTCATAAAAGTCAACCGGTATTTGCTGAAATATAAGTACATAATATATACAACAGATATTTCCTAAGAATAAAGTAAAGAACATAGTCAACAGACATTTACTCAGATGTTGATAGACAGTTATCAAAGCTGATGGGAAAATGTATTGATGTACATGAAGATACTCATCTATTATGTATAGAATAATCAACCGTTTCGTACAAAGTAAAGACTACAAACGCTTATCATTTTACACGAACTAAATATGGAACTGGAATTAGTTTCCTGCAAACATTACAAACACATCGTACACTGATTTTAACGTCTAAAATGTTTATACTGTATTCTCGTGCGATATTCATTTCTTAACTGGTGAAGCTCATGATAGTCGTACAATCCCATTTTTCTGTAATTATGTTTACTTCGAAAGTCACCTTATTTTCTCGTATTCCATCCAGGTAACTAGTGGTTTCGAAGCTCCCGTCCAATGCACGTGAAGGATCTTGTCCGACAATGCGGAATGAGATAGATGGAGATTTCATTGCACATGACAAAGTTTTTATGGTCGAGATTTCTAAGTATGATCGTCTACAGCAGAAGACCTCTGTTCAAAATTAATTAGGTCTTCATTCGTTACTTTTTTTATTATTGTCGTGTTTCCGGTGGTCAATATTTACATACTTGGAGTCGTATGCAAAAAACAGTTAAGGCGATTCCGAGTAAATAATGACCAATAAATTACACGAAAATAATAAAAAATGTAACAAATGAAGTCCTAATTGTTTCTATGTAGATGATTTATCATAACTCTAGGTCTTTACAGTCAAACACTGTCGTAAAACAGTCACAAATCATGTCCAGGACATGCAGGTCACCATGTCAAAGGGCATGAGCCCATGGACCGCTGGATCAGCAACCAACCCGACTTTACCATTGGGTCAAAGGGCATGAGCCCATGGACCGCTGAATCAAAAACCAACCCGACGTTTCCCATGATTGTTATTGGTGACCTTGTATGTACTGTGTGCCGAAATGTGGTGAAAATCTCGGGAAAATGCCACATAGGGTTACTTTATCCGGATCATTTCAGAAGTGTCCAATTAACTGTATTGTCAAGGGATTCGCTTTATCTTACCTGTGACATGGGGTGGGAGCGTGGTCGCATTTAATTGAGATGATTCCTTCTCACCCACCGGTGTATCGTCATTTTCATCCTCCATCGATGACACTAGTAACAATGTGAAAACAAAAATTATTTGAAATTTCTCAAAAACAGAATAGAGTTAAAACAGAATGGAGTTAAAACAGAATGAAGTTAAAACAGAATGGAATTAAAACAGAATGGGGTTTAAACCGAATGGAGTTAAAACAGAATATGGTTTAAACCGAATGGAGTTAAACCAGAATGGGGTTAAAACAGAATGGGGTTAAAATATGTCTGGACTGTTTTAACCATAACAGAGCTGCCTTCCCAGCCCCTCTTTACACATTTTTGTAAACACCAACACTCCCCATTCCAGAGAAGAAAAACAACATTTGAAGCATTTTCATGCAAATTATCTACACTAAAATAAAACGTTCCAGAACATTTGGATAACTACAGATCTGGAATTGCAAAACAAGCTGATAAGAAAAGGAATTTATTTGCTACAATATTGGGTACTATGAGCGCAGTCCAACTCCCGTTACATCAATTAGTTTGTATCTGTGATTATTTCCCTTTGCTGTGTTTATTAGTTTATGTGTAACATTCATTAATTTAAATATAATTATATTTAAGGTTAGGGTTAGATTAGTTATAGAAAAAAATAACTAACGCTAACCCCTATCCCTAACCCTAACCCTAGAAATGAGTTTTTCAAATAACTAATGATATTTTATTGATATAATATTTTGATTAATTATCTACAAGATACGTAGGAAGGTAATAACGGGAAACAAGAACGAAAACGAGGCTTGGACTGCTATCATAGTACCCACTAGTATCTACTAATTTCGAGTTTATTTCAGTCTACACTTGAATCCCGAAACAGCTACCGTTACACACCACACCGACAATAAGCGTTCCTCCAATAACTGAAGATATGGCTCTGTGGCGAAGTGGTACATAGCACGTCTGTGGCGGCCAAGGTACCGAGTTCGATCCCCGTCACAGGCAATTGTGCATCCGATCGTTCAGAAAGCAATGGTAAATTACTGAACGCATTTATATTACCTAGAAAATCACCACAGCCAGAATGGCATCCATGCTAGAGACATCAGAACGGCATCCATGATTGGGACATCAGAATTGGATCCGTGCTAGGGACATCATAATGACATCCATGCTAGGGACATACGAATGGCATCCATGCTAGGGACATCAGATTTTTTTAAGAACAGTGGTATAAACTACAGCAACTACAACAAAGCTAACTACCATGTGGTAAACGGAAAAAAAGTATTAAAAAACCAAAATACTATTTAATTCAGTTTTTCTAAAAAGAAAAATGATATATTTAATTCGAACATGTTTGTTGTGGTGTAGTCATTTCTACTCGTCTTTTTATGTTATGTGCATATCTTGATGAAGGCCTTTTGGTTCGAAACGTCGTTTATGTTCTGTGTATTGTTATTTTATGATTATATTGTGTGTTTTGTTGTGTGTATTATTTCACGTAAAAATCCGACAGTGATCGTGTGTTAGTCGTCGTTCAATAAAATTTCGTTACCTATTTCCCATGTCAGTATATGTTGAAGAGTTCTCTGGAGATAGCTGTATGCCTTGCAGCATCAGGGGTTGAATCGTTCTCTGGAGATAGCTGTATGCCTTGCAGTATCAGGGGTTGAATCGTTCTCTGGAGATAGCTGTATGCCTTGCAGTATCAGGGGTTGAAGCGTTCTCTGGAGATAACTTTATGCCTTGCAGCATCAGGTGTTGAATCGTTCTCTGGAGATAGCTGTATGCCTTGCAGCATCACGTGGTAGAATCGTTCTCTGCAAATGGCTTTTTGTGTGCTTCATATGTGTTTGTCTTCGTTGACTCCTTTATATCTCTAAGCCTTCGTTTGCAAGGTCTGTCCATGCCTTTGTAGCCATCGCGTCTGTATAGTAATGTTCTTTTAGGGGCACTGTCTGATGCTAGTCTTAATCATGTGAGAACCACTTAATATGTTATCTTCTGATGTAATCCAGGATTGGCATTGTAATCGTTAGACTTCTGATGTTTTCGTTCCTGATTCTTTCTCTTATTGTTATTCTAAGGATTCTAGGTGCACAAATTATTTCTGTTATAACAAGTTTTCTTTTGGATTATGTTGTTATTGTCCACGTTTGACATTGGTAGCATAGTGATGGTATGATGATCAGTTTATATAGTGCAGTTTTGGTGTTCATGTTCACATATTTGTATTTTTTTAAATAGACATCTGCCCCAAGATCTGGTATGCAACATTGCATCTGTGTTGGATTTCGTTGGTGTTTTTCCCATTCGATGATATGATGATTCCAAGATAAGTGAATACTTTCATCTGTTTAAGTTGTTGATCATCGATTGGAATAGTGGTGATTGTTTCTGTTTTTGTGATTGACATTACCTCAGGGTTTTTTTCTGTTTTATCTTAATATTAAAATCTGTACAATTTGTGTGGAGTCTATTTATATGTTGTAGTTATTCTTTCGATGTTTGTTTGATTTTCTGCAAAATGTTTGCTCACGAAATTGTTATATTGTCTTCTTCATTAGTGTTGACAATTTTAGATATGAAATCGATATATGTGACGAATAACACGGGAGATAGAACACATCCTTGTCGCACTCCAGAGTGTATGTGCAATGTATCTGACAGCCCAACACTCGTTCTAACTAAACATTGACTGTCTGTGTAACTATTTCTACACAAGTTGATAAGATTATGTGGAACCCCATATTGTGATGATATTTTCCAAAGTTATAATAATATTGGGTTCCACAGCATCAAGTTATAGACAGATGTATAACCACTTAGAAACTTGATGATGTAAGTATCGCATACCTGACAGATGTATATTCAATGATAAACTTGATGATGTTAGTATCTCATACCTGACAGATGTATATTTAATGATAAACTTGATGATGTCAGTGTCTCATACCTGACAGATGTACATTCAATGAGAAACTTGATGATGTCAGTGTCTCATACCTGACAGATGTATATTCAATGATAAACTTGATGATGTTAGTATCTCATACCTGACAGATGTACATTCAATGAGAAACTTGATGATGTCAGTGTCTCATACCTGACAGATGTATATTCAATGATAAACTTGATGATGTTAGTATCTCATACCTGACAGATGTACATTCAATGATAAACTTGATGATGTCAGTGTCTCATACCTGACAGATGTACATTCAATGAGAAACTTGATGATGTCAGTGTCTCATACCTGACAGATGTATATTCAATGATAAACTTGATGATGTTAGTATCTCATACCTGACAGATGTACATTCAATGAGAAACTTGATGATGTCAGTGTCTCATACCTGACAGATGTACATTCAATGAGAAACTTGATGATGTCAGTGTCTCATACCTGACAGATGTATATTCAATGATAAACTTGATGATGTTAGTATCTCATACCTGACAGATGTACATTCAATGAGAAACCTGATGATGTCAGTGTCTCATACCTGACAGATGTATATTCAATGATAAACTTGATGATGTTAGTATCTCATACCTGACAGATGTACATTCAATGAGAAACCTGATGATGTCAGTGTCTCATACCTGACAGATGTATATTCAATGATAAACTTGATGATGTTAGTATCTCATACCTGACAGATGTATATTCAATGATAAACTTGATGATGTTAGTATCTCATACCTGACAGATGTATATTCAATGAGAAACTTGATGATGTTAGTGTCTCATACCTGACAGATGTATATTCAATGAGAAACTTGATGATGTTAGTATCTCATACCTGACAGATGTATATTCAATGATAAACTTGATGATGTTAGTATCTCATACCTGACAGATGTATATTCAATGATAAACTTGATGATGTCAGTGTCTCATACCTGACAGATGTATATTCAATGATAAACTTGATGATGTAAGTATCTCATACCTGACAGATGTATATTCAATGATAAACTTGATGATGTTAGTATCTCATACCTGACAGATGTATATTCAATGAGAAACTTGATGATGTTAGTATCTCATACCTGACAGATGTATATTCAATGAGAAACTTGATGATGTCAGTGTCTCATACCTGACAGATGTATATTCAATGATAAACTTGATGATGTTAGTATCTCATACCTGACAGATGTACATTCAATGAGAAACCTGATGATGTCAGTGTCTCATACCTGACAGATGTATATTCAATGATAAACTTGATGATGTTAGTATCTCATACCTGACAGATGTACATTCAATGAGAAACCTGATGATGTCAGTGTCTCATACCTGACAGATGTATATTCAATGATAAACTTGATGATGTTAGTATCTCATACCTGACAGATGTATATTCAATGATAAACTTGATGATGTTAGTATCTCATACCTGACAGATGTATATTCAATGAGAAACTTGATGATGTTAGTGTCTCATACCTGACAGATGTATATTCAATGAGAAACTTGATGATGTTAGTATCTCATACCTGACAGATGTATATTCAATGATAAACTTGATGATGTTAGTATCTCATACCTGACAGATGTATATTCAATGATAAACTTGATGATGTCAGTGTCTCATACCTGACAGATGTATATTCAATGATAAACTTGATGATGTAAGTATCTCATACCTGACAGATGTATATTCAATGATAAACTTGATGATGTTAGTATCTCATACCTGACAGATGTATATTCAATGAGAAACTTGATGATGTTAGTATCTCATACCTGACAGATGTATATTCAATGAGAAACTTGATGATGTCAGTGTCTCATACCTGACAGATGTATATTCAATGATAAACTTGATGATGTTAGTATCTCATACCTGACAGATGTATATTCAATGATAAACTTGATGATGTCAGTGTCTCATACCTGACAGATGTATATTCAATGATAAACTTGATGATGTTAGTATCTCATACCTGACAGATGTATATTCAATGATAAACTTGATGATGTCAGTGTCTCATACCTGACAGATGTATATTCAATGAGAAACTTGATGATGTTAGTGTCTCATACCTGACAGATGTATATTCAATGAGAAACTTGATGATGTTAGTGTCTCATACCTGACAGATGTATATTCAATGATAAACTTGATGATGTTAGTATCTCATACCTGACAGATGTATATTCAATGAGAAACTTGATGATGTAAGTATCTCATACCTGACAGATGTATATTCAATGAGAAACTTGATGATGTTAGTATCTCATACCTGACAGATGTATATTCAATGATAAACTTGATGATGTTAGTATATCATACCTGACAGATGTATATTCAATGAGAAACTTGATGATGTTAGTATCTCATACCTGACAGATGTATATTCAATGAGAAACTTGATTATGTTATTATCTCATACCTGACAGATGTATATTCAATGATAAACTTGATGATGTTAGTATCTCATACCTGACAGATGTATATTCACTGAGAAACTTGATGATGTTAGTATCTCATACCTGACAGATGTATATTCAATGAGAAACTTGATGACGATTGTCTGGATCTAGACAATCTTGTCCTCCCTACATTATAGTGGATGTTTTCTGTTTTGCACTGAATGATTTAGCTCGTTCAGTACCGGTGATCTGAAGTGTATGTTGTGGAACACATATTTCGTGTTTTAGTTAGCATTTCAACTAGATTGTATTGACACGATCCTGATGCAGGCACAGATTCGTTGGGCATGTCATTTGGTGCTTATGCCAGACTATAGCTTGCCAAAGATATTTCTCTACATGAGCTGGAGAAGGATAAACGATCTCAAGGTGGCCAAAAGAAGCGCTACAAGGACTCGTTAAAGACCTCACTGAAAGCCTTTGAAATAGACCAAGGTAAATGGGAAGAACTTCCATAAAATATATCTACATGGCGTTCCACAATCAAAAAGAGAACATCATCTTGTGAAAAGAGGAGAAATGCAGCAGCCCAATAGTGGAGAGTAGCTAGAAAGCCATGGATATACCAAGATCCATCTACATTGGTCATTCCATGCCCGAACTGTCCAAGGAAATTTACAACTCGAATAGGGCTCATTAGCCAACTACGAACTCATAATCAAGGACATAAGTCTAAATGAATTTTCAAAAGTGGATGTAACAAGTGGTCATCATCATCATGTGATGGACGAGCAACATTTCAACTGTAAGTGTGAGATTGAGACAAATAATGGCTTCCAAAGATGTGGCGCTATTGTGAACTGTGCAAAACTTTTAAATGGAGGTTAAAAGGCGTTCTAAACAATACTTGAAGATATCTTTCAAGTATTGAAATATTGATTAAGTCATTGGTTAACCACAGCTTTTTACCGTTCAACCTGGCAAGACCAGGTCAGGGCAGGTGTGAAAAAGTAAAGGGTAGAAAATAGCAAATAATTAGAATAAGATCGAACAAAAAAATATAGATGTGGTTGTTGACTCGGGGATCTCCGGAGAATAAAGGATAAGCCATGTGTCGTATGCTACAGAGGTTGTTAGTTCGATTTCGGATACCAACGGGTTATATGTAGTTACATGTTATCAGTGGTACTCTTCTCGTGCATTGTGCTGCTTCGTTGATAGGTATGCACATATGGTGAAACTCGAGTACAACTAAATCCGTCCATATACACATTATGAACCTTCATGAAAGTATTCAGTTTTCCATATTCTAAATACCATAGGATTTGTTGTACACACTGCAACATGATATTCCAATCCTTGATTGAACTTCTATTTCATCTGTGCAGTCTCATGTACCAATCCTTGATTGAACTTCTCTGTCATCTGTGCAGTCTCATGTACCAATCCTTGATTGAACTTCTCTGTCATCTGTGCAGTCTCATGTACCAATCCTTGATTGAACTTCTCTGTCATCTGTGCAGTCTCATGCACCAATCCTTGATTGAACTTCTATTTCATCTGTGCAGTCTCATGTACCAATCCTTGATTGAACTTCTATTTCATCTGCGCACTTTCTAAAAGTATTGTGTAAGGAACAAGTGAAGTTCGAAGGAGAAGAGGCAGTAAAAGAAAATCCTGGATAGCCAACATCAAGAAATGACCCATGCATGATGTTCCAGAATGTATCCGCATGACTGAGGACAGTTACTACTCTGCCGACTTATGGTTATTATGTTTTATATTACTGTGCCACTATACCGTGTCCATTATGAATCTTTGCATCTTTTCTCTTGGACTTTCATACCCTCCAGAATTTCTAACTTCTTTAATTTCTACCAAGCATTTTCCATGTAAAACTGCCTATTTTTACATGTTTTCCACATTTAAATTTGCCTATATTTACCACTCACCTCCCATTTAACATTTCCTACTTTTGCCAAGCATCTGAAACTAAATTAAATTTGCCTATTTTTACCGAACATTTCACTTTCCATCGTGTCAATTTTTATCACGCACTTAATATATCATCTTCCTATATTCACCAAGCACTTAATATATCATCACATATTCACCAAGAACTTCATTTTTCATTGTCTGCTGATATTTCCAAAGAGTATGAGTTTTCTTCTGATGAGAGTCAGCGATTCTCGTTTCGAGTTAATTGTATCCAAAAAGTCTTCACTGCACTTTCTTGTATCTTTTCCTGATGTTTCATAATACGTCATAATTAACCGGTAGATACAGACATAATTATTGCCTTAGTCTCACTACAATTTGTATGGAGAAAACACTTGAAAATTGACGGGCATGACGTCATCACAAAATGTGCACACAGTCCATCATTAAGTAATATGCAGTGAATGGCTGTCATCTGATTTGTGTATTGTAATTTTTATGATTTCTTGTGTGTTCATCATTGCCCATCATTACTACTACTAGTTTTAGCTATAGTCTGTCGTGTCCCATTGAAACGAAATATAAACCTGTGTTTTACGAAAATCTAATTGTCAACTGGTGGATAATTCTTTTCTCGCAAAGCAGAATGGTGTTATCAACGTAAGAAATAAAAAAATTTTCGCGAACAAATGTTGCGAAATGGTGGTCGATACACACGGAAGGTTATTGAATGATTTATAGCAAGATTTCCTGATAAATAACCTACTCATCGCATTACGGTTAGAAATTTGTTGAATTCGTTTATTGCTGCGGGTAATTTCATTGGTACTTTCCACCTTCCCCCACCCAACAAAAAAAAATAGAGTTAGAGCATAGCAGTATCTATTCTAACTATATTAATGATTTTTGTGTGGGGGAGGGGGGCACATTCTCTGATGAGGTCATATGACGTCAAATATATTCTACCAACAAAGTGTAGTGAAACTACAAATCTGTAGAAGAAGATGAAAATTTCGTGGAAAAAGAAGAAAAATAATCAAGGTTCAGACAACACCTCGTGGGAAAAACAAACTACTAAAGGAATAAAGAAAATCAAGATTCAGACAATACATAGTTACTGTGTTAAGGGACCTTATCCGATCAGAAGATTTCTAAAAGTGTGAGTCATGGTCGCTTTCAAGACTGTGTGTGATGGGCTGAAAGATCACAACAGACCATAAAGAGAAACATAATAGATATAGGAATAGGCTGATAATCAGCATCATACTCAGATTGCTTGCCGCTGCACTCTGATAGAGTTATTGAGACGAGAATCGGAACAACTATGCACTTCCTGCAGACACTCATAACTCATACCACATCATAACACAATGATAACATAATGATAACATAATGATAACACACAATCATAACACAATTATAACACTGTGACCAGCCCTGTTTGCATTAGATATGACTACGGGGTAAGAGTCACAGTGTCAGGTAACGACCCTAAACAGAAAACGGGTGGCTGAGGTAACACATGGCAAATATCAAAATGAACAAAAATAGGTATATATGTTACCAAAATAAGTCGATAAGATAACGTAACAACGAGACAGTGACAGACGACATTTCAACTAAAAAGCCTTCACCAGAACAAATAAAAGTGTAGCTAGTGATTAAATGAGCTATACAAAATGTAGCTAGTGATTAAATGTAGCTAGTGATTAAATGTAGCTAGTGATTAAATGTAGCTAGTGATTAAATGTAGCTAGTGATTAAATAAGCTATATGAAATGTAGCTAGTGATTAAATAAGCTATATGAAATGTAGCTAGTGATTAAATGTAGCTAGTGATTAAATGTAGCTAGTGATTAAATAAGCTGCAGGCATGTAGACTAACAGTATGATTAATCTAAATGCTTCTAATTTAGAAATCGAATGAAAGTGGTAGCCAAAAGACACGCTGAAAAATGTCAAAATAAGAGCATATAAAACAGAACACGGAATGGAAAAGTTACAATACTATTTTAATCGATAGCAACGGAAACATGTTATGATGTTAAAACATATAAAAACAGTAAGTCTTGCTGATACGCAAAAACTGTCCTTTCTTCTGCTAGATCATTGAAGCATGACCATCTGCTATATATGACCTACAAGCTAATTTGAAATGGAATATTCCCGATATTCTCATTGGCCACTATGATTATAGTTTGTGTAATAGCCAATGAAAATCAAAGAAACAGTTATGTTAGTCATGTTAGTCGGCTTGATTTCCCGTTAGATAAGAGGTTGTACGAAATTGAGGGTCTCGATTGAAGAAACTTGTGTGGTTTGAATGCGATTTAAGAAAATTTAAAATATGTCTATAGGTGTTTATGTATTGGTGAAACCACATATTCATAAGGCATGGAAGTGTGTGTATTAGTGGAAACAAAACATAGTCATTTAGACATGGCTGTGTGTGTGTGTGCATATATAGATCATACAGCTATGTGACATAGGGAGTTGTGAATTATCCATTTCTTGCGCGGTTCAGATTATCTGCTTGAGGATTTTGTGCAAACCGTGAAGTCCTTGATCTATTTGACTGTGAGGTTCTAGCAAAAGGTGATGAGGTTTGGGTTTCAACATCTGGTTGTCCACCTTGTTCAAATCTTGGTCGGTCTAAATCTCGCGATGATCTGTTTTGCTGATCGTCTGTTAACCCTTGATCAGAAGTTAGTGGTCTCTCGTCAACAGCCTGGGAGCTTTCCTGATAATTAGGATTGTTTTCGTCGTAACTCTGTCGGTTCTCATTGTAAGTCAAGGCGGTTTCTCCTCTATTGAATGCCTCTAACTGTCGAGAGACAGGTGTGGTTCTTGCAGGGATAAGTGGAAAGTATGGTGGTGGTGGAGGCGCTATCCTTGGGTAGAATTCTGTTGACGGTAAAAAAAATTTAAAAAACATGGTTACCATTTCACTCTAGCACATTTATATATCAAAATATAAGATATTTACACCTGTACACAATTCATTTCAAATGGCAACATAACTGGTGTTTTATTTTCTAAAAGGACAATTACTAAAATACTATGTCACCCGCTTCTTGAAGGGTTCGAAAAGGGAGCGCTTAATAACTGTGACATGCCATGTATGTCGTAAGATGCAATTAAGGAGAAATGTAGTCTTTTCCTTTAATAATTCTGTCTTCATATTAAGTGTTGTTAGAACCTATGTGTTTGTTTTCTTGTAATTTATTTAGATCTTAATATCTTCCTCATGTTTATTTCATAGAGCAGTTGTTCTCTGCTTTTGTGAGACTGCACACTGTTTAAAAAAACAATTTATAATTTCAGGGTCAATCACAAACAATTTTTAAATACTTTAAATAAATTTACAAGGAAAATCATTCGCCACCCGGCGGTCCGGTAGACATTTGTAGCGATCATATGGACATCTTGTAGAAGTCCGGTAGACATGTTGCAGAGGCCCGGTACACATGTTTCAGATCTCTGGACATGTTGCAGAGGCCCGGTACACATGTTTCAGAGGTCCAGCGATTGAGAAGCATTGCCATAGAGGATCAATGTGACCCAGAAGTAATGCTTAAAGTTGATGTGTTGGGCCTAAATGCGCAGGTATCGTAATTAAACTGGAAACTATGATACACAGCACACCGTTCCTTGTACTATATCGTGCCAATCTTCAGGATTGCATTACATCCTGCTAAGCTGCAGCAGTTTAAGAAGTAACTCAAAAGAAAATTAAGTAAACTAATTATACATATTGCAGAGACAAAAGTACAAGAATATTATTTAGATACGCATAATAACGCCATCACCTACTGGCTTCTGTGAAGAATATTTCTTTCTTCTAGTCTAAATGTGAACTATCTTGACTGAGAATACTCTTGAATTTCTACTTCTTCTTCTTGAGCGTTCATTCTCAAACACCCGCTAGATCTCTATTGCAGCAGAACAATGACCCTACTAGATTTCCAGCAGGATGTAGTTCTGAGAATAGAAATGCGTTGTGTCGCCGTTTTATTTACACCAATGGCGCGAAACATCCGTCTTCAGTGGACTCTTGAATGTAATATTTGGGGATCAAGTTATCACAGGATGATGATGATGAAAACAGCTCGCTTAGCTCCAGCAGCAGGTGAATTTAACACGCTTTCAAATATATGGCACTGGCAGGAATTGTACAAATGTACAAAACTTAGACTGTTTAATGCGTGCTATACAATCTATATTGTTGTATAGATGTCAAAGCTGGAAATCCACACAAGCAATACATAGATTAATTATCTTTGAAAACAAGTGCATTTGAACTAAAAATTGAGCATAAAATGAACAGATTTTAAAACCAACAATTCATTGATGGAAGAAACAAACGAATTATTGATGTTAAATTTTATAAGAAGAAGATGCTGGAATTACATCAGCCATATACAGTTATCCCTCGCTACTTCGCGGTTCATTTTATCGCGGTCTCGGTACATCGCGGATTTCTAAAAACATATTTACAGTAAAGTGTAAATAGTATGTACACTTTAGTAAGATGATGGACTGACGATATTAAAGATAACATGAATACATCGCTAGAAAATGGGAGCCACATCGCTCAAGACAGGAAGAGGTTCAGAGAGTTCACATGACACACACTTTAGTTACATATACGTATGTTACACAGACACGTATCATATTTATATTATTTATACATTATTTTGTGTATGTTATTTATACTATTAATATTTCATTTACAAGTTTGAAACTATTCTTTAATGTTCTAATGATAACATATGCACTTATATGGTTTCATATACACTTATTGATATTATACATACACAAAAAATGTACGTGTGTTAAAAATGAGAGGATGACACAACTTCGCGGTTTTTCACTTATCACGGCCGGTTCCGGTCCCTATTAAACGCGATAACTGAGGTATGACCGTACTTAGAATGGATAAAAATAGACTTCAAAAATCATACATTTTTATAGCGTTTAAACACCATACCAAAAAGGGAGGGTGTTTTTTTGGTCATGTGACGAGACAAGATGGCATGGAAATATTTTTATTAGAGGAAACGAGAGATATTCAGGAATACACGTACATATCGCTAGAGGAAGCGCTAAAACTTGCCGGATTTCAGGAGATTCATCGCCCGCGTGTTGCCGGGGCCCGAAAGGAGAGCAAAGAATAGCAACACTGTTTACCTTCCACGCATGTCGTAAAAGGCGACAAAGAAGGTTATGGGATGGAGTTGGCTGTCCCATCCCATATATGGTCAGTGACCCAAAGCCATGCTGATGTCGGATGTGTCATGCCAAAAGGCGCAGATATCGCAGCATATCTGTAAACCATGACACAACGCATTCCGTTCTCCGGACTACATTCTGCTAAACTGCAGGAGTTTGAGAACGAACGCAGAAGAAAAAGAAGGAGATTCATAAAAAAGACTACATTTTGGAAAGAATATGTCACATGACACAAACATACATTCAAGTGGAAGATAATGGGCAGAAGAAGATCGACCAAAAGAAATTATATGGAGAAGCAATCACCATAGAAAGTTGAATATTGGGTATAAGCAATACACAAGAATTACAGCAACTTGCAAGCGCAAGCGCTCAACATGGAAATAAATGCCTACTGCCCTGTGTGCAACCTTTAACTCAAAGGGAACTAGATAATGACATGCTTAAATAGATTTTGTGAGACCTCCTAGTTAATACTGTGAGAACCATTGTATTAGTAATTATCTATTTTTTTGTCTCTCACCTCTTACGCTGGAATTCAAGGACGTCTTTGCAGGGCAAGCTATCCACTGAACTGTCAGAGAGTATGGGTAGGCGGGATAACCTCCAGTAATCAATATGTTGAAGCCACTAACAGTAACGTCCCCTTTATCGACCTGCAACAAAGTAATTTGTAAACACGCCGTGAATGTACATCAAAGTAATTTGTAAACATAATCTTGCTGGTAAAACACAGTAATTTGTAAATATGTCTGTCTTCATAAAGATCTCATGCAATAGTTTGTAAAAATGTCTTGCAAGCACAACACAGTAATTTATAAACATGTCTTGCAGGCACAACAAAGTAATTTATAAACATGTCGTTCAGGCACAACACAGTAATTTGTAAACAGAACTTGCATCTAAAACATAAGCTAATTAGACAAATACGTAATTTGAAAAACCAATATGCAGCATGTATCAGCCTGCAAGTACAACAGAATGTGCTGAGAATGTCATACAAAGCGTGTGCAGATTGCAAGATGAGGCAGCAGGTACGGAATGGATAAGTCTACCGACAGATTTCAAAACTTGTTTGAGAGTAGTAATATCACTTAGCAGGGAATGCAGAGAATGGTGTCCCACAGCTGTGGAGAAAGAGGTGCAGGCTTTGGTCAGTGAGAATGCCAAAGACGGGGATGTGATTATAAACTCTGATGGCTCTATGATTAGACATGTTCGCAATACTTGGGTCTTCATAGCTCAGTGCACAGGTAAAACGATCAGGGATGAGAATGGTGCCTTTGCGGTTACTACGAGTAGCATGACCATGGAGACTATCGCGATGGCCAAGGCATTTGAGTGGGTATGCAAATAGAAGGTAACGCATGTCTACATCTTGAGTGACTATGAGTATGATTAGGAAGGTACAAGTGGGTCTCGTTCGCGAACAGTGGATTGGGGTCTTGAGAAAAGTGAGGCTGAAAGTGGTTACATTTATTTTCGTGCCATCACATGTGGGTACTCGAGGCAGTGAAAGAGCAGATCAACTGGCGTCAAGCGCAATTGTGGCACAAGGAGATGGGGCAGTGGATCGCGCTGAAGTTTTGAACCTCCTAAAGAGATATAACACGCGAGAGTGAGACTACTGTAGATGATGATTCCTTTTCAATGACGAGGATTAAAGATCAGGGTTTGAAATGCGGTGTTGCTAGAAGTGAACATTTTGGAGGCGCAGAAGAATGATGATCAACCAGCATAGAACCGGTACTGTCAGCAGAAGTGTAATGGAGGATACACTCAGGGAGAGATCGGAGCAACTATGGACTTGTCCAGTTTGCTGTGATGAGCATCCGACGATTATCTAAGTTACTGATGTTCTTACTGCGCATTTTGTCGAGTCTGGTGACTCCAATATCCTTCCTTAGACATTTCATTTCGCAATTTTCGATCTTTTTCTTATGTGTAGATGTCACTTGCCAAGTCTGGCATTTCTAGCATAGTTTAGGAATAAACATGTTATTAATAATTTGTTACTTTACTTCCATGTTGATTTTTTGGGTGCAATGGCAAAGGTAACAGCTGGCATGTCACAATTATTGGCAATTATTAATAACTAATTAATATTATTAGTTATTTTTATTGTCAACAATATGTTGTTAACGACAATATATTAAATTTGTGAAGTTGTAATAGGAAAGCGGTAATATAATAGAAACAATAACAAGTATCAAACCTTGACGTCGCCAAACACAACAGTACCAATTCCAGATATTGTTACACCCACGATTGGTGTTGACGTAAATGCGCTGGATGGGAATTTAATTCCTCTTGTAAAGGCATCAGAACCTGAGCTCAGTTCTGGGTTGTGGACACAGAGAATGAAATCGACTAAGTTTAATTCCAATGGGCAGAAATTGAACAGCTCCTGCCCAAAAATACCTGGATATAGAAATAATTAAGATATGTTAGTTTGGACTGAGAATATTTTTTTAAATAGGAATTATTTTTTTTTAATTTTACATAGAGTGATTGTACCAGTGAGATGGGGGGGGGGGTTGGAGGTGCCTCAATGACACAAGAACCTCCATAGGCAGTTGATAACGCTAAGAGCGAAATGAGTCATTCTCACTTAAGTTTGCGAGAAGGACAGAGATACCAAGGCATTATACTAATGAAATAGCAATACAAACAAATCGTTGTCACATACTGTATAATGCTTTTGTCATGTCATTGCAATTGGAAGGTATCTAGCACCTGTAGAAGTAATGCAGGTTGCTAGTGCAGCTGGTATTAATTTAATATATACAACACTTCTTACCTGTGATAGTTTTTATTTCTTATTATTGACCTGTGTTGCCCCAGTCCTACACCCTCTAGATGTTCCCAAACATTGGATTTTATTTCTTTATATCACAATTCCCGCCGAATATTGATGTGTCAGGCCATTGGCGTAAAATAGAGCGGCGACATACGGAATTTCTATTTTCTGAACTACATCCTGCTGGAAACCTAGTAGGGTCACTGTCCTGCTACAACAGAGATCCAGCGGGAATTTGAGAATGAACGCTGAAGAAGATCATATCACAATTTATATCGATAACTAAAACAAAAGTTTGTTTAACAATGAAATCTGTTTATGTAGTACTATGAATGTTAATAATTTCCAAACAATGTGTATGTTCGTTTAACCGTTGTTTCCCTTTTCTGGCCTATTCAATCTTTATTCCAATCTTCTGCAAGCTTAAGAGCAACGATGATTCACACTTCTGAAAATCTTCTGAATGGATGAGATCCCATCAGTGCATTGACTATATCAGAACATCCCATAGATGTACCTTTCCGTATTGAGGCAATGCTTGAAAGTTTATCACAGAACTGTCAACTTACGGTCAGCGGGTCGTACTCAGCCTGCCTTCCCAAATTACATTGCCTGTCATATCTCAAACAAACATCGTGACAAATGAACACGCTCCCCACCCCCCTCCTAAATGGATAAAATATATCTGCTTTTCTCTCGAGCCATGTATATAACTACAGGACTATAATCAACTGTATCTGTTTGTCTGGTCCTAAATATAAGCGACACATGTAATGTCTGCCTACGACAACCAAAAGTCTATATTTATTAATATTAATCAGATTCTATAAACTGGCAAACTTCGCTATTTGCGGTCAAGACATTTTGTATATCTGGTACTTTCTGTAAAACAATAGTAATTCATCGCGTTAATGCACTTTCTGTAACACAATAGTCATTCATCGCGTTAATGCACTTTCTGACCACATGACACCATGCATAACAAAGCTTTCTTTTATTTTTATTCGTCCAACCACCACCAGCTGTGTATTTCTGCATCCGGCGCTCGGGCAAAAAAAAAATGTCCTTAGCCCTTGTTGATAAGTTTGCTCATTCCATTCTGCATCCACATGTCCGTGGATATATATAGTTATATTTTCTGGTGTCCATTACCATTCTGACATGCCAGTTTGGACTAGAAGTAACTAAATCAATAAACGTTTCGGCAACATTTAAAAAATAATAATGTAATACAACTTCTACCTGGCTATCTGTTTCTATAAATATACCTCAAGATGACAACACAACATCACACATGACAAGTATGACAACACGACATCACACATGTCAAGTATGACAACACACTCTACACATAGAGGTAGCTAGCCTGCAATACTTACATTCCCGCTGAGTCAACACTGAAAAAAAGTTGTAAAAATGAAAACTTAGTCGTTGCTTATTTCCAATTGGAGATGATGTCATTGAGTGACTAAATGACTAAACAGATTATTTCATTGAGTGACTAAATGACTAAACAGATTATTTCAATGAGTGACTAAATGACTAAACGGATTATTTAAATGAGTGACTAAATGACTAAACAGATTATTTCATTGAGTGACTAAATGATTAAACAGATTATTTCAATGAGTGACTAAATGACTAAACAGGCTATGTCAATGCGTGAGTAAACAGGTGATGTCAATGCGTGACTAAACAGGTGATGTCAATGAGTGATATATATATATATATATATATATATATATATATATATATATATATATATATATATATATATTCATTCATTCATTCATTCATTCATTGGTATCATGCCTTCCGGCTTAGGCGATCATGTCTCTCCACAGCCCTCTGTTTGTTATACCTTTAAATATAGTTTCCGATGATTCTGCTTCATGCCAGGCTTTCAAGCCATCCAACATTTTCTCACGTTATCTTCCATCCTCTGTTTCTCTTACCCTCAATCTTTTCAGTTTTTACGATGTTCTCCAACCCACCTCTTCTCATGATATAACCCAGAAACTGTGATTGTCGTCTTCTAATACAGTTAATAAGTTCTCTATTTAAGTTGACCAGTTGTAGAATTATAGCATTACTCTATTTAGCTGTCCATGATATTTTCAACATTCTTCTATAAAACCACATCTCTGTGGCCTCCAGATGTTTTCTGCAATATTGTCAATTGTTTTGACTTGCTTTTTCATGCGTGGGATGTACAATGGTGGTTTATTTTTGCATTCCATTGACCTATGGCTAATAATAGCCTATCCCACTAGGCAGCAGGATATATATATATATGTGTGTGTGTGTGTGTGTGTGTGTGTGTGTGTGTGTGTGTGTGTGTGTGTTTGTGTCTAACACAACATGTACAGATGTTCGTGACGATACACTCTTTAAGAATGCCAGGGTTTCAAACTGAACTATACACTCTTCAAGAATGGCAGGGCTTCCTACACTGAACATGTACTTCACATTAAAATGAAAAGAATACATTGGCTCAAATTATATTCACTGTAGTATAACGTCAACACTGTACTATAACGATAACACTGTACTATAACGATAACACTGTACTATAACGGTAACACTGTACTATAACGATAACACTGTACTATAACGATAACACTGTACTATAACGATAACACAGTACTATAACGTTAACACTGTACTATACCGATAACACTGTGCTAAAACGATAACACTGTACTATAACGTTAACACTGTACTATACCGATAACACTGTGCTACAACGATAACACTGTACTATAACGTTAACACTGTACTATAACGATAACACTGTACTATAACGATAACACTGTACTATAACGATAACACTGTACTATAACGATAACAATGTAATTATAATTTAGGAATGAGCTCAATGTCTATATTTATGTTGTTGCTGTTTGTTGATAAAGACACTTGTTGGCGCAATGTTCAAATCGGCTTTTTTCGCAATAATTACAGTTATTGATATTCATAATTATTGATTCGAGGTTGAGTAATAATTACAAATAATTAATTACTGATGTTTTTTAATATTACTTTATATTTGTGTCACTGTAGCCCTCGCCTATTTGTCAATTATCTGATATGTTGGTTGTTAGACAGGCAGTATGGTCGGATTGTGAGATACACGTGAGAATGTGAGGCTCGTGTGAGAATGTGAGGCTCGTGTGAGAATGTGAGGCTCGTGTGAGAATGTGAGACTCGTGTGAGAATGTGAGGCTCGTGTGAGAATGTGAGACTCGTGTGAGAATGTGAGACTCGTGTGAGAATGTGAGACTCGTGTGAGAATGTGAGGCTCGTGTGAGACTCGTGTGAGAATGTGAGGCTCGTGTGAGAATGTGAGGGATATGTCTGAGACATGTGAGAATATGAGAGTAATTGGAATTAGCACCTAGAGATTGAAATGAAAATCTCACAATCATGAACCTGATCCCTCTAAGACACAAATATTATTTAAACATATTTATTTTCTGGTCTATGTTCATTTTGACGGAAGAATTCATCTCAGTAAGTGGATAGCAAGATCGATGAAGGTTTCCGTCAACCAGCTACATCGCACTAGGCTATACTTCATTGAGGAACAGACACGTATTGAACTGAGGGTTCCCGCCGAAGACGGATGTGTCGGGCCATTGGCGCAAATAAAACGGCGACACAACGCATTTCCATTCTCTGGACCATATCCTGCTGGAAATCTAATAGGGCCATTGTCCAACTGCAATAGAGATCTGGCAGGAGTTTGAGAATGAACGCTGAAGAAGAAGAAGAACTGAGGAAAGCTGGGTGGAAAGAGAAGACAGTTGTGTAATGAACAAAGAAGTTCAATACCAGAATATGGAATGAGAACAAATATTGAGAGTAAAAAAGACTAGATAGTACAACTCAACTCATTATCTCCACGGAATTAAACTGTCAAGTAGACACACCCTCAGTGCCTATACACCTATAAATACTCCATTTTATCGTTATAGTGATTTCTAATTACAGAAAGACATCACACATGTACAGAGTTCATAGTGCCCCCTTTACATTACAAATCTTGTTATATTAAAGTCAGAAATTGAATCATGACACACATTTCCCCAAGTAACCTTGATTGATTAGTACTTACAGTCAAGTTTTGATTCATTAGTACTTACAGTCAAGTTTTGATTGATTTAGTACTTACAGTCAAGTTTTGATTGATTAGTACTTACAGTCAAGTTTTGATTGATTTAGTACTTATAGTTAAGTTTTGATTGATTAGTACTTATAGTTTAGTTTTGATTGATTTAGTACTTACAGTCAAGTTTTGATTGATTAGTACTTACAGTCAAGTTTTGATTGATTAGTACTTACAGTCACGTTTTGTTTGATTAGCACTTACAGTCAAGTTTTCTTTCCACAGCATAGATGTCATCTTCGAGTTGTCTTTTGTATTCATCAATGACACTACCAGGGGGGATTTTGTATGGTCTAAGCTGCGATGAATCGGTTAGCTGCCCCTTGACAAGTTCCAGAACCAATCCAGTGAGACAGCAAACGAAGATATACAATCTCATCTTGATGGAAAACAATTCTTGCAAGCTGGCGATAGAAATATATTTCTACGTAAATTAATTCTCATTTGTTTAATTAAAGAACCCGCATACATGTTTGTTGTGTCTAATTATGTGGTATAAAACAGTTTTAAATGTTTTCCCTGTTTATTTTATATTTATTGATAAATAGATTCCACTGAAGACGGTTATATCGGACCATTGGCGCATATAAAACGACTAAACAACGCATTTCTATTGTTCAGAAACACTGTCATGCTGCAAGAGAGATCTAGCGAGGGTTTGAGAATAAACGCTGAAGAAGAAGAAGAAAAAGAAGATTAATATATGGGCTCTGCATATATGTTCTTTTCTAGACTATCAACTGTCCTTTTCTGAGATATTAATATTCATTTCTGGGCTATCAAGTCCTTTTTCTAGGCTATTGTTAGTCCTTTTCTGGGATATCAATATTCATTTCTTTTCTAGGCTATCATTAGACCTTTTCGGCATATCAATATTCATTTTTGGGCTATCAATAGTCTTTTCTAGGCTATCATTAGTCCATTTCTGGGATATCAATATTAATTTCTTTTCTAGGCTATCATTAGTCCTTTTCGGGATATCAATGCCCATTTCTGGGCTATCAAGTCCTTTTTCTAGGCTACTATTAGTCCTTTTCTGGGATATCAATATTCATTTCTTTTCTAGGCTATCATTAGACCTTTTCTGAGATATTAATATTCATTTCTGGGCTATCAAGTCCTTTTTCTAGGCTATTATTAGTCCTTTTCTGGGATATCAATATTCATTTCTTTTCTAGGCTATCATTAGACCTTTTCTGAGATATTAATATTCATTTCTGAGCTATCAAGTCCTTTTTCTAGGCTATTATTAGTCCTTTTCTGGGATATCAATATTCATTTCTTTTCTAGGCTACCATTAGTCCTTTTCTGGGATATCAATATTCATTTCTTTTCTAGGCTATCATTAGTCCTTTTCGGGATATCAATGCCCATTTCTGGGCTATCAAGTCCTTTTTCTAGGCTACTATTAGTCCTTTTCTGGGATATCAATATTCATTTCTTTTCTAGGCTATCATTAGACCTTTTCTGAGATATTAATATTCATTTCTGGGCTATCAAGTCCTTTTTCTAGGCTACTATTAGTCCTTTTCTGGGATATCAATATTCATTTCTTTTCTAGGCTATCATTAGACCTTTTCGGCATATCAATATTCATTTTTGGGCTATCAATAGTCTTTTCTAGGCTATCATTAGTCCTTTTCTGGGATATCAATATTCATTTCTTTTCTAGGCTATCATTAGTCCTTTTCGGGATATCAATGCCCATTTCTGGGCTATCAAGTCCTTTTTCTAGGCTATCATTAGTCCTTTTCACTGTGCCTGTTCTATTTACAATTTTTATTATCCTTATGCTATGATCACTGTGATATAACCAAAGTGGACTAACGTCTATAGTTGTAGGGAGCGTAGCTCAACATCTTCTTCTTCTTCTTCTTCTGCGTCCGTTCTCAAACTCCTGCAGATTAGCAGGATGTAACCGGTGAACGGAATGCGTTGTGTAATGGTTTACAGCACTTCTGTGATATATGCGCCTTTCAGCCTGACACGTCCGACTTCAGCATGGCTTTGGGTCACTGACCCTATATGGGATGGGACAGCCAACTCCATCCCATAAATATATGGGATACATAAATACCGCTCAACATATGAGATACTTTTATTTTAATTTCCTAACAATAGACAATGTCGTGGTGTCAGGATTATTAGAACTGTATACTTCGGTACAGGTTAGAAAAATGTGGCCTCATCACGTGTTAAACTCAACTTTTAATATTAAGCGTAGTTTCATTCACATTTCGCGACCTAGCTGACCTCAGATTCAAAAGTCCCTAGGTATGTTTCAAACTGCGCGCTATACACTTAGATTACCCCCTTGCCTCAAGTTCATACAAAGGCGGGGGAGGGGTCTCTAAATTTATAGCGGGTAGATCAATGGATCCACAAGTAGATTTAGCGTCAGTAAAATGCGTCTTTATCTATATTTCTTTTCGTTAAATAATGTTCGCATTTGTTTCGTTAAAAAGAGGTCACATTTTCTTAGCCTCTACCCATGCCTTTTTACGTTTTATGATCATTAGTTCTGATGAATCGAACTGGACTCTTGCAGGGGGTTGAAAGCAGCGTGCCTAGCCAAAAGAGATTTGAATTTAATAACTAATGACAAGAAATCCTGAAACACGGCTTCCATTATTTTATTATGTTCACAAGTTGTAATACGACTATAGCTCTGATACGACCAAAATTGTGATACGACCAAAGTTCTGATACGACCAAAATTGTGATACAACTAAAGTTGTGATACTTTAATGTGACACTGTGAAAAAAAATAGAATAATACTTCACGGTACGATGTACTATTTACTTTAAAATGTTATCACGTTTAGCAAAAGCATTGTTGTTGTTTTTTTAATTTATAAATAGAATTTATACTTGGGTGAAACAAAGTGAAAACAGCAATATCATTGCAGCATTTCACATCAGAACAAACACTCGATACCTGGGTCAAACATTGTGAAAATAACAATGGTACTGCAGCATTCAAGTCAGAACAGAGGAACATTATTATCGGGACTATGAACAATTGATCTCAATTTCGCAAATGTATAAGAACAATAAACATCTTATCTTGTCTCACACTCAGTGGGACCGTAGATAAACATCAATTAAACAATAAACATGGTCACCATGTAGAAAAAACATTCGTGAACAACATGCAAAAATATACATTGACAACATGTAAAAAAGTACTTGGACACAATGAAACACAAATGGACAAAAACAGTGAATTATACATTGAGAAGAACAAAAAAATCTAGACAACATTATGAGATAAGTCTTTCCCTGCAGCAGCGAACCTGAGAAGACATACCTCGTCATAAGTAGACATACCTGGATAGATGACAATAAATTCCCAACTACTTAAGACACTCTTGAAATATTTTCGTGGTGAACGAGATGGAAGGTGAACAAGACATCTGAGGTTTCTAATTCAGCTAAGCGACTAATATCTCAAGATTAAATAAACACGCCCAATGATTAGACTGGTTTAATGTAGCTCCTCCCACTAAATGCTGTCAATTGTCATATATTCAAAATTGTAATATAATGTGTATATGTCAATCATTATATGTGTACACCTATTTTACTCCATCAAAATCGTGGTGTTCCTTTCTGTAGCAAAATGTGCTCTCACTGAGATGTCTACTCTTATCAGGTAGCATATCCTGAACAGGATGTAGCATTTATTACATCATCATCAGGTAGCATATCCTGAACGGGATGTAGCATTTATTACATCATCATCAGGTAGCATATCCTGAACAGGATGTAGCAGTCATCACAGCCTTACGAAACTTCTGTCGATCTTGAGCCAGTCTTCCTGTTTCTGTTACTGTCATATTCAGGTGATCTTTGGTGTCTTGAGTCCATCTTCTGTTTGGTCTGCCTCTTGTCCGTGCTCCTGGCATATTCTCCTCCATTATGATCTTCTCTAGTCTGCCATGACGTTCGTATGGCCAAAATATTGTAGTTTTGTAGGGAAAACCATGCTGTTTAGCCAATTTCTCATATCTCCCAGATGTTTTGTCAAAAGTATTCTCTAGTATGACACATTTTGTTCTCATTATGAGATCTCTATTCTAGTATGACACATTTTGTTCTCATTATGAGATCTCTATTCTAGTATGACACATTTTGTTCTCATTATGAGATCTCTATTCTAGTATGACACATTTTGTTCTCATTATGAGATCTCTATTCTAGTATGACACATTTTGTTCTCATTATGAGATCTCTATTCTAGTATGACACATTTTGTTCTCATTATGAGATCTCTATTCTAGTATGACACATTTTGTTCTCATTATGAGATCTCTATTCTAGTATGACACATTTTGTTCTCATTATGAGATCTCTATTCTAGTATGACACATTTTGTTCTCATTATGAGATCTCTATTCTAGTATGACACATTTTGTTCTCATTATGAGATCTCTATTCTAGTATGACACATTTTGTTCTCATTATGAGATCTCTATTCTAGTATGATGTACACTCGCCCCATACCTGTTCAACATCTACGCAGAAAATATAATGAGGAATGTGAGAGAAGATATACACAACGCTGACTACCACGCTTTAATCATCGGTGGTTTTAAATACCCTGAATCCCGCCGAAAACGGATGTGGTGGGCCATTGGCGCAAATAAAACGGCGACACAACGCATTTCCATTCTCTGGACTACATCCTGCTAGAAATCTAGTAGGACAATGGGCGTGCTACAAGAGAGAGCCAGCAGGAGTTTGAGAATGAACGATGAAGAAGAAGAAATACCCTGAACTACGCTACGCAGACGACACTGCTTCTTTCAAATGATATAAAGGGATTGGAACAAATAATCAAAAACACACAGAAATATAGCGAATCACAAAACTAGTATTTAAACACGCAGAAAACAAAAATCATGTAAACAGATATAACAACACAACAACCAAAAATCAGAATAGACAATACCGAGATAGAATGTGTGGATAAATTCGAATACTTAGGAGCAAACATCAACGGTGCAGGAGACTGCATGCCAGAGATAAGAAAAAGATTGACAATGACATACTATACAATATCAAGGTTGAAAAACATATGGAAAAACTACAAAATAGAAACGACACTGCTGTTTGTTTGTTTGTTTTTCGTTCGCTCCATTGTAACCATCACGGATATCCGTGCGATTTCCGCCGGGAGCGTGATTACGTTGTGCCACCGTTATGCGCCTTGTAGGCCTAGCACATCCGATTTCGGCATGCCTTGACAATTCGGGTGGGCTACCCTTAGCCTGTGACAGCCTCTATATCTGTCTCCAGGCACGCGTGGTGGAGACTCTTCGCCCAGACGATTTTCTTGCTCTTTGTCTGACTCAAACGAGGTGTTCCACTGTCTATGAACTTGCCTCGTGTAATTGGACGTGCTGTGCCTGTGCCCATTGGGTACCGAACCGTTTCTCATCCGTGAGCCTGGTTCCTTAAGGGGAAGAACTCAACAGAGGAGTTGGACACTGGCTCTTTCGCCCTCTTAGCCGAGGTGTCATTCACCGACGTGTACCCCTTGTCCAAGTTCGAGTCTCACACCACGCGTTTGAGAGCAAGGCGTTCTCGAACTGAGCGTCCTTGTCCCAATAGCGCCTGAGCCCATCAGGTACTGAACCCTTTCTCTCTTCAAGTGTATTTCCGGTGTAGGAAAACCTGACAGTAGAGTTGGGCCAGGGCTAAATCGTTGTCCCTTTTGTGCCTGAGCGAATCGAGTATGGAACCCTTTCTCTCTGCAAGTTACTTCCGGTATAGGAAACCTTGACAGTAGAGTTGGGCCAGGACTGCCATCGTTGTCCCTTTCTTGCCTACACCCATCGGGTACAGAACCCTTTCTCTTTGCAAGCATATTTCCGGTTTAGGAAGGCTCGACATTAGAGTTGGGTTAGGTCTTTTGCTTTACCAAACGCCGATGGATGGGTCTGAGTCTCTGCCTGTTAGGAACTCTGGTGACTAGAAGCCCGTCTCGAGCTGACGGAGCTTGTAGTTCCCTTTCCTAGGGACTTTTTACTTTCTATTTGCAGTTCGCGCTGCCCTCTAGCGCTGTTCTGCCCTTTCATTGTTTCATTGTACTCTGTATGAAACATATTTGTCTCTCGCCATGCATTTACCTTTACGTGCATTTTACATTGGCCGCCCCTCCAATGTTCGGACTGGACTGACTAGCTTCACTGTATGTCGACAGTGTCGCTATATGTGGTGATACTGGTGGTATCGGAGATATTGTCTGTCTCTTGTGCAGTCAAATCTCTTTCCATCTGCTACCTCCACATTCTCGGACACGATCCCCAAATGATTTGGCCAGAATCAGCTCGAGCTGCTGTATTTCTGTTTCCAGGGTGCACCGCGTGGAGGTACATTTGGGATCTTGGTTATCTGCTAACCCTGGGTCCGCCTAGAGCAATGCGTTCCCTTTGCACCCCACGACACTGCTAATTATACGAACTATTATTTTTCCGGTTGCAACATCGGGTTGTGAAACATGGACCCTAGAGTAAAACAGCGCAAAGAAGATCAACTCCTTTGAGGTGAAATGCTACAGAAAGATATTTATAATATTATGGAAGGAAAAAATCAGAAACTCGGATATTATAAACACATTGAAGATTCCAGAGTGTTGGTTACTAAACACAATAGCAAAAAGAAAACTACATCTGTTTCGTCATATAAAGAGACACAACTGTTTAGAAAGACATATAAAGGAGAGCAGAGCACATGGGCAGAGGAGGAAAGGTAGACCAAGAAGACGATGGACTAACGACATTAAAGATAACAGGTATACGTCGTTGGAAAATGCAAGCTGCATGGCCCAAGACAGAGAAAGAACATTCTAAATTTTGGTCTCTTTATGAAGTGTATATTCTAGTATCACACGTCTTGCTCTCATTGTGAAGTGTATATTCTAGTATCACACGTCTTGCTCTCATGGTGAAGTGTCTATTCTAGTATCACACGTCTTACTCTCATTGTGAAGTGTCTATTTAGTATCACATGTCTTGCTCTCATTGTGAAGTGTCTATTCTAGTATTACACGTCTTGCTCTCATTGTGAAGTGTCTATTCTAGTATCACATGTCTTGCTCTCATTGTGAAGTGTCTATTCTAGTATTACACGTCTTGCTCTCATTGTGAAGTGTCTATTCTAGTATCACACATCTTGCTCTCATTGTGAAGTGTATATTCTAGTATCACACGTCTTATTCTCATTGTGAAGTGTCTATTCTAGTATTACACGTCTTGCTCTCATTGTGAAGTGTCTATTCTAGTATCACACATCTTGCTCTCATTGTGAAGTGTATATTCTAGTATCACACATCTTGCTCTCATTGTGAAGTGTATATTCTAGTATCACACATCTTGCTCTCATTGTGAAGTGTCTATTCTAGTATCACACTTCTTGCTTTCATTATAAGATGTCCATTCTATACCGACAACCATTAAAAACGCATCCTTCTGTTTTAAAGCAGCAATTTTTTTACTGAATTTAAAATACACAAAACAGGTAATTTTGCAAATCTGATCCATTTACGGACCCAAATGTGCATTTTACTAAAAATTGAACACATTAAGGGCTGTCACCTAAGAAGTTGTCTACACTAAAGTTTTAAAAAATTGCACACACTGTCAGTAAGTCAGAGACATCATTAGTACTGTGTATGACCCCTGTAGTATCAATACAAGTTTGGTATCGGTGTGGCAGGATATTCCACAGTATTGTAAAAAAATGTTTGGGGTATGAGATCACAATCTGCAATGATTTTGGCGATCTTGAGCTACCGTTGTTACACGAGATTGGCCTCTCCTTGGATGGTCATTGATTGTACCTGTAGCCAGAAATCTTTCATTCAGCCTCACTATAGTGGAATGGTAACAATTATAATTTCTGGCAACTTCTCTGGTCAATATTCCACTCCCCAGCATATCAACAGCCTGCCCTCACTCTTGTAGCGAAAGTCGAAGTAAACACAAAAACACACTTCCTTTCGTTGAAAACAAAAGATGGCGTTTTACTCCCTGAAAATGTACTAATATGTATGCCAAATTTCAACTTGATTCGAACAGTAATATGGCTATAATTCAGTAATTTGATGTTTTGCACGTGAAGCACGCAAAATTGGAATAAAACACTTCTGATTTATTTGAGTCATAGCTAGTTGATGCTATGAGTCATTGACGCTAGGAACTAGGAGTCATTGGAACCAAACTGCTTCTAAGTGCGAATCATGGCTAGCAGTCCCTCGGGATATAGTCCCCAGAGATAGTGCTTGATTCTTAATTAGAAACTGGCCTCACAGCACGTGGGGCATTCCCATAAGTGCTCCACCCTCTGTTCCAGCAGACATCCGACTCAATGGTGTTTCGAGTCTAATGTCGCGTAAAAAGACGTCGACATCAGGGCATAACTCTGGCCCTTGCGACAGGTTTCTTTGTTGTTCCGCCCACACATGCCGTGTCCGTAACTAGTTCAAGCACTACATCGGCCTGTTGAAACAACATGGTAACTGTTCTCAAAGGTTACGACTACGGGATTGTATAGATGACATGCCATGAAGCTTCTATAAGAAGAGAACCTCAATATAACGGCATGTCATCTACTAAGGTTTTCTGTTGCATGGTTGGTTTGTCTAGTGAGCAATTGGTGAGTCCCACAGACACAACCGCATGCGCAGATTTTTTAATGCAGAGTTTTGTAATTATCAAGTTGCATCCCTTGCACTGTTCGATAACTTAAACACGAGACATGTAATGTGTTTCTTATCCTATTTTTCTTACACAATGGAGAAATAACAAGATATATTTACAAAATAACTTAACTTCGCATTTCATAAAAGAACTAAGTACTAACTACCTAACACAAGTAAAATCAACAGAAATTCTGATAAGTCATGGGCGACCTGACAGCAACACTTGGATAGGAAGACACAAAGAAAATCGTAGGACACTTTTGCGTTAGCATTAATACATTACAGAGGAGTAAGACAAACCATTCTGTGAGGAGAATAACATGGACATGTACAATTCTCTATCTGAATATGAAATTACAAGATACATACATACATATATATATATAGGCGAACTAAATCTAAGAAAACACAAGTACAATGAAGTCAATCGTTTATATACTGTAAGCCTTTTTACCTCCAACTTCCTTTCACAGAAGAGTGCTCGGTGTTTTGGTGTGGCACAGCGTGTAAAGTACATCGCAGTCTTAATTTATATTAAAACTATTGTTTTGGGCAATAAATTCCATATTCTAATATTTTGTATAAATAAATATACATTTTATTAGGAACTGTGCCTGTATATAAATTGTTTCTAGAATTTAAGTATATTTGTGTTTCCTTTCTATACTATGGTCCGGTTCTGTGACAGAGTCGTACAGCGTGCGTTTGTGACTTCCAACGTATCGAGTTTGATCCCCACCACAGGCTATTGTGCATCCGGACCGTTCAGAAAGCAATAGCAAACTACTAAGCGTATTTATATTGCCTAGAAAATCACTACATCGAAATAATGTTGGGTTGATGGCTACTCCCTAAATGTATTTTACCTCCCTCTCTATGCTATTTTCTTATATTATGATTTTTGTTGCAGTTTACCGTTTGATAAAAAAACAAAAACAAAAACTGTCAATACTGCATTTTATCAGTTCTGGCGTTGCAGGGAGGGGATTGAATAGCTGTGTGATAAATTCGCATGCTCTTGATGTCGCCACGTTATGTACAGGATGAATTTTTTTATTTACCCTCCGACAGAAAAAAACCCAGTCCTTACCGGGGATCGAACTCTAGACCTCACTCGTGTGAGACTAGCGTTGTAACCTCTCGGCCATGCGCCACACATACCGTTTGATGTAGTACGTAAAATCTAGTTCTCATTTCCACGTCTGTAAGAAGTATTTGGAAATACGGTGTCAGAATTGAGAATTACGATGTCAGTATTTTGAAATACGGTGTCAGTATTGAGAAATACGATGTCAGTATTTTGAAATACGATGTCAGTATTGAGAAATACGATGTCAGTATTTTGAAATACGATGTAAGTATTTTGACATACGGTGTCAGTATTGAGAAATACGATGTCAGTATTTTGAAATACGGTGTCAGTATTGAGAAATACTATGCCAGTATTTTGAAATACGATGTCAGTATTGAGAAAAACGATGTTAGTATTTTGAAAAACGGTGTCAGTATTGAGAAATACGATGTCAGTATTTTGAAATACGGTTTCAGTATTGAGAAATACGATGTCAGTATTTTGAAATACGGTGTCAGTATTGAGAAATACGGTGTCAGTATTGAGTAATACGGTATTAGTATTGGAAAATGCGGTGTTATTATTAGGAAATACGCTATCAGTGTTGGGAAATACGGTGTCAGTGTTGGGAAATACTGTGTCAGGTATGCATTTTTCTTTGGCAAACGGCAGACTCAGGAATGATGTAGACATTAATATACACTTATCCTTCACCTTCATATGAGACATAATGGTACTCATTTCTTTAGACTGAGATTACATAGAAACAGAAGGTGATTTTAACATTTTAATATATCCAATTGACTTGGAAATGTAAGTCAAATCATAGACAATGAAGCCAGTTCACTAATCAACTGAGTTACCGCAGCCCCACCCCTTACTATTTAACATTGTGGAAATTAGGATATTTTAAGTTTCTAAAAGAGATACAACTGGGAGAATAACATCACAGATGAACAGCTTACAGTCTAGCAGAGTGCACCACCAAAACAAGAGACAAGGGATGTTGGAGGTCTGTTGTAGCCAACCTTTGTTGCTTCGTTGATGTATATTATGATGATGATGATGATGATTCTAAAAGCAAAATAAGAGGTCATTATTTCAGCTGTTGAAATTGAACTAATCCAATGACCTTAGCTCAGTTTAATTAAACTTTTGTCTATTCCGTCTAGCGGATTAAATATTTAAATTGGACAGATAAGCTAATCCTCGTCTATTGAAGATATTTATGTTAATAATTTTAAGCTATTGAGATTATTGCCAATGGCACTTCTATATCAGATTATACGCTACCATTGTTGAATAATCTAGTCATTAATTCTAATGTTTTATCAGATGAATTGAACTAAGTCGACTATTATGTATAGAACTAAGTGAACTAATATGTATAGAACTAAGAAACCTAATATTTACAGAACTAAGTGAAAGATATATGAAATGCGTGAAACAATATGTGAAGAATTAAATGAACTAAGATGCAAGAACTAAGTTAAATAATGTGTATAGAACTAAGTTAAATAATATTTGGATAGATTACGAGGTATGGCTCGCGATTATTTTGTTTTAGAATGTGAAAGAGTTCGTCGACCATAGTTCTCGCTTCCTGATCCAACAGTGTTACTGTGCCAAGATAAATCAAGACTACTGGATTAAGTACCAAGATGCAGTGGATAAACGTGGTATAGTTATACGTGTATCACACATCCCTTTGCGTTCTACAATGTTCTGCCGACGAGTGCCTTCCAGCCCAATTGAACATCAGATATTTCATCCACGCTGCTTACCATATCCAGGCTTCGCATAATTGAGCAGATATGATCTGTGTTTACTTCTGGGCAGGAGACCCTCAAATACCCTCATCTGGTTTAGGGGGCCTCTCAAAGCCATCACTGGGATGTGGCCGCTGCCCTTACTGTCAACTACTGAGAGTCACAGGTGGGATGTGAGTGCCAGGTGGGGACAAATGACGTGAGAACTACACCAAAGAAGTATGACAGCCTAAATGTCAGAGGTACTACCACTACCTTACACCCATACATACCAATGAACTAAGATGTATTAACAAATATGTATATAACTAAGTGAACAAATATGTATATAACTAAGTGAACAAATATGTATATAACTAAGTGAACAAATATGTATATAACTAAGTGAACAAATATGTATATAACTAAGTGAACAAATATCTATATAACTAAGTGAACAAATATCTATATAACTAAGTGAACAAATATCTATATAACTAAGGGAACAAATATCTATAGAAATAAGTAAACAAATATGTATATAACTAAGTGAACAAATATCTATAGAAATAAGTAAACAAATATGTATATAACTAAGTGAACAAATATCTATAGAACTAAATAAATTAATGTGTCAATAGTCAATAGATCTAAGTGAACTGAGATGTATAGAACGGGGTGATCTAAGCTATATAGAACTAAGTGAAATGAGATGTATAGAACGGGGGAATCTAAGCTATATAGAACTAAGTGCGCTAATGTGTATAGAGCTAAGTGAATTGGGATGTATAAACTAAATAAACTGTGATATATAGAATTATGTGAAATTATACGTATGGAGCTAAGTAAACTGAGATGTATAGAACGAAGTAATATACGCTTTATAGAACTGAGTGAATTAAGCTATGTGGTAGAATGAAAAAATATTCAAACATAGACTCAATCATCCAAACGTATACTCAATCATCCAACCTTAGACTCAATCATCCAATCTTACACACAATCATCCAAACTTAGACTCAATCATCCAATCTTAGACATAATTCTCCAACAATATACTTAATCATCCAATCTTAGACATAATCATCCAATCTTAGACATTATCATCCAATCTTAGACATAATCATCCAATCTTAGACATAATCATCCAACCTTAGACTCAATCATCCAACCTTAATGCGTCTTCTGGTAAGTCAGTATAACAGTCAGTCACCTAGTTAGTTAGTCATCAGATCAACATGATCGTATTCCGGACACGTCCATAGATCAACCGATCTGATATTCAGTATGTCCTGCGGTTCGTGGTAACTGAATGTTGTAGTTAAGTGTTGGCTGCAAACTCTTCTTCTAATTCATGTATGCTGTTCACTTCTAAGACACCACACTTCACTCCCAGGTCGTACATTCTAGTCATAGCCATAGAAGAAGAAATACATCACAAATTTTCCAACTGATTTAATTCCTTGATTGCGTTCACAATATCAGCACGATCCATTAACAAAACTAACCGTCACAATAACCACGCTGGCAAGTCTGTCTGCTCTATCATTTCAAAGAACACCTCTATGTCTGCACATCATAAAAATTAAGGTAATTCCTAAGCACAGACTTCGTATTTGATTAAAGTATTTAAAAGATATCAAATCCATACAATAACACAACTATTGCGTTGATATTTAACACTATTATGTATGTGTATCTATCTATCTTAATGGCACATGATGATGATGATCTATCTATCTTAATGAGTTTAAGGTTGCTGAGAATACCATGGACTGCCAGAATTACTAATGTAGTGGTCTTGAAAGAGTCAAATGCGAAACGGACCTTAATCAATAATATAAGAAAAAAGCAATCTTCTTTTTTTTGCCACTTCATGAGATAAGCAGGTTTAGAAAACATAGTCACAACAGGCAAAATTGAAGGCAACAGAGACAGAGGGCGACAACGTGAGAAATATTAGACAGTTTGATAACCTGGCACGGCAAGGAAACAACAAGGATTTTGATACATAATACTGTGGACAGAGAGCTGTGGAGAGGCATGACCACCTACGCCAGCCGGCATGGCACCTGATGATGATCTATCTATCTTAGTAAACTCTTTAGAAACAGGCAATCGTTGAATTAGTTTACAAAGAAGAATAATGCACAAAAAACTTTCCTGCTATATGTCTACAAAAGTAGAAGATTTAATATTCAGATAAAAAAAGTAGATGGAGTGATATACCGAAAAGCCTGTATTGACAATTACCCATTTAATTGTAACGCATTACCTGAAATTTGGAAGCTGCAATCGGCGTCACCCCGAGGCAACAGAAGACAGTAATGCAAATGTAATTTATTTATTTATTCTGAATATGTAAACATGAATATAACTTTCTTTTGATAAAATTGAAGATATGCTTCTCAAACACGCCAGATTAGAATTGTAATCTGCGTTAATACTGGCAGAATTATAGGCCACAGTCACAGTTCAGCAACGCAGAAAATAACATCAAGAACAACTAACTCATGAGAAACTAATTCAAGAGCAACTTATTCAAGGTTAACTAACTTAATATCAACTTATTCAAGGTTAACTAACTTAATATCAACTTATTCAAGGTTAACTAACTTAATATCAACTTATTCAAGGTTAACTAACTTAATATCAACTTATTTAAGAACAACTAATTCAAGAGCAACTTATTCAATATCAACTTATTCGAGGTTAACTAACTTAATATCAACTTATTTAAGAGCAACTAATTCAAGATTAATTAATTACAAAGCAACAACTTTAAGAGCACCCACTACAAGGGCAACTACATCAAGAACAACTAATTAAAGAGTAAATAATTCAAGAGCAGCTAATTCTAGAGAGTCTAATTCAAGAGCAACTAATTCTATAGAGTCTAGCTCAAGAGCAACTATTTCTATAGAATCTAATTCACGAGCAACTAATTCTATAGAGTCTAATTCAAGAGCAACTAAGTCTAGAGTCTAATTCAAGAGCAACTAAGTTTAGAGTCTAATTCAAGAGCAACTAAGTCTAGAGTCTAATTCAAGAGCAACTAATTCAAGAGCAGCTAGTTCAGTGGCAACTAATGCCGGTGCGACTAATGCAAGAGTAATTACTTCTAGAAACTAATTTTAGAGCAATTAATTCAAGAGTAACTCCTTCACGAACAATTCAATCAAGAGCAACTAATTCACGAGCACCTGTTTCTAGAGCAACTAATTCTAGAAACTAATTTTAGAGCAACTAATTCTAGAGTAAATTAATAATAGAGCAACTAATTCAAGAGTGGCAAATTCAAGAGTGGCAAATTCAAGAGTGGCAAATTCAAGAGTGGCAAATTCAAGAGCAACTAATTTTAGAGCAACTAATTGAAGGTCAAGGTACAAGTTATTCTCCAGAACAGTCTTGCTCGTTTATCTCAAACAGCGGCATTGATCTTGACTGATAGGATATTGATCTTGACTGATAGGATATTGATCTTGACTGATAGGATATTGATCTTGACTGATAGGATATTGATCTTGACTGATAGGATATTGATCTTGACTGATAGAATATTGATCTTGACTGATAGGATATTGATCTTGACTGATAGGATATTGATCTTGACTGATAGGATATTGATCTTGACTGATAGGATATTGATCTTGACTGATAGGATATTGATCTTGACTGATAGGATATTGATCTTGACTGATAGGATATTGATCTTGACTGATAGGATATTGATCTTGACTGATAGGATATTGATCTTGACTGATAGGATATTGATCTTGACTGATAGGATATTGATCTTGACTGATAGGATATTGATCTTGACTGATAGGATATTGATCTTGACTGATAGGATATTGATCTTGACTGATAGGATATTGATCTTGACTGATAGGATATTGATCTTGACTGATAGGATATTGATCTTAACTGATAGGATATTGATCTTGACTGATAGGATATTGATCTTGACTGTTGATCTTGACTGATAGGATATTGATCTTGACTGATAGGATATTGATTTTGACTGATAGGATATTGATCTTGACTGATAGGATATTGATCTTGACTGATAGGATATTGATCTTGACTGATAGGATATTGATCTTGACTGATAGGATATTGATCTTGACTGATAGGATATTGATCTTGCCTGATAGGATATTGATCTTGACTGATAGAATATTGATCTTGACTGATAGGATATTGATCTTGACTGATAGGATATTGATCTTGACTGATAGGATAAATTATTGGTTAATATTCGAATTCTGTGTATCGCAACCACTGAAATGTGTAGAAAATGTTAAATAAGCCAAGATTATTATCTACCGCACTAAAGTTATTCTCTTCGTAGACTATAGATGACTCCTTAAAGCCTCCACCATAACGTTACAATGCCTTTGAGACATCAAATCTTGTACAATTTCGGTTGTCACATTGATTACTCAACTGAAGAGAGCCTCTATGTTTGTCACATTGATTACTCAACTGAGGAGAGCGTGTATGTTTCTCACACCGATTACTCAACTGAGGAGAGCGTGTATGTTTCTCACACCGATTACTCAACTGAGGAGAGCGTGTATGTTTCTCACACCGATTACTCAACTGAGGAGAGCGTGTATGTTTCTCACACCGATTACTCAAGTGAGGAGAGCGTGTATGTTTCTCACACCGATTACTCAACTGAGGAGAGCGTGTATGTTTCTCACACCGATTACTCAACTGAGGAGAGCGTGTATGTTTCTCACACCGATTACTCAACTGAGGAGAGCGTGTATGTTTCTCACACCGATTACTCAAGTGAGGAGAGCGTGTATGTTTCTCACACCGATTACTCAACTGAGGAGAGCGTGTATGTTTCTCACACCGATTACTCAAGTGAGGAGAGCCTGTATGTTTCTCACACCGATTACTCAACTGAGGAGAGCCTGTACGTTTGTCACATTGATTACACAACTGAGGA
Source organism: Meghimatium bilineatum (assembly GCA_034231615.1). Classification (NCBI taxonomy): domain Eukaryota; kingdom Metazoa; phylum Mollusca; class Gastropoda; order Stylommatophora; family Philomycidae; genus Meghimatium; species Meghimatium bilineatum. Next base: position 9,823,624 of record CM067309.1, on the reverse strand, counting down.
GAGCGTGTATGTTTCTCACACCGATTACTCAACTGAGGAGAGCGTGTATGTTTCTCACACCGATTACTCAACTGAGGAGAGCCTGTATGTTTCTCACACCGATTACCCAACTGAGGAGAGCCTGTACGTTTGTCACATTTATTACTCAACTGAGGAGAGCCTGTACGTTTGTCACATTGATTACTCAACTGAGGAGAGCCTGTACGTTTGTCACATTGATTACTCAACTGAGGAGAGCCTGTACGTTTGTCACATTGATTACCCAACTGAGGAGAGCCTGTACGTTTGTCACATTGATTACTCAACTGAGGAGAGCCTGTACGTTTGTCACATTTATTACTCAACTGAGATGGACCTGTACGTTTGTCTGATAGACTAAAGACTCCCTAGAGGTACTTATTCAAAGCTAAAGGGATTCCTTCATCATCGACATTATCATACCAGATATTACGTATGCATAAGCTTAATCCTTGTCAAACAGACCGCATTGCCATACAGATCATATGAGACGATAAAGATATAGCCGGAGGTAAACTCATGCAAATATAATGATATACAGGCTTCTTTGAGTGACAGCTCGCATGGGTCTTAACCAATCCTCTAAAATATTGGCCACTCCCACCAGACTCTATTTGAGATAAGGTGGTCAAACTTCTAAATGATATTCTATCAGTACATGTATCACCTGGCCGATTAGCTCAACTGGAAAGCAGGCATATAACTTTACTGAGTTTGAAATCTCTGTTCTCTTGTGTTACAGTTACTGAGTTTACATTATCCGCAACTACTTCAGGTACGTGTCCATCATCATCAGGTAGCATAACCTGAACCGAATAAAGTAGTCATCACGTATTATCGAACATCCTGTCGATTTCATCTAATCTTTTCTTGTTCATGACTTGTTGAGGCGATCTATGACATCGTATGTCCATCACATTCTTGCTCAAATTATTACACGTATCAATTATCACACTTATCAAGTTATTGCACGTATCAATTATTAGATTTATCAAGTTATTACACGTATCAATTATTAGATTTATCAAGTTATTACACGTATCAATTATTACACTTATCAAGTTATTACACGTATCAATTCAGCAGAAATGTTCAGAGAATTTTTTAGGATGAGAGAAATAAGAAAGCAAGCTGTCCTTCACTTGTTTTGTTTATTGTATTGTTTTCTTTCTTACTCCAATAGTTTATCCAGCCACAACATGAAGGTCAGATTTGCTCACCAACTTCATGCCCTTGTTGTCATGGTTACTATCACTATAGTAGCATGTGGTACTGATCTTTACGTTGATATGGAAAAGATACACGGTTTGCTACGGACAGCAGATGATCGCCTTGTTCGTAAGTATATCAATAACATCATCAGTATCTGGTTAACTGGAAATGTTGGGAAACTAGATGTTGTATGTTTATTGCCTTTGCTCTGATGAATGCTTTTAATCGAAACGTTGTCTGTACTCGTCTTTTAGTTTGTCGCTTTTACTATTGGTAGTGGTTTATTTTATTTTCGTTCATATCCGTTGTAAATGGCAATTTTTGTTATTATTTAAAACTGCTGAACTTTAAACTCTCTCAAATAGATCCCTATGATGTTTTGTTTCCAATAAAGGAGATTATTGAAAGCTGACGATAATGTTTAAGCAATGCAACTTGTGTTTAAGCGATTGAGGGTTCGAAAACGGCATTTTTTTTATCGTACATATTTACGAAGATCTCTGCGGATTTTCACTAGAAACTACGCCTTACGATTGGTATAGTGCTCTTTTCAGAGGGACTTAGGACATATCGCAAACATCATAGTAACATGAATTAATTCATCAAAATGTTTTGAAAGTTATGATTTTCTGATGTGCAGTGCTTTCCTTTCTGTGATGTTTTAGTACATATTTCGATACTATGATCACAGACCAACTTCTGTTTTTGTTTCCCATTAGTGCCTACCAATGTGTGGTTAATTCTTTCTTCTTCTTCTGCGTTCGTTCTAAAACTCCTGCAGATTAGCAGGATGTAGTCCAGAGAACGGAATACGTTGTGTCATGGTTTATAACTTTGCTGCGATATCTGCGCCTTTCGACCTGACACATCCTACTTCAGCATGGGTTTCGGTCACTGGTCCTATATGGCATGGGACAGCCAACTCTATCCCATAACCTCCTTAGTCGCCTCTTACGACATGCATGGAAGGTAAACAGTGTTGCCATTCTTCTTTGCTCCCCTTTCGCGCCCCGGCAACACACGGTCGGTGTGGTTAATTGATCTAACTATTATGCCAATAAATAATCAATAAATAATCAATAATTAATCGAAATATTTTTCAGGGTTAGTTATGTTTTACATAACTAATTCTAACCCTAACCATAAATATAATTTTATATTTAAATGAATAAATGATAAAACATAAACTTATAAACACAGGCAAGGGAAATAATCACACAGGCAAGGGAAATAATCACACAGGTAGGCACTAGTTTGCACAACGGGGGTTAGACTGTGATCGTTGTACCTATATTTCTTTTGAGACTTCGTAGTGTGTGGTCGTCAGTACAATATTTGTTGTATTATCAATCCTGGTTAGTTAAGACATAATCTACACATGAAGTAATAAAGATAGGAGAGTAGACAGACTTGCAGCTCTCTCTCTCTCTCTTTCTCTCTCTCTCTCATCTTAATCTTCGGCGTTTGCTCTCTGAAATCCAATAGGAGATCTCGTGTCATTTCCGCCGGTGAGTGTAATATACACTTTCCTGATGGTTTAAAGAGGAGGTATTTCCTTCTGGCCTACCATATCCGATTTCGGTAATCTTTCATTTCAATGACCTTCTTGAGCCTGTGACAGACTTCCTATTTGTCTCCAGGCAAATGAGTATCTGCTCAATTCGTGACGTTTTATATGTACTTGGGACTTGCAGTCCTAAATATGTTGGAATATGTTCATTGTACAGCCCTAAAGCTGATGTTATTTTTACTGGTTGGTTGTAAAGTAACACAATGCTTTATCTCTCTATCTATGTATACGCTTGGCCCTTGTTTGCCTTGCGGCGTTAGGGGTGGAAGAGTTATCTGGAGATGGCCTTCTTGTGCACTGTTTGTAAGCTTGTTCCTGTGACTTTGATTTCTGTGATCCATCTTTTACATGGTCTGCCTCTGGCTTTATAACCGTTATGTCTATGTGTCATGACCATTTGTGGCATGCTATCTGTTGGTAGAGACATTCGGTAAAACAGTGTTATTGGTTGTAAAGTAACAATTCTACTAGATGTAAAGTAACACAATGTTATTTATCTTTCCACAGAACTATCAACAAAAAGCTGTAAGTATTCTCTATCAGATAGTTTTATCTGTATAATCGATGTTTGTGTGTTGCTGATTGCTGAAGAAACTTAGAGTTGCTATATTGTTGAAGAAACTTAGGGTTGCTATAATGTTGAAGAAACTTAGGGTTGCTATATTGTTGAAGTAACTTAGGGTTGCTATAATGTTGAAGAAACTTAGGGTTGCTATATTGTTGAAGAAACTTAGGGTTGCTATATTGTTGAAGAAACTTAGGGTTGCTATATTGTTGAAGAAACTTAGGGTTGCTATATTGTTGAAGAAACTTAGGGTTGCTATAATGTTGAAGAAACTTAGGGTTGCTATAATGTTGAAGAAACTTAGGGTTGCTATATTGTTGAAGAAACTTAGGGTTCCTATATTGTATTAATTTCTTTTATTTGTCTTTTTTCTTGTTGTTTTTTCTAACAATTTCTTTGTTTGTAATTATTTTCTATACATATATGGATTCGTGGATAAGTAGATGGATGAATGCACAGAAGGGTGGATCGATGTGTGGACAGCATGATGGATTGATGGGTGGTAAACAGATTGATGGGTGGTAAACAGATTGATGGGTGGTAAACAGATTGATGGGTGGTAAACAGATTGATGGGTGGTAAACAGATTGATGGGTGGTAAACAGATTGATGGGTGGTAAACAGATTGATGGGTGGTAAACAGATTGATGGGTGGTAAACAGATTGATGGGTGGTAAACAGATTGATGGGTGGTAAACAGATTGATGGGTGGTAAACAGATTGATGGGTGGTAAACAGATTGATGGGTGGTAAACAGATTGATGGGTGGTAAACAGATTGATGGGTGGTAAACAGATTGATGGGTGGTAAACAGATTGATGGGTGGTAAACAGATTGATGGGTGGTAAACAGATTGATGGGTGGTAAACAGATTGATGGGTGGTAAACAGATTGATGGGTGGTAAACAGATTGATGGGTGGTAAACAGATTGATGGGTGGTAAACAGATTGATGGGTGGTAAACAGATTGATGGGTGGTAAACAGATTGATGGGTGGTAAACAGATTGATGGGTGGTAAACAGATTGATGGGTGGTAAACAGATTGATGGGTGAGTGATAATCCACTTTGACCCTATCATTTTTTCACATCTCAGGTCAAACTGGGTCAGGATTCGTAGAGTTCTGCCCCTTCTTTGGGAATTTTACATTTACTGAGACAGTTGCCTGCTTTTTGTCCAGTCTCAAGGATGGACCTGTCTCCAAAGAAGTTGAGGTGAGTCACGTCAAAAGACAGCAATTTTCCTATAATGTCATAAAAATCGACGTGAATGATAATAGCACAGTATTTAAATCGGTACAAAGTTAGTACAGTTACAAGACAATGTCTTAGAGTGTGATATATTTGTTAGTACAGTTACAAGACACTGTCTTAGAGTGTGATATATTTGTTAGTACAGTTACAAGACACTGTCTCAGAGTGTGACATATTTGTTAGTATAGTTACAAGACACTGCCTCAGAGTGTGACATATTTGTTAGTACAGTTACAAGATACTGTCTCAGAGTGTGACATATTTGTTAGTACAGTTACAAGACACTGTCTCAGAGTGTGCTATATTTTCCTGGTCTTAAAGATTTGTCATTCACGAATTACAAAATAAATCAGAAGGCAGCAAACAGGATGTGAACAACGTCCGTTCACCGGCTACTTGTTGGCCTCGCACCTTGATTCAACACGTTGTTCGTATTCGACTAATCAGCATTACTGGGCCACGTATCGCAGCGGGTAGCGCTAGCTTCGCATATGAGTGATCCTGGGTTTATTTCCAAGTTGGGGCGGAAATATTTTTCAGGTTGCAACAGCTCCCTAGTCGATCCAGCTTTAAATGAGTACCGGATTAATCCGGAAAGTAAAGACTGGGAGGGAAAGGTGATGGCTACCGCCCTCGTATAGCAGAGCCACTGAAATGTGAAATCACTAACATCTCACAGCCCTACGGCATTACAATGCTATGGGTTAACATTACTTTTAAATGAGCATCCCTAAAAACTATTCAATGTTAATCAAGACTTTCAACGTATATATTCTTAAGTTACTGTGAATATAAACCGCTCGATCGATACAGAAAACAACAGCATATGCACTGCACAGGTAAGTAAATTCACGAGAACCACAAACATTTAACATTCGTACACCGTCATCACGTGATGGTAATCTCATAGGGTAAACCCAAAAAGGTTCCCTCCGGAGTAGAAGGTTTCCCAACGTGTATCATTGCACAAGACAACTACATTGAGTAATTTAATGATATGTGTCTTGTGACGAAGACTCTGGTAACTTTTCTGCAAAAATAATGGCCCAGAAAGAACAATCTGAAGCTTCTTCGTCTTAATCTTGGTTCGTTCTCATACTCCTGTAGGTTACCAGGATACAATCCGGTGGAAAGAATACGTCATGTAGTGGTTTACAGTTTAATTGAGCCTTTAATCTGCGTTTAATCTTATGATTTAATCATCTACTTCTTTCGCTCTGGTATCCGACTTTACCATGGCTTCCTGACCACATTTATTTGATGTGACACTCAACTCTACCACTAAATCTTCTTCCTCGTCTCCTACGACATGCGTTGTCGGCAACAGTTTTGTTATTTTTCTCTCTTCTCTCGTACCTGGCACCATAATCACTTTCTTTGCAATACTAATTTGACTTTCCTCGTGATTTTAATTGGTTGTCGACAGAAAGTGACAGATGAAAACTACGGAAGAGATGAAACGTATCGTTTAGAAGACTGTCTCACGTATCGTTTAGAAGACTGTCTCACGTATCGTTTAGAAGACTGTCTCACGTATCGTTTAGAAGACTGTCTCAAAATTAAGCAGCTAGTCTTATAATGTGTCTTACTTGTCTATGGTCACGTTTGAAGCCACGTCGTCATTTGTGGCTGGGGATACAAAGTTTCCATCGTTACCATTTCTTCTTCTTCTGCGTTAGTTCTCAAACTCCTGCAGATTATCAGGATGTAGTCCGGAGAACGGAAAGCGGTGTGTCATGGTTTACAGCATTGCTGCGATATCTGCGCCTTTCGGCCTGACACATCTGATTTCAGCATGACTTTAGGTCACTTACCCTATATGGGATGGGATAGCCAACTCCATCCCATAACCTCCCTTAGTCGCCTTTTAGGACATGCGTGGAAGGAGGTTGCTGATCCAGCGGTCCATGGGCTCATGCCCTTTGACCCATATGCGTGGAAGGTAAACAGTGTTGCTATTCTTTTTTCCCCTTTCGGACCCGGCAATACACGGGCGAAATAATGAATGAAACACTCTGACACTGTTATTAAATGAGACTTGTGTTCATATCTCTGCTGTAAATTTACACACGTTAATGTTAAAACTAATGGAACCACTTTTGATGTGAATCTTGGACACTCAGCAGTGCAGTGAAAAATTATATTGAGGCATCAGAGATGTAGTTTTATAGAAGGATGTTGAGAACATCATGGGCAGATAAAAAGTGTAATGAAGGTATGTTGAAAGAATTTAATTCAAAAATGAGCTTTTTACCCACATCAGAAATAGACAGTCCATATTTTTTGGACACATCATGAGAAGAAGAACGATGGAACACATTGTAACAACAGGCAAGTTGAAGAGCAAGAGAGGTAAGGGAAGTCCTAGAGAGAAGATGCTTGACAGCCTAGCATTGTGGTATGGGAGAACATCGGTATCTGAAGTTATTGACAGAACACGAAATAGGTGGATCTGGTAACCAACTCCACATGACATGGACCAGAAGAAGAAGAAGAAGAATGCTAGCGGCATGAAATATATTGTTGATAGTAACTGATAAGCTTGTAAAGGTTATATTAAGAAATGTTCTGTTATTGTTTTCTCTCTATTTGGCATATCTTTCTTGTAAAAGTGTTCCTTAAGTTTTTAAGAATTATATTTTATTTGTAAACCAATCACAGCATAAATAATGTAGTTCTTGTCTTTCTACATATCTCTTCTACCAGATTTTTTTCGATTCGCCATTTGTAACCAAACCTGTTGTGAGTGTCAGCAACTCAGGTCTGACATGGACATTTGGCAGTTCATTTAGAATATCCATTCTGAAAGTCACCAGAACATCTATTACTGTCCAAGTGACAGCACACATCCCACCAAGCAGAGTTCACTTCGTTTACTACGCATGCGACCAAGAGGTGCTGTTCCCAAAGGCGTATCTCGACATTCAAGAGGAGATTGCTTTCTACAACGAATCATAGAGGATAACACAACTTTCGTTTCTGATTAACTACAACTATGCATATAACAACGCGTATAAGCTGCTTATTACTTGATTCCTTGCTTTTTTTCTTTCCATTTTTTGTAGAAAACGTATATAATTACATTTTACGTATTTTATTTTATTTATTTATTTAGTGGAATTTAAGCGTATCCTATTCAACATTTTATTTTTTGCTGCAGTGATTTTCTATGCAATATAAATAAGTTCAATAGATTGCCATTGCTTTCTGAAGGGTCCGTATGCGCAAGTGTCTGTGGCGGGATTCGAGCCCGTTACGTTGGTCGTCATGGACGACCTCTGTAACACGTTGCCACAGAGTTGGACAATTAGTAGAAAGTTACTAAAATAATGTTGACAATTCTTGCTTGCTATAAAATGATCGGTCAGTGTCAATAGAGTCTAAAACATCATTCAGTTTTTAATCCAACTTTTTAAATAGTCATTGCACATAACAATTCACTGATTTTTGTTGCTATAATAACAAACATGGCTGCTGCTAACACACACATGACCGTTAACGCTATGAGTCTGCCTAGAAATTAGCAGGAATAGGTTGCGTTTCTGTAATGCAGAGAAATACTACCTGTTGATAATTTCTATAGTCTACATTTCTTCTGCGCGCTACGCACTGAAAGGAGGCGGTCCCAGTGTGTAGCGCAAAGAAGGGATATATTACATTTATTTAAATCCACGTGTTACGGAAGCACAATGAAAGCAATGGCGCTGTGAACATTGAACGAGTTTGGGGTGGCGTGTAATGGAGAAACAATAAACACCATGGCACATCTCTACACTATCTTGAAAACTATCAGAATCCATCGCAAATTTATGTAGACGTCAAGGCTAACAGCAACAAACACAGCAATGGACGTTATTCTCGTTGTTATGATTAATTACCCCAATAAACAGTGCTGCATTGTTTTTTTTACTGTCTCCGTTGTATAATTTGTTGTTATGTTCCCTTTGCATCCTAGTTACGAGAAAACTTCATTCCCCTATATATTGTTCCGTAAAATATGTATCAGTACCAAAATTACAAATTTAAACACAGATGCATGCCCAAAAATACAGAATTTAAATTATAAAGTGACAAGATAATCATTAAAGTTATATGATTAAGATGATGTCAATAAATTATGTCAACAATTAGGAGGGGGTGGGGAGTGGTATCACAAAGTTTGACAGTTGTCGACGGAAAGGGGGGGAGAGATATCGACAAAAGTTGACATCAATTATATTGTTTTTCCTACACCTCTGAAAATTAAATCGAATCGTGTTTCTGAAAACCTGGAGTAAAAAATGACGTTTTCCTGTAAGTTTTCCGCACTTTCCCCCTTTTTTTTTAGGAAGGGGGGTTTTTGGGAAATGCGTTAGTTTTAAGTCAAATACAACTCAATTAATGCAGAACCAGTAGTCTGAAACATTTACTGAAACGGGGATCTGACCACTTATTTACATATCCGGTAACCAGCGATAATCAACAGACTAGAACTTAATTTGTTTAGTTATAGATTATGTGAAATCTAAAAAACCGGCACCCCAATTTTAGAATACATCAAAGACACAACAGATCAAATGGTTTACACACATTAGCAGACTACCATCAGACAGCATACCACAGCAATCTATGCTACGCAGATACAGCGAAGGCAGACCTAGAGGACGACCACGAAAACGATTGACCACTGAAATAAAAGAGGCGACAAATTCCACAATATACTCAGCACACAAGAGGGCCGTCTCCAGAATACTCTTCTACCCCTGACGCTGAAATGCAACAAATGGTTCCAGCGAATAGATAGATAGATAGATAGATTATGTGAGAGATTTCACTGTCTGCTCACCAGGTTTATATTCAAATGTATCCCAGCTTGTCCGGCCTGTAATAATTGGAATGATTTGTTCAACAGCACATGTCATCATTATAACCAGCTGCGACTGCATATGTTTTTCATTTACAGCTATATCTTTCTTTCTATATGTGGCGTCTCCTTTACAGAACGTTGTCCCCACTGTCACTCTGTAAGTCTCTCGGTTCTGTGCAAGCTGTCCAGCTTCTTCAAGTATCGTGTTCAGAGGCTCTTCTGTATTATATATTCATGGTAGTCTTTGTCTCCCTCTTGTTCTCTTCCCTGGAACTTTTCCCTCCATGATTAAACTTTCTAAACCATTTTGTCTCTTTATATGTCCGAAATATGTTCGTTTGCGTTCTTTTATAATTCTGATAAACTATTCTTCTTCTATGTTAAGATCTTTACAGACGTGTTTTTTGGTGTTGTTCCAACCAAATATCAACATAAAATGCTACGCTAATAGACGTCAGTAGCATCACCTATGATGTAAAATTGGTGTATTGAATGTGATGATACGAAATTAACTTCACTGTTCTTCATTAGCTTTCAAACTTGTCAAATTGTCCGTGTAATATTTTTGTCTTTAATATATAATAATGTTGTACTACCGAACGTTCGCGGTTATGCCTAGGATTTCTGTGTTTGTTTCCTTCATGAATGTTACTAATTCCGGTATTTTCCGGTATTTTGTTCATGAATGTTGCTAATTCCGGTATTTTGTTCATGAATGTTGCTAATTCTGCTATTTTGTTCATGAATGTTGCTAATTCCGGTATTCTGTTCATAAATGTTACTAATTCCGGTATTTTGTTCATGAATGTTACTAATTCCGGTATGTTACGGTATTTTGTTCATGAATATTACTAAATCCGGTATTTTCTTCATGAATGTTACTAATTTCGGTATTTTTCGGAATTTTGTTCATGAATGTCACTAACTCCGGTATTTTGTTCATGAATGTCACTAATTCCGGTATTTTGTTAATGAATGTTACTAATTCCGGTATTTTGTCACCTAATCGCTACACATTTATGGTTGGGTTGCTTTGTTGGTCATGTCTTTGTTCACCTCAGTACTTCTTTAGAATTTATTTGCAGTGCGTAAACAAGCTAGCTGGCCAATCTTGTCACAATGGAGTTGGTATTCGGTAATAGTTGTCACATCAGTGTAAATTGTGATTCTTCTTCTTCAGATTTCATTCGCACACTTCTGCTGGATCTCTCTTGTAGCATGACCATGATCCATTCTAGATTTTCATTGTGATTCATACAAAGAGTTAATTCGTAATTAAAGCTTGAATATTGTCCATTACTGTTACATTTATTCAGTTAATTTGTGAAACTTGTTTATTAAACTTCTATTCTGTAATATCCCACATTTTAAGTTAGTTCAATCCACTTTTGCTGATACATTTACAGTTCATTAATAGGTTTTCTCATTTTTTTTAATTGGTAGCGTATGCTATTCAGTAAGTAGCCATTAACCCAGCATTTTATGACTGTAGTGAATTTCTAGTCAATATAAATACGTTCATTAGTTTGCCATTGATTTCTGAACAGTCCAGATGCACAGTTGCCTGTGAAGGGGATCGAACTCGGTACTTTGACTAGCACGGACGTGCATTGTTCCACTCCGCCACTAAGAAGGAATACATTTCCTACATAGCTTAATTTCCCCCATCTACACATTGCCGCCATCTTGGAATTTCCAAGAAATCAATATGTTTTTATAAAATATACTCCTCATTACAAATATAACAACTACTAGACGACCATAAATATGGAACTAACATTTGGAATGACAATGAAACGGCAAACTATATACGAGTTGTGAATAGAATGAAATAAAAACGACTTTCTGCTTCACCACTTGTTCAATCTTTTTTATTTAATGTATTTTGCTATGTTGTGTAAGGGGTTGTTCAAGTCAAGACTTCCAACATACGTACATGATCTTCGTATGTGTAGCATTGCGCACACACACATACATAGTTATGATCGTCGCCTGTGTGACATTGCGCGCACACACGCACGCATTCGCGCGCACACACACACGCACATGCATATAAACAAATACTACATACAACAATATGCACATGTATCAGTATGACACATGAAAATGACTGAATCTAAATTAATTCAGCCCGACAATGTAATTTTGATTGCGGCCGTCTCTCTGCATCCTAGCACGTGGTATGATGCATTCAAGGCCTGTGGCAGTGTTGATAGCCACGGTAAAAGCCTACAAGCATAACCAAGACACGTCTTCATATTAAGATCACTTATATTATTTCCGTGATTTTCGTTGGTCATAAGTATCCACTTTGTGGCACCTACCACCACCTACAAACCTAATGCAAGGAAATAATACAAAACGTGGACTATGAAGGATTGTTTTGATTCTGCGTGTAGCCTTTACTCTCGTGATCTACGAGTCACATGATCACATCCGCTCTTAATTCTTGAAAAATGCTTGTCCGTCTTGATAAAGGCGTTTTGGTCGAAACGTCGATTTGTGTGTGTCCTTATGTGTGTAATCTAGTATCAGCGAAACTGTATTACCCTTTCCTGGATCTACCTGTCTTAATTCTTGACAGTTGTTGACATGTTGTTAGTAGGGATACAAAATTGGTAAATAATTGTTGATGTCATTTATGAAACATAGTTTTGTAGAACATACCTTCCAACATATACATATTTATTCCAATTTTTTTTTCTCCACCCCACGTCCTTGTCAGAGACAGGGTGATTACCCTTAAAGTATAATTTGCTGTTGAGAGTCAAGGGCATCTGGTAATAGAACAAAAGTTCCAAAAAATATTCTCCTTTGTCCAAATTGCACAATAAGAAAACAGATCACATATCTATATATCTACATCTATTCGCTAAACCCTTAGTTACCTTTCCGCGTCAGGGGTAGAAGAGTTTTCTGGAGATGGCCCTCGTGTGTGCTGTGTATACTGTGGAATTTGTCGCATCTTTTATTTCGGTGGTTCGTCGTTTTCGTGGTCGGTCTCTATGTCTGCCTTCATTGTATCTGTGTAGCATTGCTTGCTGTGGTATGCTGTCTGATGGTAGTCTGCTGATGTGTGCAAATATAAATAACCCAATTATCGGAGGATGACCGACAAAAAGGAAGTGCCACAGTAACCATACAAATAGAGGTGAATGCAAATAAAGTAAATAGGTTACTATATCAATATATAATAATAAAATATAGAAAATAACAATAAATAAAAGGAACAAACACAACAGTCAACGTAGCACTTGTTGGAATTGTGTTGCACTGGATCTGGTGTGGCTTTTTGTTGATTTCCTGGTGGGAGAGATCCATTTTGTTTATATTCATTTTGGTCTTTTGTTCTTAACTGTTTTTGTTGTCTTTAAAGGTCCCAATTGGACCGACACATTGACTGTTGTGTTTGTTCCTTTTATTTATTGTTATTTTCTATATTTTATTATTTTATATTGATATAGTAACCTATTTACTTTATTTGCATTTACCTAATTTGTGCAAACCATTTTATCTGTTGCCTCTTAATATACTCCAAGGAGTGGTACCGGTTCTTTGTCTAATGTATTCATTTCTCACTCTGTCTCTTAGCAATATTCCTAGGATTCTGCGCAAGAATGCCATTTCAGCTGTCACAAGTTTACGTTTATCTTGTGATGCCCTGAAAAGGTATCACCATCGTTTGTAATTTCTGGAATCGAAGCAAACAAAACATAAATAACAGCAAAATATAACAAAGTTAATATTTCAACCGAAAGGCAATAAATTAAACAAGAACATCAGATTCTCAACAGGTGAACATTTGATACCGAAGTAAGGAAAAACTATACCCATAAAACTAATAAATAAACTATGTAATATCCATCATCGACCAAACTAATCACAACATGATTTCAAATTACGTGGTTTGTGATCTCGTTTTACATTCATCTATAACTCTATGTACGTAATATACGTGTTATGAAAACATCATTTCTGTTATAGGCTCAGAATTACGATTATAATCATGCGATATCATCACGCAGAAAATATAGGATCTTTGTGTGTATTCTCTAACAATGTATTGATGGAATTAAGTAGAAAATACAGAGAAAAAATCTCAACGTTGAAAGCGTAATCCTTGATCCCAAAGGCGGAGTAAGCACGTGAAGGGAGCTGAATCATCGCATATTGCCCTAGACAATTGAGAGGAGGGCAGCCAGTGTAATACGAAGGGAATGGAAATTTATGTAAATTTATATCATCAAAGTGTAAGGGTCAGTCATGTCAGAGTTTTTGTGTTATTTATTTTTACGTTGTAATAAAAGCGATAAGGATCGATATTTCATGCGATGTTTCTTCAATGATTGGAAGTAGCGGTTTATTGTAGATATTACACACGGAAAATATAACAACATTAATATAGTCAGGTAATCCGAGTACAATGTAGGCAGTCCTACACCTTGAGTAACAGACTGTAAAAACGATTTTTTTTAAAGTATTTTTCTTCCTGTGTCATCAGTTTCCTCTGTCATCAGGTTTTATGTCATCAGTTTCCTCTGTCATCAGTTTCCTCTGTCATCAGTTTCCTCTGTCATCAGTTTCCTCTGTCATCAGTTTCCTCTGTCAACAAGTTTTATGTCATCAGTTTCCTCTGTCATCAGTTTCCTCTGTCAACAAGTTTTATGTCATCAGTTTCCTCTGTCATCAGTTTCCTCTGTCATCAGTTTCCTCTGTCATCAGTTTCCTCTGTCATTAGTTTTTTCTGTCATCAGTTTCCTCTGTCAACAAGTTTTATGTCATCAGTTTCCTCTGTCATCAGTTTCCTCTGTCATCAGTTTCCTCTATCAACAAGTTTTTTGTCATCAGTTTCCTCTGTCATCAGTTTCATCTGTCATCAGTTTCCTATGTCATCAGTTTCCTCTGTCAACAGTTTCCTCTGTCAACAGGTTTTATGTCATCAGTTTCCTCTGTCATCAGGTTCTCTTTCAGCAATTTCCTGTCATCAGTTTCCTCTGTCATCTATTTCCTCTGTCATCAGTTTCCTCTGTCATCAGTGTCATCTGTCATCAGTTTCCTATGTCATCAGAGTCCTCTGTCATCAATGTTCTCTGTCATCAGGTTCTATGTCATCAGTTTCCTCTGTCATCAGTTTCCTCTGTCATCAGTTTCCTCTGTCATCAGTTTCCTCTGTCAGCAATTTCCTCTGTCATCATTTTCCTCTGTCATCAGTTTCCTATGTCATCAGTTTCCTCTGTCATCAGTTTCCTCTGTCATCAGTTTTCTCTGCCATCAGTTTCTATGTCATCAGTTTCCTCTGTCATCAGTTTCCTCTGTCATCAGTTTCCTATGTCATCAGTTTCCTATGTCATCAGTTTCCTCTGTCATCAGTTTCCTATGTCATCAGTTTCCTGTCATCAGTTTTCTCTGCCATCAGTTTCTGTGTCATCAGTTTCCTCTGTCATCAGTGTCCTCTGTCATCAGTTTCCTCTGTCATCAGTTTCCTCTTTCATCAGTTTCTATATCATCAGTTTCCTCTGTTCATCAGACTATACATGTAGGTGGGGGATGCCTCTCTAAATTCAGTTGTCATGAGAGCTTCAAGTGTGACCAATGGGGTCATTTCCAGTTCTTTGGACTTGTCTGCCTGATGTGTTCTGAAGAGTGGACTTGTCTGCCTGATGTGTTCTGAAGAGTGGACTTGTCTGCCTGATGTGTTCTGAAGAGTGGACTTGTCTGCCTGATGTGTTCTGAAGTAGATGGTTATAAATATCAATACTCAAACATATATTCGCCGGTGTGTTGCCAGGTAGTGAAAACGGGAAAATATAAGCAATATTGTGGTATTCCTTGCATCTCGTAAGAGGCAACTAAGGAGGTTTAGTAATGGAATCGATTGTTCCATCACCTAGATCAAAGTGACTTAAATGTCTTGCTCAAATCAAATGTTTTAGCTTAAAAAAGTAGATGTCACAACCAAACTGCAAAAAGATGATAAAATATTTCCTTCCTTGGACTACATCCGGTGGATCAGCAGGAGTTTGAGAACGACGCAGAAGAATAATATATAGCTTTAGAAAATCATCAATGTTAAACTCTACATACAACTCTAAAACCACGGAAAGAAAGTTAAAAAGACGGAGAGAAAGCTGAAAACACACTTAGAAAAAGCTGAAAAGACAGAGAGAAAGCTGAAAAGACGGAGAGAAAGCTGAAAAGACAGAGAGAAAGCTGAAAAGACGGAGAGAAAGCTGAAAAGACAGAGAGAAAGCTGAAAAGACAGAGAGAAAGCTGAAAAGACGGAGAGAAAGCTGAAAAGACGGAGAGAAAGCTGAAAAGACGGAGATAAAGCTGAACAGACAGATAGAAAGCTGAAAAGACAGAGGGAAAGCTGAAAAGACAGATAGAAAGCTGAAAAGACGGAGAGAAAGCTGAAAAGACAGAGATAAAGCTGAAAAGACAGATAGAAAGCTGAAAAGACAGAGAGAAAGCTGAAAAGACAGATAGAAAGCTGAAAAGACAGAGAGAAAGCTGAAAAGACAGAGGGAAAGCTGAAAAGACAGATAGAAAGCTGAAAAGACGGAGAGAAAGCTGAAAAGACAGAGATAAAGCTGAAAAGACAGATAGAAAGCTGAAAAGACAGAGAGAAAGCTGAAAAGACAGAGGGAAAGCTGAAAAGACAGATAGAAAGCTGAAAA
This sequence comes from Meghimatium bilineatum, assembly GCA_034231615.1. Lineage (NCBI taxonomy): Eukaryota > Metazoa > Mollusca > Gastropoda > Stylommatophora > Philomycidae > Meghimatium > Meghimatium bilineatum. The sequence goes on along the minus strand of CM067309.1, from coordinate 9,807,483 downwards.
GACGGAGAGAAAGCTGAAAAGACGGAGAGAAAGCTGAAAAGACGGAGATAAAGCTGAAAAGACAGATAGAAAGCTGAAAAGACAGAGGGAAAGCTGAAAAGACAGATAGAAAGCTGAAAAGACAGATAGAAAGCTGAAAAGACGGAGAGAAAGCTGAAAAGACAGAGATAAAGCTGAAAAGACAGATAGAAAGCTGAAAAGACAGAGAGAAAGCTGAAAAGACAGAGGGAAAGCTGAAAAGACAGATAGAAAGCTGAAAAGACAGAGAGAAAGCTGAAAAGACAGATAGAAAGCTGAAAAGACAGATAGAAAGCTGAAAAGACAGATAGAAAGCTGAAAAGACGGAGATAAAGCTGAAAAGACAGATAGAAAGCTGAAAAGACAGAGGGAAAGTTGAAAGTCACTTAGTGAGAAAACTGAAAAAACACGCAGAGAAAAGGAAGCATGGAGAGACACAGAGATAAAGAAACCTGAGTAGACAAATAGAGAGAAATAAAGCTAGAAAGACACAGAGATAAAGCGAACTTGTAAGAAATACCGATAGAAAGAACATCAGAAAATAAAGAAATATCGAAAGATATAAAAAAGAGACACAAAGAGAAAGGGATTGTTTGTTGCAGGCTATTAAACTCAGTGAAGGGAACGAAACTCCACAGATGCCAGAATGTAATGTGAACATTAACAAAACAATGACAACCTACTGAACGTAATAAACAACCTGCATAATCACTATTGTAAACAATATTGAGATTATAGCTATTTAATAATAGGGTATGCAAACAACAAACGTGCTTCAATTTACACACACACACACACACACACAAACGCAAACACACACATACGCAAATACACATACACACAACACAGACACACGTACATACACATATACAGCAATTTTTGTTGCCTATTTTTCCACTTATTTACCAATAGCTTATTTATGCCATACTTAATTTTGACATTTTATGTCAGATTGTGAACACGGCCAGAAATCACCAAAATAAACATCGGTTTTAGGATTTAAGAGCGTTGTGCCTCAGCATGAGGCTTTCATTTCTCATTTACAAACAGGTATTAGATTATTTGTTAAGACAATCCGTCCTGTTTTCCCGATCATATTTTTGTTAATCGGTCTGTAATCACATCTGTCTGTTAATCGGTTTCCAATTATTTATATATATATATATATATATAAGGGAGAACAAAAAATAGACGTAAATCTAGCTCTCATGTTATTGTAGATTAGAATCATGTAGAAGAATTGTTTCAAATAGATTAGACATCTGTCATGTTTTTATGTTGGTGTTTTGTTTAAAATATTATTTTAAAAGAAATATGCTCTAGACAATGTGTACGAAACATAAGACAAATAATAAATTCAATGTACATATCAATATTAAGTTATTAATGTCAAACATTGACACTAAATTAAAGAAAAAGAGAGAAATGTTACTTCGTGTGAAATGAGATTGTATAAGGGAAGTAACAAACAGAACAAGAAGAGATGTGAGGATTAAAGAGATTACAAGAACTGTTGGAACAACATCTGTGATCAAATATATTGAAAAAATATATACTGAAATGGTTCCGCTATTTAATGAGAATAAACCGTGATTGGTCAGAAGCTAGAGCATACATACATGAATATGGGAACAGCAAGATACAGATAACGACCAAGACGAAGGTGGAATGAAGTAGTTACAACATTCGCAAAAGTCACAAAAATACAGCATATCAAAACTGTGAAATAATACATTTTTCCTGTTAAGGAGTTGCAGGGAGGGATATTTTAGATGTATGATAAAGGTAGCATGCACTTGCTATTGCCACGTCATGTACAGGTTAAGTTTTTTGTGTTTTTTTTTTAATTTACCCTCCGACAGAAAAGAAAACTAGTCCTTAACCGAACTATACACCTCACTAGTGTAAGACCAACGCTCTAACGTTCTAGGCCATGCGCCAATACGAGATATCAAGCGTCTAAATATGCCATAGCCCAAAAACTGATTGTCATTCAATGGTGCGACACCTTACAGCGAAAGTGGAGAAAAGACAGTAGATATTAAATAAAATCTGAAATGGCTTGCGTAAAGACGATAAACACTCTCTAATAATAGTAGTACTAACGGACAACTTTTCATAAATCATTTGAATTTCTTTACTTATATCTAAGTTCGGACGCAGAGATTGGTGATCAAAATATCAATCGACGTTTCTACCTAAATGACTTTATCAGGGGAGAAATTAACAACTACAGAAGTAACACTGTAGTGCAACTTAAGACATATGTACTAGAAGCTAACATAAAATGTATTAGATTGTGTTTTCCTTTTCTTTTATTACTATTTCTGTCAGTGTCTTGTGCATAATTCCCTGTGTAACTGCTGTATAGACATGTTAAACATGATTACATGTTGTTTTTGGTTACATTATTGCTCCATTCTATATTATTTTGTTCCTACCTTGATAAAGCTCTTACGGTAAAAATGTTACTATGTTATATTTTGTATTGGTTATAAGAAAATCTGCTGGTTGCTGATCCAGCGGTCCTTTGACTCAAAGTAAAACTGTTATTTAACTGATTTAAGTTTTTTTAGTGACTAAACCATTTCAGTCTATGTTTTTCAATATATGTGACCACAGATGTTGTTCTAACATTTCTTTTGATCTGTCCCTTTCTCACATGATCTCTTCTTTTTCTGTTTGCTGCTTTTCTTTGACATCTCATTTTATACGTAGCAAGCTTTCTCTCTTGTTCTTTTGTTTATTTCCATCAATCAATCAATCAAGTGCCATACCGACTGGCGTAGGCGATCTTGTTTTTCCACGACTCTCTGTCTCTTGTGTTGTCAATAAGCTCGGTTGGTGAGCTTCTACCGTGCCACAATACAAGCCTATCTAGTAACTTTTCTCTTTGTCGACCTCTATCTCTTCTCCTTTTGATCTTTCCAATGGTTATTAAGTGTTCACGCTGTGTTCTTCTCAGCACATGCCCTAGAAACCTTGACTGTCTGCCTCTAATGTTTGATATGATTGATCTTTTTACGCCAGCATCAATGAGAACTTCTGCATTAATTTTCTTGGCTGTCCATGGTATTTTCATCATTCTTCTTAGAAACCACATTTCTGTAGCCTCTAATTCGCTACGAATTTTCTTGTTTACAGTCCATGCTTCACATCCATAAAAAAAAATTGGTTCGATATAACATCTCAGCAACCGAATTCATGTCTATATTGATAGACTTCCATTGCAAAAAAAATGGTTCTCATTTTTTGGAATGCTGATTTGGCTTGTGCTGTTCGGCTCTTTATCTCACTTGAGCATCTACCTTCTGATGTTAACAGGGTGCCAAGATGTTTCACTTTTTCAACATGTGCTAATTTTGTGTTATTAATTATTATGTTGCATCTTGCTGGCGTATGTCTCTCTGATACGACAATTATTTCTGTTTTCTTCTTGTTTAAACTGAGTCCTTATTTCCATAGCTGACATTGATAACACAATCCAGATATGATGATTGCATTTATGATTTGTCTTTTGGTGTTTTTCTGGATAGATACGAGTTTCAAAATTGGTGTAAGTTCATTATTTATTATTTACATAGATGGCTTTTTGAACTCTTGGTCTCGAGCTCTCTGTTCATTTTTCTATTGTCTATAAAAAAAAATGCGACCACGATATTTCAATGTTCCTGTTATTGAGAAAGATCATTCGTGTTGGATATTCATCTTCTTCAGCGTTCATTCTCAAACTCCCGCTGGATCTCCCTTGTAGCAGGACCGCTACTACATTTCCAGCAGGATATAGTCCAGAGAATAAAAATGCGTTATCACCGTTTTATTTGCACTAATGACCTGACACATCCGTCTTCGACGGAGTGTTGGATACAATTTTGGATATTCGATGGTGACGTGGTTTCATATGTTAATCTCACATAATCTATTTTTCCATATATATACATATTATATCATATTCATCGACCATATTTGTTTCTATACTTTAATCGATTTAAACGTTTACAACCATGTCTGTCACACAATTATATGTATGTTTAGCACATGTACGGATCCGGTTGTTCACGTATATACAAATGTATGCGACTTCGAAAGAAATAATTTATTTATTTGTTTATATTTACGTGGCAAATGCCACTGGAATTTCAACTTTTAATAACATTATAATTCATAAATTTTCTGTTATAAGCGGGAAGCAGGTAACATTTTAAGTAAAATATGACATTAATGGTGCAGTGGTAATGTTGTGTTGTGTGAAGGGAACTAATCACACGAGTTGTGGGTCTCGCATCTCTCACGAACATTACCGTATTTAAGTGTGAAAACATGACAAACTATAGTTCTGTGTGTTACCGTATTCAAGTGTGAAAACATGACAAAGTATAGTTCTCTGTGTTACCGTATTCAAGTGTGAAAATATGACAAACTATAGTTCTGTGTATTACCGTATTCAAGTGTGAAAGCATGACAAACTATAGTTCTGTGTATTACCGTATTCAAGTGTGAAAACATGACAAACTATAGCTCGGTGTATTACCGTATTCAGGTGTGAAAACATGACAAACTATAGTTCTGTGTATTACCGTATTCAAGTGTGAAAGCATGACAAACTATAGTTCTGTGTATTACCGTATTAAAGTATGAAAACATGACAAACTATAGCTCGGTGTATTACCGTATTCAGGTGTGAAAACATGACAAACTATAGCTCGGTGTATTACCGTATTCAGGTGTGAAAACATGACAAACTATAGCTCGGTGTATTACCGTATTCAGGTGTGAAAACATGACAAACTATAGCTCGGTGTATTACCGTATTCAGGTGTGAAAACATGACAAACTATAGCTCGGTGTATTACCGTATTCAAGTGTGAAAACATGACAAACTATAGCTCGGTGTATTACCGTATTCAGGTGTGAAAACATGACAAACTATAGCTCGGTGTATTACCGTATTCAAGTGTGAAAACATGACAAACTATAGCTCGGTGTATTACCGTATTCAAGTGTGAAAACATGACAAACTATAGCTCTGTGTAAGCTACCATATACATGAGTAGCGTTATAGCCTAGTTGATAGTAAGCCTGCTAGTGCTCTTCCTTGCTTGCTATCAGTTGGGAAGAGGTAAAGACAGCAAGGAAGGGAACTGGCCACCCCACCTAATAGTTTTAGTATTTTAAATAGTATATTCTTATTTAGTTTTAATTTAGTTAATTTTCTAAAATATGTATTCAGTATTGATACCACTTTATTTTATATAAGTATTGAGTTTAAAAATATACTTTTACATCCAAAAACCACATTATAGAGATAAGGGTACCACTCACAAAGAAACATTAATATACACCTTCTCCAAAT